>OX421454.1:7833505-7843505 GCA_949126865.1 Montipora capitata | reverse complement strand
GAATTTATACCAGAGCCGTTCCACCACTAAGAAATCAATGAATTTCTCACAATCAACTCCTTCAAATGCAACGAACAAAGAAAACGTGCCCTTGAATGTCAACCAGGAAATAGTCACACCTCGCGTTTCACACTTCTCTGAAGAGTTGAATGTAGCAAATGCGTGGGGTAAAAAAACATAAATAAACAGACCACTCAACTTAAATCTGAATGGCCGCATTGATTTGCACTGTTCTTTCAACGACGAAACAAAGTCGATCATTCTAAAAGACTGTTTGTGGTCATGACCATGAAGCATTGTTATTTCCCACGTTCACCAAGAACTTGTGGAATCTTTGTGGAAATGTCCCTTGGGAAATATATGAGGGATTATCTAAGATTTGATTAGCCTGTGTACTCGACCAATCCGTTTTTCCTGTACACTGGTGTGCAGACTATTAAAAAACCCATAGTTTTCATGCAGGTGGTACATTGTATTTCAAGGTCCTCCTCTCCATTCTGCTCGCTTTTAGCGGCTTCACCGCCAAAACTCTTTTCCGCACACCCACAATACCGCCACAAAACTTTATTCCGCACACCTATAATACTGCCAGGTATGGAGGCTAGAACTTAATCTGTATATAATGCATTCATTTTGTATTTACCATTAACAGTAACAGCTACTGTCCTCCTGTCAGTTCCCAACGTATTATTTACCACACATGTGAAATTAAGCACTCCTCCAGTTGTCATTGATCTGCTCCAATTTCCAAAACGGTTGCTATCAATCACCACGCCATTCACATACAACAGGTATGTATCTACTGCAGGGTTACCAACAGCGGAGCAGTTGAAGGTGACTAAATCATTCTGACAGACAGTTGTTGCATTTGCCACAAAATCAACAATCTCTGCTTTGACTAAAATGAAATGAAAACATTTTGTAATAGCTCAACTCAAAAAAGCTCAAGTAATATATTATTAATTAATTTTTATAGATAAATAATTATTATTTATTTATTGTTTATATTGCCCAGAGATTAGTGCCCTGAGTTTATATTACTGTATTACTGTAAACATTTTTTCCACAATTCATAATTATTTATTTAGAGCTCTACATGTACATGTATATAAGATAACAATTTATGCCAGTATTACCACATCATTAGGTCTGAAAAAGATGACCAGTTATCATTTATACATGTATCTACATGTATGCTGACAGTATCATCAGAGAACCTACATGATATACTCTCAATACTTCTTTTTAATTGAATCAAATTTCTTAACTTGCGATTAAAATTTGACAATGCCTGATTAACCTCTAATTTGTAATCAGCAAGGAATCCATTGTTACTTCAATGATCAAGCCAAAAATAATGTTTAACGTCCTTCTAATATGAATTCACCAGCAAGAAGGCACAATGTAATCTAGAGTAACTGGAACATGGCATCATGTAAAACACACAAGAGGAGAATGCGCTATGACAATAAATACTGCTTTTCCTGTTCTTTCAGCCATTTTTACATGCAAAAGTGTCTGGTCATGGTCGAGTCCTTGATGAACCTACCTCCATGATGCCACTTTTACAATTACAGTGTAAATATTAATTGATTAAACATGTAGAGATGGAGATCCAGAAGATGGCCATGCAAACAGATTGTACATGTATTTATAAATGTAAAGTGAAATGAGTGAGCTTTTATGTTATACAAAAATAACTTTTAAAAAAAATTATATTTCATTCATTTTTAACCAGTTGAAATTTTCCTTGGTTACAATGTTAAAAAGTTACATTTTGTAAAAATAAATTTGGTTTGTTCACGAATTTTTATCTCAGTCTGTGATAGATTTCTGTCTGGAGAACGTCAATTTGATGTACAGTTCTGTTAGGGATCCTAAAGGGGGAAAGAGTAAATCATCTTTGAGAAACGTATACCTCAGAAAGGTCTGTTTGATGGTGGAGATATTGATAGATACTGGACTGATGCAACAAGTTTTGAGGAGCCCAAATTAGATTTCAAAAAGTCCTTACCACTTCTTAAACAAAGATTAAATTTTAAGATCTTTTAGAGGTCCTGCAAAGATCATTCTGTTAAGATCTTTTGGGCATCCTGTTATTTTAAAGATCATGCTAAGATATATTAATTAAGATCTTCTAATAATCCTGTGAAGATCTTTTAAGATCTTTTCAGGATCCTTAAAGATCCTGTCAGGAAAGTTTATTAAGATCCTGGAAAGAAAGTTCCAAGACCTTTCTAAGATCTTCAGAAAGATCCTCAAAAGATTTTTACCAGGGTATACTAATAATTAATGAATGAAGGGGTAGTTTCTAAAGAAACTGTGGTCGATCAATTTATAACCTCCGTCAACTCTTTTCATCCGGCTCTTAAATATACCTGGGAAATTTCGGGAAACTTCATTGGCTTTTCTAGATATCAAAGTTTCTATTAGAGGCAACGTGTGCACTACAAACCTACTGATTCACACAGTTATTTGTTGTATTCATCGTCACATCCATCACATGTCAAGAACTCCATCTCTTATTCTCAATTTCTTAAACTTCAACGTCTATGTAGTGATGACTCCGATTTTTCCAGCAAATCAGAGGAGATGTGCCAGTTCTTCGAAAAACGTGGCTATCCTGTCTCTGTGGTCAAAGCGGGCCATCATCGCGCCCAACAATTTGATCAACAGTCATCACTACAAACGTCACAAAAAGATAAGAATGACAGAATTCCATTCACCCTCACTTTCCATCCTCATAATCACGCAGTCAAAAGCATCATTCTTAGTAATTTTAAATTACTCCAAAATGATCCCGAGACTGGTAGAATCTTTTCGCAACCTCCACTTATTTCATTCAAACGCGACAAAAATGTAGGCAACTTTTTAGTTAGAAGCGCGCTCAAAACTAACGAGCAACCCGGCACTTTCAAATGCATGCACTCGTGATGCAAAACTTGTCTTTTCATTGTTAACACTGTCTAGCAAGATATCGGGACCTAAGTGATCTGTTAAGATCACCGATCGTTTCACATGTACCTCCGCAAATGTCATTTATTGCATAACCTGTAAGTTATGCAATAAATTATACATTGGTGAGACAGGTAGACGACTAGGTGACCGATTCCGCGAACACCTTCGCGATGTTGAGAAGAATGACAAGGATGCATCCAAGCCAGTCGCTCGCCATTTTAATCTGCCTAACCACTCCAAAAAACACATGGCTATCTGCGGCCTTTCCCTACATCTAGGTACGATGGAAAGCCGCAAGAATCTGGAACAAAAATTCATCTTTCAAATCGGCACCCTTAATCCTCACGGTATTAACGAACGCTTTTCATTTAACTAATATATTCCTATTTTTCACGTTGCCATGTTACCACCAATAGCGTAGCTCCTACTCTACTATAAAAACTACACGTAACCCATAATCCCTCGATTCGCTCTGACGAAGGGCTAACGCTCGAAACGTCAGCTTTTAGAATCTCTGTACGGTGGCCAATTTACATTATCAACTCCGTTGATAAAACCAAATTTTTGTATACTAATAATTATTACGTCACTAAAGTTGTAATTAATTGATTACTTTTTAATTTGATTTTTTTGATTTGATTTGACTTTTTAATTTCAGCTGGAGATCTTACAGGGGGAAAGAGATATAGCATTCAAGTTTTTTTTTTCAGTAAAATCTTTGACATACCTCAGAAAGGTCTGTTTGATGGTGGAGATATTGATAAGATCCTGATGCAACAAGTTTTGAGGAGCTCAAATTAGATTTTAAAAAGTCCTTACCACTTCTGAAATCTTAAAGATCCTGAGAAGATTTCGGGGGAATGAGGGATCCTGTCAAAATCTTTTAAGATGTTTTAGAAGTCCTGCAAATATCATTTTGTTAAGATCTCTTGGACATCCTGTGAGGATCTTTTAAAGATCATGCTAAGATACATTAAGATCTTGTAATAATCCTGTGAGGATCTTTTAAGATCTTTTAAATATCCTGGTATGATCTTTTCAGGATCCTTAAAGATCCTGTCAGGAAAGTTTAAGATCCTGGCAAGAAAGTTGAAAGATCCTCAAGGACCCTTAAGGATCTGGGCAACAATGTTCAAAGACCGTACCTTTTTAAGATCTTAAGAAAGATCCTCAAAAGATTTTCACCAGGGTATACTAATGATTATTGTGTCACTAAAGTTGTAATTTTATTTAATGTTGCTTTTTTTATATCATACAGATGACTTACACTGTGGGTCAATTGTTGTAGACTCTGAAGCATTGCCACATGGATTCCTTGCTTCACATCTGTATTCTCCAGCTTCACTCCTTCTAATATTTCTGAAAACTAACTCAGTTCCATTTGTACGCTGTCCATTACTGGTCTTGATCCAAAACACAGTTGGTAGTGGGATACCAGTTGCTTGACATGACAAAGTCAAATCTCCTCCTTCAGTGATTACCTCAGTGGAAATTGGTGTAATGAATGGAGGCACTAAAAGAACAGCCATCCATTTTCAATTATAATATTATTATGTAGGTGACTGATTCAATGTCAACGTAATTCTGACAGGTAGAAGTGGAATAATTACGTTGTACATGTACTGTATGTACATCATCACCATCATATTACATGTAATTAATGAAAACTCAGTACTACATGTATACTCAGTAACGAGACAAGAGTGTATGCATTAGCAGGGCTCAAAATTAACGAAAAATCCAGTCACAATTTTGCGACAAGATAAGAAAATTTAGTCCCAATTTTAATAGCAAAGTTTGAAGTTGCAAAATCGTCGCCCTGCATTGTGTTGTCAGCGGTTTAGCAAAAGGAAATATGAGCCCACAATGCTTGTGCGTAATAAAATCCGCTTACAGTACAATGGCAAATGATCGAAAGAATGGAGATTTGCTCGTAAACATCACAGCTAAATTAAGCTACAAATATGCTATCTTCAGATTGAAAGAATATTCACGGCCAGAAACAAAATAATTTTTTCATTTCATTATTTATTTTAGCAAAAGTAGCAGCAAAGTGGCAACTGCTAACCCTTTTGTTTCGAAAGAGTGAAGTTGACAACAAGACGCAAATTTGCGACTTTACCAGATATTTTTAGTCTCAAAGGGAAAAAAGTCAGTCACAAATGCGACTGTATTGGTCGCAATTTTGAGCCCTGATTAGACTTGCAAACAATATGCATGTACATATAATATCGGCCAAGGGGCTTTTAGCAATAAAATATTATTATCATTATCATTATCACTACATGTATTATTATTATTATTATTATTATTTATTGTAAAACCAAAAACTTAAATTTAGAAGCTAAAACTAATGACTGCACAGCTTGTCAGATCGTGCAAACATATTGTACACCTGTACAGAAACAAAGTCTGAGCAGAATGCAGAGACCGTGCATGTTTTAGCCTGAAAAGAAAAATCTCCCCTTTGAAATGAGAGCATTGTACCATTTGAATCAAGGAATTATGCCCAGTAGAAGAGAAGATATCATTTTTTTCAGCATTTGCCCAAACTTTTCCTTGCAGAAAAAAACAAAGAAATGTGATTGGCATATCATAGAAAGTTTGTAAAAAATCTTTCTTTGAACAAAGATCATTTCACCATTTGAATCCACAAATTATGTCCCGAAAAACGGAAGATATGATTTTTTCAGTGTTTGTGCCGTGACATGATGGTATTTTCAATCATCGTAGTTACTAAAACAAGAAATGACCTACAATGACCTAAAACGATCTACAATGAGCTTGAATGACCTACGTTTACGACCTACTACAATTACCTACAATGATCTATATGTACAATTAATGACCTACAATGAGGTACTATACAAATTAGCTAATGACCTGTAATGAGCTAAAACAAAAGATAATTTGAAGCTCTGAGGGTACTGCAACACGTTTGCAGTACTAGTACAATGTACAAAGGTTAAAAACATTCCACTCTGCGCTTTGAACCAATCAAAACCTCATCGCTGTGCAAATTGTAATATTATTTTTAATTGTGCACTCTGAACCAAACAAAACATTGTGGGAAGAGTAACTTATTTATAATCTTCTCTTCATTTTTTCCTGCTCTAATTAAGATTTTATCATTGCCAAGCAATAGCCTTGATATAATTTGTACACTTTCAATTTAGCTTTTAATAAAACAAAGGAAAACCATCCAACTAGAAGGGTCTTTTTGCAGTTTATTTCTGACTTCAAGCTACATGTGTAACTGCTGCCGTCATTTGGGCTGTCATGCAATGGACTAAGAGCGTTGCGTGACAACGAACAAAGGATGTTTTCCACTCACCAAACTCTTCACCCTGATCTTCTTTTGCCTTTCTCTTTGATTGTAAGTCGTTTAAGCAGGCCATTGTAGCCCACATTGTAGCTCACAGTGTAGCTCATTGGGTCATTGTAGATCACTGTAGGTCATTGTAGATCGTTGTACAGCCCCCATTGTACAGTGTAGTTCACTGTAGGTCAATGTAGGTTATTGTACATGTAGCTCATTGTAGGTCATTGTAGTATTGTAGGTCATTCCTTGTTTTAGTAACTATGTTACAATCATTTCACAATAGCCTCTTGCCAACACATGCAAAAAAACCCAATATTTCCTTACAGAAAAATTTAAACAAAATGTGATGAGCATATCATAAAGATATAGTTTGTAAAAAATCTTTTCTTTGAACAGAGAGCATTTCACTGTTTGAATCAGCAAATTATATCCCGGAAACCCAAAGATATGATTTTTTTCAGTGTTTCCCGTGATGCAATATTGACAATCATTACTGTATTTTCACGGTGGCCTGTGGCCAACGCGTGCAAAAAAGGAAAAAGAAAGCCGTTAGGATAGTTTGTATTTTTGCGAAACCGTGTTAGTGAACACGTTTTTGCTCGAATTGTTTTGGTCTGGATTTTATAACAAGAAAGCAGTTAGTTTTTCCTATAATTTGATCTCTCAAGACACTGGTTGCATGCTGCCAAAGCATACGAAAAAGGAACGATTAGACTATATTAAGCGTGGAAGATTCAGCACACTATTTTAAAAGTATGACACTGGACACGCTGAAGAAACAAAGAATTTGGCACACTAAGTTTTTATAACAAAGCCAAGTGTGTTCTCTTTTGTATAATTCCAATAATTTTGTATAATATGTGCACGCATATTCGTAACAGAGAACACGCTTAGGGAGCTATGTTAGCGTGTTGTGAGCATGCTATCACCTTTAGCATCAAAGTCACGTAAAGGGTCATAAATTGAATTTTCCTTAAATCAAGTCACATTGTATTGGTCAGAAACAATTGGTTGAATCCAAGACTATTAGACATTACTTGTACAGGTGCATTATGAACCCACGTTTTTAATTACTTGTTAATATGTAACAGTTAATTCTTGTACTGGCTCTCTTGGAGGTTTACAGGTACCTCTGAATTCTGTGCATTTCTCACGACTCCTGACCAGTTAATTACACTAAGATAAGACACTTCTCTGTATAAAGAAGCATCCTCAATCAAAGCTTTTGCCTGAATCAATTCATCCTTAGCTTCTAGTAGAAGCTAAATCCTTTGTGCTTCCAGTGATACAAGAACCATTACCATTATCAACATTGTACATTTAAGAATTATATTTTCTTCATTTATTTATCAGTTAGAACTTAATCTGTATAAAATGCATTAATTTTGTATTTACCATTAACAGTAACAGCTACTGTCCTCCTGTCAGTTCCAAATGTATTGTTTGCCACACATGTGAAATTAAACACGCCTCCAGTTGTCATCGTTCGGCTCCAAACTCCCAAACTGTTGCTATCATTCATGACGCCATTCACATACAACAGGTAAGTATGTACTGCAGGTTTACCATCAGCTGAACAGTTGAAGCTGACAACATCATTCTGACAGACAGTTGTTGCATTTGCCACAAAATCAACAATCTCTGCTTTGACTAAAATGAAATGAAAACATTTTGTGATAGCTCAACTCAAAAAAGCACAAGTAATACATGTATATTATTATTAACTAATTTTTATAGATAAATAATTCTAATTTATTTATTGTTTATATTGCTCAGAGATTAGTGCCCTGAGTTCATCTTACTGTAGTTCTTAACCATTTTTACCACAATTCATATTTATTTAGAGCTCTACATGACTGTATAGATTACAATTTACGCCAGTATTACCACATCATTAGGTCTGAAAAAGATCCCCAGTTAACATTTATATCTAAGTAAGCTGACAATATCACCAAAGAATCTACATGACATATACAATGTATGTGTCATTTTTGAGGGTCGATCTGCACTAAAACAGAAGTGCGAGTACAATGGCATATTAAACACTGTACATGTATGATTGCTGCACTAGTACTGTACAGTATACATGTATTGCTAAACCACTGAACAGAATGTTTAAATTTTGTGTGTTTCATGAGGCATCTCTACATACAGTGTAGAGGTACATGTTCAAAACTTAAACTCAGCCATCAAAGTGCACATTAACCTGGAAGTAATTGTGTAAAGTGAAATGGTAATATCAATTGAAGTTCTCAAATGAATGCAATGTCACAATCATGTAGTTATAGAGGGGTGTAACAGCTGATGTTACATCATGCATGTATTGTGTAATAATTAAATATTAATATTACACCCTGTACATGTGTATGATCTTAATGTGCAAAAATGTCCATAGCAAGTACAGTATTCTTTATTTTTAGATCATTGTAAGTTACTTTTTAAAAGCAAACCTCTTTCACAGATGAACAGGAACATGATTATGATTAAAACAGGGCCTGTGATATGACAAACAATGCGATCACGCATAATGGACCCCAAATCGCATCCTATCACATAATTCACTAATTTCTGCACGATGCCGCATAATTTGCACTAAGAGCAGAATAGGAGACAATAAAAAAACTAAAAATTTGTAATAGTTTGTTTTCTATTTTTGCTGCGAAACTCTTTAGGATATTCTGTAGCAATGTTAGAAGATTTGAATAAACTACACTTTTCTTGTTTGGTTTTTCTTTTTGTTTTTTTGCAATTTGCCTACACTTAGGTGTGGCCATGCATAATTAACTTTTATTGCGATACTATCTGCATCATGATTGTAGATTCCTACGCGCACTTCATCTTTTGTTTTAATAATTAATACATGTCTGTAATAATATTGTGACCGCTGACTTCATGACTGGTACACTCTCACTCTCCCACATACACATAATGAATGAATTGTATATTAATTATATATATATCACATTTTTTTTAATACCAGTAAAGTGCAACAAAACTGTTTTCAATTCACCTCAGGGTTTGAGCCAGGATGCACCATTCCCACACTGATGCTGCAACAGACCATTTTCGAATTCTCACAGCTGGAAGCATGAAATGGAGGCTTAAATGCGGGCAAATCTTTTCAAATGCAAATTAATTTGCCCGCATTAGCCTCCATTTCGTGCTAGATCCAGTCCAACCGTTAGAATACGAAACTGGCCTATTGTTCCTTAGAAAAATGGCCAAGGGGCCAATTTGTCCCCTTCAAAATCTCAGGGAAAAACTCAGAAGGAAGCACAGTTCAGTACAAAAATTACAAGCTGAAACACAGACTGTGGGAGGAATTGTATCGTGCGTTTCAAGTTCATTTCAAAGTCACATTTCAGTCATGCTTTACTGAAAAATTAATGGTGTATGTCTCATGCTCAACCATGCGTGACACATCTGGGAATTTAAATGTCACAGCAGAAACGTATTCGTACAACAGATAGCTTCTTCGCTTCAATGAAGAATGACACTCAGTGTATTGATGAGCTGGAGAGGAAGATGATGGTCAAAGGAAACCAACGAAATCACGATCTCTCCAGAAAACTCGGGTACAAGATCATATTACATGGTTGCCCTATGAAAAGGAGGCAATGTTCTGCTATTTTTGTATGAAATCTAAAAAATACTTATAACATCACCATACTGTTGTTTCTCTATTACCCCTGACTTTTGGTTTAGTTCTTTATCAGAAAT
>OX421454.1:7821005-7823505 GCA_949126865.1 Montipora capitata | reverse complement strand
GTAGGCGCTGTCACAAGTGTAGGAAAATGAATCATTTTTCAAGGATGTGTCGTGGCCCAGAGGGGCAAAAAAAGCAGGTAAATACTCTTGATGATTGTGACTCTGACGCTGAGGTTATGTTTATTGAGGCAATTAGTGCAGAAAACAAGGACTGGGTTGAAACTGTCAGTTTTGGAAATGTCCAAGAGTTGTTCAAATTAGATACTGGGGCCCAGTGCAATGTCTTACCTAAAGCTGCTTATGACAAGATCAAGACAAAACCTTTGCAATCCTCCTCAGCAAAGTTAGAGAGTTACACCAAAATGCGCATTAACCTGTTGGGAAGTGAGGAAGAGTATCAAGTTTGTTTTCAAGTTGTTGATGGAAATTATGTGCCCCTCTTGCGTAGGGAAACATGTGAGAAGATGCATCTTATCCAGCGCATAAATGCCGTTAAAGATAACAGCATTCTAGATGAGTTCCCTGAAGTATTCCAAGGACTTGGCTGTCTCCCTGGGAAGTATCACATTAATATCTACCCCTCGGTTCCTCCTGTAGTGCACCCACCCAGGCGAGTTCCCCACTCGAAGCGAGAGCCATTGAAGGAGGAACTGGGCAGAATGGTGGAGGCTAGAATCCTAGAGAAAGTACCCTTGAATGAACCAGCTGATTGGGTTAGCAGTCTTGTTTGTGTTGATAAACCGGATGGGTCTATTACTGTGTGCTTAGACCCGAAAGATCTTAATAGGGCCATTAAAAGAGAACACTACCCATTACCGTTAGTCGATGACCTTACAGCAAATTGTACAGGAGTCACAGTGTTTTCAATTTTGGATGCAGAAAAGGCATTCTACCAAATCCAGTTAGATGAGGAGAGCAGTAAACTCCTGACATTTAATACCCCCTTTGGAAGGTATCCATACTTGAGGATGCCAATGGGAATTAAATCTGCACCAGAGGTTTACCAACAGAGAATGGAGCCAGTTTTTGAAGGGCTACCAGGTGTGAAGGTCATTATGGATGACATAATCATACATGCGGCAGAACATGACATGCCGTTGAGGGCTGTTTTGCAGCGTTCCCGAGACAGTAACCTTTGATTGAAGAAGTCAAAGTGTCATATCCAGCAGAACAAAGTGAAGTTCCATGGCCATGTGTTCTCCAAGGATGGTTTGAGGACAGACCCCGGAAAAGGTCAGAGCTATAGTCGAGATGCCAATACCGACTGACAAGGCTGGTGTCCAAAGGCTGTTGGGGATGGTAAACTATGTCAGTAAGTTTATCCCAAACCTGTCAGACCTTACCACACTATTGAGACAGTCACTACATCAGGATGTTCTGTGGCACTGGGAAAAACAGCAGGAAACCAGTTTCAAAGCAATCAAAGAATCGCTTACCCTTGCTCCAGTGTTAGGATATTATGATACACAGAAAGCGTTGACCTTGCAAGTTGATGCTAGTTCCACCAGTCTTGGTGCTGCATTGATTCAGGGAAACCAACCAGTAGCTTATGCCTCAAAGGCACTTACATCCACACAGCAAAATTATGATCATATTGAAAAAGAACTTTTGGCTGTGGTATTTGGTTGTGCCAAATTTGCAGAGTATATTGTGGGCTGTGATGTTACAGTTGAATCAGATCATAAGCCTTTGGAGGCCATTATGAAAAAGCCTCTACACGTAGCACCCTTGTGCCTGCAATGGATGCTGGTCCAGCTCCAACGCTTCCCAGGAATCACTGTGAAGAGTAGCACAATCACCCCTCCCATTTGTGTGACACAGGGTAAAAAATCAAAATCGTCAGGAAATTTGTCTTTATTGTTTTTTCCAATGCATTTTAGTCTTAGATGGCAATATCATTTTATATTTTTAATTAACTGCAATTTGAGAAGCGATAAAATGCAATTTTTAATTACCCATGATACCTTGTGGGCGTGGCCAGATACAGAAATTTAGAGGTTTTAACAAAATCCTTGATTTTTTTTTTTTTTTTACCATGATACATGTACAAGATTTACATTGATCCAATTATCTCTTCATGTTGCTGCATAGACAGCTTGTAGATTGGCTTATTTCGATTTTTTTTCTTCACAGAAAGATCTGTACATATAGCATGCACTGTCCCAGCATAAACTACAGCTAGACATTTAGTGTCAAGAGTGTAGGTCATATCTTAAAGATTTTCCCATAAAAAGAAGTGACCTTTGAGAACAGCACTGCCACTAGGGTATTGACAGGAATAGTCATCAGTCATTGGCTCCTCTAGCTCTTCCACACCATTGGAAGTGATTTTTAGGAGGTAGAAATCATAGGCAGGATCCTCAAAAGCTGCTATGGCCACAGTGCTACCTTTGGCTGCGAGATCAGCCATATGTGACGTGGTATCATTATCCAGAGCTGATGTGGCTGTGGACTGCCTGGTGGATGCCACTGGAAGGGTGAAATTCTCAACAAGATACTTGTACATACTCTCTGCATTTGTGATTCTGGCCTTTCATTGTAAAACAGCCTGGCTTACCCT
>OX421454.1:7811005-7813505 GCA_949126865.1 Montipora capitata | reverse complement strand
GCATCACTTCCACATGCACACTTTTACATGCAAAGCCACGTTTTATGCATTGAAATGTCACTGGCAACGCAGACACAAGGCAGACAATGTTTCCACGGCTATGTTTCCAAGATCAAATTTTCTACGCGACTGTTATTTCACACAACCCACAAATTGTCAAAGCAGTTTACATGGAATTCTCGCTCCTTCCTTTAAACACTATGTCATTATTTCAACAGCAATAATTTTTATTATATGCTCCTCGGCTTGTTAGGAAAAAAACTCATCCACGTTGTTTTCTTATTAATTCATAAGCCGGTAAGCTTCAACAGAACAAAAGGGTTCTTTTAAGAAACAGAATGAAACAGAAAATTACTCCGCGCATTCTCTACTGAAATAATTTCCTGCGACAGTAATAATTATATGTATGTTCACTGTTGACAGATGTAGCACAGGTTGGAGTTCAAACACAGAAAATCATCCTTTCCTTTGTTTCAAACACCTTGGGTTTCAAACGCATTTCAAACAGTTTCAAACGCGTTTTAAACACAAACGCACTTGAAACGCTTTTTGGTTAAGCATCCTTTTCATCTGGACGGTCACAAATGTTAAAGCCCAAACTGTATGATCCTGAAGAAGTCTTGCCTAAGTTAAAAGAAAGACAAAGAAAGCAGAAGCTGCAGCATGACAAAACAGCGAAGGATATGCCACCACTGATGAATGGCGAGTTTGTAAGAGTTTGAGAAGGCAGCAAGTGGAAGCCTGCTAAAGTAACAGAGATTCTTCCATTACCTAGATCCTACAAGGTTGAAACAGAGCGGGGAGAGTACCGAAGAAATCTTCGCCATTTGCTAAGTACTGAAGAGCCCAAGGCATCAGAGTTTGCATGCACAGCCCCATCTGATGAAGACCTAACAGACAATAAAGTTGAAATGTCTGGTGCAGGAGCCCTGCATAATCCCAGGTCAACACCACCAGTCAAAATGGACAGTTAGAAAACCTCTAAGGTTCAAAGACTATGTCAAGTTTTAGCCACAGTGGGAACAGTTTTGTAACATGTCACAAAGTCTTGTGTTCAATTTAGAAGCAGAAACACTACTCCAGTGGTCATGTTGTCTGTAGTTTTGCATTGCCACTGTTTGTTAATTCTGTAATTTTTTCAGTTGTGTTTCCTTTGTTTACTTACTTGTCCTTTGCTAAAAAAAAAAAAAGGGAGATGTAGCATCAGGTCAGCAGTTGCACCAGGCACGTGGTGTGGGAAATATAGCAGTGTTCTGTAGATCCACCATCTTGTGTAAGTTGTTCCTCTGTTATAACACTTCAACTACGATGCGTGACCTGTATTTGCTTTGCATGTTGAATGTTTTTTGTAAAACTCCCATAAGTACTGTTATTAAAAGAAACAAAATACTGTAATCCTCAACCTCAAATATTTCTCGTCTTTATCAAAGGTGAGAGATTGTTTTATCTTCTGGACATGCCCGAATCTTTTGTTTTGCCGCCACACATGAGCAACAAAAACCGGCAAGGTACATCAAAATCTCAAGACCTCAGCACAACCGCCAAGCTGAAATCTCTTTAGATCATCTGGGATTTTTGTGATTTTTAAGAACTGCGGTATCTCGAAGAATATAAGTCAAATCAGGCGGCTTGGCTGATTTCGGATCTGGGCTCATTCAACATGCTAGGTTCTGCGTATCCAGTATGTTCTGATTCTTTGCAATGCGGCATTTGCGTTATACTTATCCAATTCAAAGTGAAAGAGGAAATAAAGGACTTAAAATAAGAACTATCTTTCAGTTTACTGTTAGCGATGAATTTCTCATCTTTATCCTCGAACAAGTTAAAAATTTCTCTTTTTTGCCGGTACGAATGACATGCAAAGGCCACCGCACACTAGTGGAATTTTTGTCGGCGGACGCCAAAAGTTTTCACTTGTCAGCTAGTGCACTGGCAAGATCGGACAATAATTCTTGGGTTTCTAAGCAATATGTCTTTTAGTTATTTTGTCATTAATACAATGTATGTTCATGAAGCTGGCACAAAAAAAAAAGGGTTTGAGAAAACTACTTGACGTTCTCCTACCACTTTATGCAAGTTTCTGTCGGGAGACAGGAGTCGCGGGTTATCAGTTTCCAGATTGTTGTGTTGTGCTGGACTGAACTACGCACTCAGGCCGATAAATGAATGTCTTTTAGCGATCTCGATCTAAAGCGCCGCAAAATAATTATGTTATATAAAATGGTTTAACAACGTAATATTGAGACGAAAGTCTGCGATGTTTTCCATTGTAATATTTCAATAACCAGTGCAACTCTTCATGGTGTGTCACTTGCGATGTTCGATGCCGTTCAACCTCACTTGACGCCAAAACTTGCTCAGCCGTTCAGTCTTGCAACCTTACCGTTTTTTTGAGTTTTACCAGTTTTCAGCCTTACAGTTTCCTTCAGTTGTTCAGTTGTGCAAGTTCATCCATGCAAAATTTTCTCTGGTCATTTGATAGTTCACGCCACCCGTGAGA
>OX421454.1:7798505-7806005 GCA_949126865.1 Montipora capitata | reverse complement strand
TTTTTTACACTAAACAATGCAGTGTTATTTGGTCAGCGTGCAACAAAAAGGCGAAGTTGCAAAGGAGCGATGTTCCAAGAAAGTTGTTGGCAATTCCAGTCACGCTCGCACAACCAAAACAATGTTTTGTTTGCGCCAAGTTTGCTCAAAATAAGGGCAAGACGCTTTGTTCTTTGCTTGTATTCACACAACTATTTCGAACAAGAAATAAAGAACGCAGTAGTTTTGCTTAGTTTACTTAAGTTTCTAGATCATATGTACTTGTGCGTACTTGAAAAAATGACCACGCTACGCGCCTGGTAGTAATTTGTACTATTAATCATATGGTCAATTAAATTGTCACACTGGAAAGTTTTCACAGGGCTGCCATAAAGGACATTCTGTACCAGCTGTTAACCCTGAGCTCACATTGTGAAGGAAATGAAAACTAGAATCAGTTTTTGATATATTGCAGGTGAAAATTTAATGACAGCCCTGTTTAATGCTGGTTTTTTGGGTGTGTGCTTTGAATTAGTTCCAGATCGGCTTAATTTTTTGTTGGGATAGAAGTGATATAAGAAATGGACAGTGATAGATTTTAATTACAAAAATTTTTTTTGTGTAACAATTTTCATTTACTTAATTTCACTCACTTTAAGATCTACACCATCCCCTGAAGAGAATTTCTTTTGCATGTTAGTTTGTGCTTACAAGCTGTTTTCATTTCTAGGGACTTATCTCATTCTCTAAATAGTTTGGCTGATTTTTTCATGCCGCACAGATTTTTCGAAATCATTAGTGTTTTTAGGCGTTTAAGTTTCAGAAATTTGTATTTGTTCTGCAACATTAATTATTTAAGTGAAATTTAACAGGGTTGTTTTTGTGATTATGGCTTGTATGCATTGCCTTGTGTATGTATGCACACTGTATATATATTTCCTAACTTTGGAAAGTACATATATTCATGGAAGAATAATATTCTAAAAATCAACATGTTTATCCAATTAGAAGTATACATCTCTATTCAAGAATTCTCATTATTTGGTGGAGAACAGTCATTTTCTGTTTTGGAGAACAGTCATTTTCTGGTTATACAAAATAATGAAAAGCAGCAAAATGATACTTCCCTCAAGACCTCTACTTCTTTAGAACAGCAAGGAAACTCTTACCCAAAGAACTCATCTTCTTTTGAAAAAGAATCCTAAATCTTCTCTGGTGACGTAGAATCTAACGTGAAAGATCCTTCAACGAAGACATAGTTTTATGATTAAAAGAATGATTTATCCTTTTGGAAAGAATCTCTTGTTTCGCTCTCTTTCATCTTCCGCGATACAAAAAAAAAAAACAAAGACAGTCTTCTAACATTTGACACTAATCCCGGATCAGTGCATTCAGCAGCGACACAATCTGCTTTACATTTCCACGTTACACAAATTCTAATCGAAAATCCCAGGCAACACTTGACAACACAGCGCGTTGGTAACATATTCAGCACAGATTTTTGTCCAGGCATATCGCTCCAACACGTCACATTGTTACTTTTTCAGTTCTAGGTTGAGATATCCTAATTTTGCTAAAGAAAATTGCATGCCATCGTGAAACAAATCCTCCACTCTCTCCGCCATTTTGGCCAGTCTTCCACAGAATAAGGTGTGCCTGTGTTTGTTACGCTGTGCCTGACTTTGTTACGCTCTGCCTATGTTTGTTACGTTGTGCCTGTCCTTGTTGGGTTGTGCCTGTTTTTGTTACATTGTGCCTGTGCGTGTTTAGCCTCCTTGCAACCTCGTCCCCAGGGCCTTCTCCTCTGCGATTTTCAAAATGGCTCGTCTGGAGAAGACCCTGGCCAACGCTGAACTAACACCTTTGTTGATTAGCCCATTCATACGAACACGCTGATTGGTTTAAATACATTCTAAAGAAATATGGCGGAAGTAGCGAGTGTTTACACAAAAAAGAAAGGGCTTTAGGAGGTTGATTGCAGTTCAGTTCAAGCGATGTTGAATCAAACTGCCATTAACGATTCGAAAGGTGAATCTTTTCCGTTTTATTTTAATTTAAAAGATGTAACCTATACCATAGAAGTAGAAATAAGCCCGGGAAAATATACATAACGAGCGTGTAAACTTACTAAGATCTGCCGACAGCTAGCGAGCTGCAGCTCATCACATGTGGTCTTATGTGCTGTTTTTGTTGTTCTGTATTCATGTCCAATTAGTTTCTCCGCGTACGGAAACAAAGAAGAGTTTGAAGCGTTTTTTATGTTCGAATTTCAAATCTAAAAAGGAGCTTTCGCTCGTTACAGAGCACTGTTCTAATATACGGAAAACCGCTTCTATTTTCTTGGACACATTCCTTAAATATAGGCCTTCTGCCTGTATTAGGTTTAGGCTTACTTCAAATCTTTTCAAATGCACTATTTTTTCTAATAATAATATTGTTTTGGTGGCCGAGGCTGAATTGAATATTTTTATTTTCTGCCGAGTTTAGGTTGAAAATATTCTTGTGAATATTCTTAGATTTTACCATATGGTATTTATGTTGTCAAATGATTGTATTTGCTGTCTGGATGGTGTTAAAGTAATTTTAGAGCCAGCCTATAGGTATTAAATACATATTATTTGATACAATGCACATGACTTCTTGCAGAAATGTTTTTAGTATCAAACTAACTGCCAGTGCTATGTTTGAGATTCATATGTAAAATAAGTTTACTGTATTGAACTCAGTGTTTCCGCCAGACCGCACCATTGTGGGAATCCTGCATTGCATTTAGAGAAGGCCCCCAGAGAAATGGAGAAAGGGCCAATTTAGCCCTTTACTTTTATTTTGGTAATAAAGCTTGTTGTTGTTACAAGGCTGCATGCTGGTTTAACCCAGGATAGTATTCTAATAACCATCCCAAGGCTCAAAAATGCGACCGATATGGTCGCCAATGAACTAACAATGTACAATGCGACTAACATTTGTTTCTTTGCGACCAAAAATTCTAGTTTAGTTGCCATAATCGCAACTTCCTTTCGCTACGTTGAGGACACATTATGTTCTTCTAGTAAGCCATATTGAAAGATCTTTGCTTCTTTAAAACACATAACATAAGAAAAGAAGTCACTCCATCCTTTTGCTTTGCTGTGTCTCCCAATAATGCATTGCAAATCCTTGGTCATTGACTTTGTCTTGTATGCCTTTGTATTGTTCTTGACCCAGGTCCTTCATGCCAGACCTCTGGCGACTAATTTTTTAGGTCCAACTATTATATATTGGGCCCTTTCCTAAGAAATTTGCCCCTGAAACAAGTCTTCAGGGGCCACTTTGGTCCTTAAGTATAATTTTCTGGCTGAAACACTGAACTATGATGTTTTTTTTTCTCAGTACCTGGCCAGGGAAAATGGTTCCTGTTTTATTGTGTCTAAACACTTACATTTTTCTATAAGTGGGGGCCTTATTTCAATTCTTGTTTAAGTAGTGCACAAGAGAACAATTGTTTACTGTAGATAAATTGCCATCTTGATGAACCATCTTAGCACTGAAAGCGGTCAATAGAACATTTATGAAAGCTGCTGTATATCTTTCAGTGTATTCCACAAGCCAAGGCAACCTCAAAAGTAAGGTTTATAGGTGGAAACATTTCAACAGAGTATTAGTTACTCAGAGAAGATAAATAGAAGTTACATATTCCAAAGTAGTATTCTTTGATCTAGGTAGTGATAACTATATAATGTATCATATATAAAGTATCACATTGAAAACGTTTGTATTAATCAAGCATTCCCAACCTTGTCTTCAATCAATGTTGGCATAATAAAGGCATGTTGAAAGAATTTGCACTGTTTATGTCTACTTGTGTTGGTGAACTTTATACTACTTATTTGAAACCTTTTATATTCTTCAAAGCTGTTTACAGATAACTGGATGGGGTCTGGGGTAGTAGTTAGAAAGGTTTTTTAGACATGGAAAAGTTCTTCTCCTGGCTAGAGAAACACAAGAAACAACTTTCAATGGGGTAGACTCAGGAACATGCATTGTATACAGTCTATATCTACATGCAGTCCTCTGCCTACCCCTTTGAAATTTGTTTCTTGAGTGTACATAATATGGGTGAAATGGCAGTGTTAATATTGTTTTTTTTTTTTTTAGTAGAGCTCTGCACTGTTGCAATATGACAAAGGTTAAAATAACTGCTCAGACATTAAGGTAAAAGGTAGAGTCTGCATAAAAGCCAAGTGGGCCAACAGGCCACTCTGAGCTTATCCCGGTTTCCTAAGCATAAACCAACTACCGGTAAGAGTATTTCTACTCCGCTTTGGATGGGATGCAAGTCCATTGCAGGGTCATGATCCCAACATTAAATTTGCCATTACCCATTTATACACCTGGGTGGAGAGCGTCACTGTGAGAGTAAATTGTCTTGCCCAAGAACATAACACAATGTCTCTGGTCAAGGGTCAAACCCTTGATCCGGAGTCAAGCACATTAACCATGAGGTCACCATGCCTCCACATCAGACTGTCATTAAAGAATGTAATATAATTAACCAAATGCAACATAGGAGCATTTATTTGAGTGTTTAAATGATTATGCATTATTACATGATCAGTTAATAAAAACCTTCTGCCATCTTTTCAACCAATCAGAAGCATTTTAACCAGTACCAATCTTAAGAGGTTGTCACTAATCCCTTTCTCGCACTTTGCATCAACTATATATATACAAGTTTATTTGATTGCTTCATTTGATAGTCTGTGCTCATTGTGATTGACCAGAGTTCTTACTCTGGTTTTAGTTTTACAATGCGTCATTGAGCCCCCCCCCCCCCCCCCCCCCCATTCCAAACAATACACTTAAGAATTAAGAAGTAGAATAACTAAGTAATTTCATATGCATATAAACAGTATTTTCTTCCATTTTACACTTAATCTGGTGAACATTAAAATTCAACAACACACATCTTTGGATAAATTCATTCTCAGTATTATTCTGTAGATGTCATTTGATAAAGAGAACAATGCAACAGGTCATTTTGGCAAACATAGTTTACTGGAATTAAGTGGTGTTCAAGGTTAGACAATGGTAAATCAAAGCCTAACAATTCATGCAAAAACTTGGTGCAAGGAAATCAGTTTTGTAGTTTGTGGGCTGCAAATAGGATATACTTACATAACAGTCAAACTTTTTTCCCAGGTTAAACAATAAAAAAATAAATGAACAATTGAAATAATTATTTGTTTTCTTAAAGTAATTCAGTAGTTTGAAAAAAACATAAGTATTTACCCCCCACCACCAAAAAGGTCACTTAAAATTTATGGGCATGAAGAACATCCACTAGCCCAACTGAAAAATTAACAACAATATAGCCTTGGGTTATCAGGCAATAATTTCATTTGATTAAGGAACTGAGTGAAAATGTGGTTCAGCAAGGAATTGAAAATGGGTTTCCAGATTGTTTCTAATTATTTATACATTTTCCTATATACATTCAGATTACAGTATCAGCCAGAAATAGGTTATAGAATATCACCTATACAACGTAAGTTTCTGCAAAAATTAGATTCTCTTTGCCCCTAAGTTTTTAATTGAATCCAAAGCCTAATAATCATATAAATTTTCATACCTATAGATCCAAAAAGGGTCAATTACAAGGGTGTGTAGTGCTGTTTTTAGATCATTAGAGTATATTTTTAAGTCATTTAAAACTGTATACTGCATGTGTATAATTAGCTTAAGACTCAATTTAATAACTTCTGTTAATTAGACTTAATAAAAAGCGATGCCTGTGAATTAAGGAAATCATTCAATCAATCGATAATTTAATTTCAGTCAGACTAATTAAAACAAGCTTATATAGAGTTCATTACTTCATGTTCACATAGCAAGTTGGAGTATGTGACTCGATCATCTTGCTTGAATAAGCTTAGTAATATGAGGCCACAAAGAGTTTTTCACTCTGTACTTAAGAACAGCTGAGTTTTTCTCTTCGATGTTCAATCTGATTTCAATGACAGTTAAATAAAGTGAGTACGAAAGTGTAATAAACTTACAAATGCTAACAACGTTGTATTGAGATACTTTTTTGGATTTTTGTACACGTACTTTTAAAGCGCAAAAGTCCTGCTCCAGAATTAAAACGTCCGTAAAAATATTTCATCTTACTGCGAAGCCACCACTGCCTCGTGTACAAACTTAAGCGTTCTTTGACCGGTGTTTTGCTTCCCACGCGATGCTTCGCCGCCATTTTGTTTTGGTCTTTCTCAAAATGTCACGTGATAAAAATCTCCAAGATTTTTGGAGATTTTGTACCACGTGAGTTCAGCGTTGGCCAGGGTCTTCTCCAGACGAGCCGCCATTTTGAAAATCGCAGAGGAGAAGGCCCTGGGGACGAGGTTGGCCTCCTTGCAGCCGTTTTTTGTGTCGGTCCCATTCTCCCTCCCCTTGTGGGGAGGGAGAATGGGACCGACACAAAAAACGGCTCTAGTCCGTGTTGGCTTGTGCAAGTCTTTGTTACCCTTTGCCTGTCCTTGTTGGGCTGTGCCTGTCTTTGTTACGCTGTGCCCGTCCGTGTTGGGCTGTGCCTGTCCGTGTTACGCTGTGCCTTTTAGAGTTCAGCTGTGCTGGCCCTTTCGTGTGCCTCTGCTGTTATGTTTAGAAACCGAATATTGACCCTGATTCCACTTTATACCAGAGTCTTCGTTCCCCTTGACCAGCGGGTCGGGTTACGAGAGACTCTGGGATATCGGATAAACCGCAATGAACCGCAACGGTGTTGAAATGGTGTTCATGAATCACGCCAAAATGGCGGAGAGAGTGGAGGATTTGTTTCACGATGGCATGCAATTTTCTTTAGCAAAATTAGGCCCGGGTTAAACGCCGTACTTCACATGAGCCGAGCTCAATTGAACTAATTTACATGAATTAAGTTCATGTGAAGTACGGCGTTTGATACATAGGTATACATGGATATACATGACAGTACGTGAATATACATGGGTATACATGTGTATACATGGACATACATGGGAATACATGGATATACATGGAAATACATGGGTATACATGGAAATACATGGAAATACATGGGTATACAGAGAGATATATGGGCATAGATGGATATACATGTATATACTTTGCTATAGGTGCCTATATATGCTGATTTATCTCTGATATAATTTATGCGCTTTATGATACACTTTAATAACCCTACTTAAAGTACCAACTCTCTCGTAACCTGACCCGCTGGTCAAGGGGAACGAAGACTCTGGGAACGAGATCGGATCGAGGCACGAACACTTAGGGTTAATCAGGAAACGAGTGCTATATTCTTCACACGATCTCTTTAAAAATTATAGTTACCCGAACCGTAAAATGAAAGCTAAAATTTTAAAAGAGTGCTTAGGCCTAATACTGAAACGAGCGCTTAGGCTTAATCAGTAAACGAGTGCTATATTCAGCACAAGATCTCTGTTGTCAGGTTTTCACGTTGTTGATACTAGTGACGCGCGCTCTTCCGAGTCCACAGTTCTAGTCTCT
>OX421454.1:7786005-7793505 GCA_949126865.1 Montipora capitata | reverse complement strand
GTGAGGGTGAATGGAATTCTGTCATTCTTATCTTTTTGTGACGTTTGTAGTAATGACTGTCGATCAAATTGTTGGGCGCGATGATGGCCTGCTTTGACCACAGAGACAGGATAGCCACGTTTTTCGAAGAACTGGCACATCTCCTCTGATTTGCTTGAAAAATCGGAGTTATCACTACATAGACGTCGAAGTCTAAGAAATTGAGAACAAGGAATGGAGTTCTTGGCATGTGATGGATGTGACGATGAATACAACAAATAACTGTGAGAATCTGTAGGTTTGTAGTGCACAAGCTTAAATACCATTATTGAGCAGGCGAAAATGTAATCGTCTGATCAGGAACAAACCTAACGACAAACTGCTTCATCTGGCCGTGTCTGTACGAAAAAACCCTCGAACAACTAAATTGGATCGAAATAGACAAATCAGAATAAGGCTGCGTTTCCTAAGAGGTCCTCATATTTGACATAAAATAATGTAATGTACTTTTTTTGTAAAAGACAGACCTTGTTTACTAAAGTAAAAGAAAAAATAGTGATTTAATCAGCCAAAAAAGTGGGGTGCTAAAGCCTCCCCAGCCCCACCCCCTGCGAGGTCTCTGTGATTAAAAAATTGGTGTTCAACATATCCTACAAAAGGATTGGCATAGCTAGGTCCCATTCTTGTGCCCATCGCTACATCATTAGTTTGTTTGTAATGGTTGCCGACGAATGAAAAACAGTTAAGCGTTAAAATTAGTTCGGCAAGGCGGAGGAGCGTTTCCGAGCTTGGTTCTTTGACAGTGCGTTGATCGAAAAAGTGTTTAAGTGCTTGAAGACCTTCGCTATTGGGAATGACTGTGTACAGAGATGTAATGTCCATGATGAAAATAAGTTTGTCTTGGCCGGAAAAATTGAAATCGCGGAAAATTTTTAGTGCGTGTGTACTGTCTTTAAGGTATGATGGCAAAGATTTGACGATAGGCGTCATAATCCTGTCTAAGTAGCTAGAAATGAGTTCGGTGGGGCAACTACAGGCAGAAACGATAGGGCGACCTGGGTTGTTAGGTTTGTGAATTTTAGGCAAGAAGTAAATGCACGAAGTTCTAGGGGTGTTGATGATGAGATTAGTGGCAGTGTTCGGTAATTCTTGATTAACTATGAGATTCTGTCTTTGACAATCTGGAACAAAAATTTATCTTCCAAATCGGCACCCTTAATCCTCACGGTATTTTTCACGTTGCCATGTTACCACCAATAGCGTAGGTCCTACTCTGCTATAAAAACTACACGTAACCCATAATTCCTCGATTCGCTCTGACGAAGGGCTAACGCTCGAAACGTCAGCTTTTAGAATCTCTGTACGGTGGCCAATTTACACTATCAACTCCGTTGATAAAACCAAATTTTTGTATACATTTCCTTAACATTTGCACACAAATTCCTATAAAACAAATATCCAAGTTTGCGCAGACTTTACCTGTCAAATCAAATTTATAGCAAATTTAGAGCCCTAAATCTGCCACACATTTCCTCAATTTGCAAAGACGAGTAAATCCATTTTTTCGTCCAGTGGTAGGTGCGTGACCCCGAGCCAGAAGGTTATTGCAATCATGCGCCATTTTGAATATGTTTATAGACAGGATGCCCGTCATACCAATTTTTTGGTCCTGTTTCTAAGTTAATGAACACTGACGTCAGTGGTTTATCATTGGTCCGTGATGACATCACCTCTAAGTCATTGGTTCTGGAGTTAAGGCATTGTTCTTTTCACTATATATTTGCGATACCATCCAGATGGTTGGGTGGATACACAAAAGAAGCACAGCCTCTTACCTTCTCAATAAAGAAACCTTCGTATGACTGGGATCTCATTAGGGTTACGCTGTCTCTTGGCATGCTCCAACTTGCCCCTAATTTAGGCCTGACATGGGATGCACGTGTTGTTGTTACAAGTGTCTCTTATGGTTTCGCTGCGTTGCGTCATGCCCCAACTTGCCCCTAATTTATGCACGCCCCCTTCGCCTTCTAAAAACTCTCGTGTACGTACGTGACTGGCATGACATTAGCGTAACCCTAACACAGGTAACAACACGTGCATCCCTTGTCACATAAATTAGGGTTAGGGTTAAGTCACTTGGTTAAATAATGATTGCTGTTAATGGTTTGGCTATCACATCCGCTGCCAGTTTTAAGCATATTAGGGGACAACCCATCAAACCTTGTTGCTCTGTGAAGGTTAATACCACTAAAAGGGACCAGAACATTCTCCGTGCTAATACTTCTGAAATTGAACGTACTTAACGTGTGTCTGGTGCTAATTGTAGACAGCCCTGGATGTCTGTCACACTTCTCTAGCAAGATACCTCAGCTCCCCCAATGTTATCCACGTTTGCTGAAAAATTCCTCTGTAACTATATATTGGTTCTTGTGTAGTAGCCTGGACAAGGCTCCGCAGTTGGGGTTATGGAGCGAAAAGAATTAACGAGCGAAGAACCACGTTCCTTTTCGCTCCATAACCCCAACAGCGGAGCCTGGTCCCAGGCTATGATGTAGTTGTCCTTGGATCTTCAAGGAAATATCAGCAGCATCCCTATCCTTGGAAGACTTTGAGCTGATAAAGGTCATGAAAGGAGAATTTCTTCGGGTTCTCATGTAATTAACATAAAACGTTATTCCATTAGTCTTTGATTGCTTTCATTCTCAGTTGCGTGGCCCGGTTTCGCCAGGTTTTCATAAGTTTCCCATGACTCTCTGGTTTTACGCCTGCTGAATTTCTTCATGAACTTTGTTTTCTTGCTTTTTGCTGCTTTCCATTCTGCATTCAAATAGGGGACATCATTCTTTCTCACTCTTATCTTTTTCACATGGAGGTGTTTGTCCATCATTTTCATAAACATTTCCTTCCATTGTAAATACTGCTCACTTGCTGGTGGTTCTGGAGTTTTAGACCCTGCTATGTCCCGCAAATCCGCCTTAAATAAGCTCTTCTAAATTCAAGTGTTTAGTACTCCTTCAATTAATAGTCTTAAAGTAAGCTGTTTAACACTTTTGTTTACAACGCAAAGCTTTGTTGATATTTAAACGCACTACTTTCAAATGTTGGTTTTGCTTGGGAGTGATGACAAATTACATTATAATTTTACATAGTTAAAATTAGCTCCTCCTTTTTAGCGTAACAAAAACTTTCTATATTTCATTTTCACTGAACTGTTTCAACTTTCAAGTGCATTTTCTAACTTTTGTGTTGATAACACAATCGGGCTGCTACATACGATTAGGTTCAAGATTACACCTTTTACTGATCACGTGATGGTTTGCTAGATTTACCTTGTTCTTCGTCACAAATGAGGCGTATATATGTTAAATTAAGCCCCGCTTCGGGATTCTAATTTTATTCCTTTCAGTATTTTCGAACTCCCGTACGGCGATTAGAAATTCTCATTCTTCTCTCTTCTCTGAGCGCGCGCTAGACCACTCTTTGCTCACAATATTAGCTATAGGAAATCCTTTCCGCCCGCGATGATTGAACCTCACATTTGAAAGAATTTGACCGTTTGATAACGTGGACAGACGATTTTTCCTTGAAAACGGGAAGCTTTAAAGGTAAGGAGAATTGTCTAAGTCATTTTTAGATCTTGCTCAGGTCTCGTGTGTTTCACCATGGCATATTGTAAGGAGGCGCGGTGGCCTCATGGTTATAGTGCTCGACTCCGGATCGAGTGGTCCGGGTTCGGGTCCTGGCTGGGGACATTGTGTTGTGTTCTTGGGCAAGACAATTTACTCTCACGGTGCCTCTCTCCACCTAGGTGTATAAATGGGTACTGGCGAGGCGAAATGCTGGCGGTAACACTGCGATGGACTAGCATCCCATCCAGGGGGGAGTATAAATACTCCTAGTCGCTTCATGCTACGGAAACCGGAGATAAGCGCCGGCCTGATGGGCCATCTGGCTCGTAAGCAGAGACTTTACCTTTTATATTGTAAAATATGGACTGGATTGGATTTGTGAAACATGGACTGGATTTGTAAAACATGGATTTGTAAAACATGGATTTGTAAAACATGGATTTGTAAAACATGGATTTGTAAAAGCTGGATTTGTAAAACATAGATTTGTAAAACATGGATTTGTAAAACATGGATTTGTAAAACATGGATTTGTATAAGTTCGATTTGTAAAACATGGATTTGAAAAAGGTGGATTTATAGAAACATGATAGCATAGTTCGACTGCTGATTTGTTTATTTCTTTGTCTATCCCATGTTCATTTTAATTATTTTATTTTATTCTGTTTTCATTTTATTTTATCACTTGACGTTAAAATAAGTACTGAAAAAAAAAAAAACAATTTGTTCGTGCATTGTTGAGTAATAATAGCATTTGGGAATTTTTAAGAACATTCACGAAGTAATTACGGCTAGTAAGCATTCTCGGCATTCTCTCGTGTTCAAAAAAAAATTCCCTCGGGCTTATTTTTAATTCAACAATGCACTTGGTGCATTTTTTATTTCTTAAATGATAAACATGTTAATACACAGGAGCTGGTCCAGACCGATTTCCAACGTTTTACGGGAATCGGTAATTTTACTAGGGCAAACGTGGAACAAACAAAAGTGTACGTGACAAACAAACGACCAGGCCGCTGCCAAAAGACCGGAATTTTAAAAATGCACTGTAGGTAGACCTTTGACGAAAACAAGACGCCTACAAGGGCGTATCCGTGGAATGCGCAAACAGTTAACACAAATTGTCCAGTGACAGTCAACGTCAAGTACAGGTAAACTTCGGAAAATGGCGAGAGATTACCAGAAAGATAAATCTGTGATATAACTTGAAGTTTTTTGTTGTAAAAACTTATTATTAATGTTACTAAATTTGCAAATGCAAACAACGAAGCCCTATTAGCAGGTTATTAGGATACGGGATTTTTTATTTATTTATTTTTTGGAAGGAGACTTTATTCAAATCCTACAGTTTTACTTGCTTCCTTAAATCCGTTCATCCAAAAATTACAAGATCAGCCTTAAATCATCCGAAAAGCTTATTACAAATCACAGTTCAATAACTTATCATCCTGGGCCCGGTTCTTCAAAAGCCGATTAACGCTAATCCCAAATTAAAAGTTAACCAGGGAAATTTTTCCTCTATTCCCAAATGTTGTTCAAAGCTGATATTCGGCAAAACTTTACATTAGAAGAAGTCAATCTTGGAAAACAAAAATAAGCAAAAGAAACTTTCAACAAAAAGTTGAAAATAGAAACAAAAGCATACGCTAATCCTGGAATAAGTTAATCGACTTTCGAACAACCGGGCCCAGGGCCAGTTGTTCAAAGACCGAGTTTTAAAGCGAGTTTTATTCTCTACTCCCAAATGTTGTTCAAGGCTGATATTCGGTAAAACTTTACATTAGAAGAAGTCAATCTTGAAAAACAAAAATAAGCAAAGGAAACTGTCACCAAAAAGTTGAAAATATGAAACAAAAGTTTACGCTAATCCTGGATTAAGGTAATCGGCTTTCGAACAACCGTGCCCTGTATTCGAACTCCGGTTCCATAATCCTGGTTTAGTTCCTTGCAAACTGTTTAAATCTGCCGTGACGAAGACAAGAAGACATCATCTGTACTCTATTTCTTTCAATGCTCAAAAATTTAAAATTCCGTAATTGCGTGTTCTGTAGTTCAGTCCAACGTTCTAATTTTACAATTCCATAATCTTTATTTCAGTATAAGAGTAACTTGGTACCAAAAGCTCCACAATAACTTGAAATCTCGTTAATAAAAAAAAAAGCATAAAGCCAGTAGTCCAGTCCCGGTTGAGATCACCAAAACTCTCTCTATCATCGATTCAAAAGTCAACAAAAGCTACAAGTAGTAAATAGTTCTCAGAAACTACAAAAGTTCGCCATGATTCTACACAAAGAACTGAACAAAGAACTATCAAAAACGAAACCAAAAAACCCTAGTGATCGCTTCTCGAGAGAACAAACAAACAGCCGAAACTGTTCCGTGCCTGCCCCTTACGGCACTGAAAAAAGTACCGTACGTAGTACAATGGTACTTGACCGTAGCCCTTCGCCGAGAAACTAATCTTAGCCAAAAGGCCGAGAAGCGATCAAGATACGGGATATTTAGGGATTTTTGGCTGGGGGGGGGGGGGGGGTGGGGTGGAATTGAGGAAATATGGGATATTTTTTAAAGTAGGAACGCATTGCGTAGGTGTGGTAGTGCAGTAACTTGACGGTGCTTTTTTCCATAACTGTCAACTGAGCTGTGTTTTGTTTTTCCAGCAGATTCAAGTTGTCCTTGCGTAATATGTAGCTCTAATAGTACACGATATTGTTTGGTATCGTAAATCATTACGGTGCCATGGTAGACATCTTTGCTAGATACCCCCTGAGAAGACATGTGGTTCAGTAAAATACTAAACCCAGCACGATTGAAGAAAATAAAAGGAAATTGAGAAACATTTGGCTTCAAGGCTGACATGTTGATCATTTACAACATCTTTTTCACCACAAGCTTAAGCGTGTACTGTGAGCTTCTGACAGCTTTCCAAGACCAATGTTACTAAAGTTAAGCCTTTTCCGGCGGGGTTAGCATCTGGATGGGGGACGTCAAAATATGCGCCTTGCTGTCAGGAACATACGACCAAAAATTATATTTTAACGCTCAAAAATGCGAACTAAGCAAGGTACAGATTTTGCTAGCCTGCTTTATGCAAAAGAAATATTGACGCAAAAGTAATTAAATATTAATATGTAGTTTTTAAGGAGAGCAGAAGGAACTTTTAGGAAGTGTCGATCGAGAATAAAACAATTTGCCATCAGCGAAAAACATTTCGGGTGATTTTTTTTACGTTCAATCAGAATTTAATTTTTCTATCGTACTTTTTGGTCGTACAAGTAAAATCGCAAAAACGAAAGTGACATCGATTTTAGCGACCGCCTGTGATCAAGTTACCTTGCGTGTTTAATACTGACAACTCCCGAAACAAAGGATGCGTCTGTGACAAAATGTCGGCAAGATACAGAGTTTTTGTTAGTTTGCTTTTTTTTTTCTTTCAAGTGTTATAAAGTTCGACAAGATATATGTGCGAATTTAACAGAAACATCCGCAATCGTTGATGCTAGCCCAAGTGTCAGCTGAAGTTAAGCTCCCCCGTATAAGGTTAATACTTGGACAGGGGACCTCAGCGAAGTCTCCGTGACGGCGATAGCTAATTCGTTTTTTTAAACTTGACTTCATTTTTTATCTTGTTTGGCCGTTGAAAGCTATTTTCTTATTTTCTTTCTACGTCAAAACAGCGAACAAACTGGTTCCCAAGAAATCTTGGAGTATTCGTTGTATGCAAAATACTTCTAATGAAGTATTCGTTCTATGCAAAATAATGTTCACAGTTGAAAACACAAGTACGAAGCAAGATCTAGAAATAACGTAGAAAATTCTCCTTACCTTTAAAGCTTGCCTTTCTCAAAGAAAAAGCATCTGTCCACTTTATCGAATAGTTTATACTGAATCA
>OX421454.1:7756005-7768505 GCA_949126865.1 Montipora capitata | reverse complement strand
TACGACCGTTGGTGGGGATTCGAAAGAAGCTCGAACGCCGGCTTCAGGACCTGAACACACCGTCATCTGGTCCATAAATTATGATGTCTCGACAACCCATCCTTGTGGAACCAACAGCACAAGGACACATTTCCACTGACGGCCAAATGCAGACGATATGACAACCGACCACAACCCTCCAGACGACTGATGAGGGACACCGTGCCATAGAATTAGAGTGTTTGAACTTTGACTTCTGAATTTATTGTGGTCTTATAAGTTTTAACTCCTGTGCTTGATATTTTAGCATGTGATCTTTGATTGTGGAATTTATTGTGGCCATAGAAAATTAATTCCTCTGATTGTTATTTTAGTGTTTGATCTTTGACTTCTGAATTTATTGTGTCATTGCAAGTTTAATCACTCTGATTGTTATTTTAGTGTTTCACCTGTGACAGCTGAATTTATTATGGCCATAGAAGTTTAATTCCTTTGAGTGTTATTTTTAGTGTTTGACCTTTGACTGCTGAATTTATTGTGGCCCTTGAAGTTCAATTCCTTTGATTGTTATTTTAGTGTTTGAGCTTTGACTGCTTAATTTGTTGTGGCCAATGAAGTTTAATTCGTTCGATTGTTATTTTCATGTTTGAGCTTTCACTGCTGAATTAATTGTGGTAATAGAGTGTTTTACCTTGGACTGCTGAGAGCCTTAAAACATAGGGACTGCCCAGAACACATGGAATCACACCAAAGTGCGGCTGTGGCACCAACACTGTGCAGGAAGAAACAGAGAATGATGACAAGTACAGGACTACGACACCATACAAGGGTAACCAGGCCTACCAGCAACAATTCCAACAATCAACAGCCCAGTAGCAACATCTCGCCCTTGCAGTTCAAGGTGTTGGAGCAGGTCACAGAGCACCTAATTGCCTGGATCAGTACTTACTTATTTTTCTTTGACAGTCTGAATAGGCTCAAACTGTATTTATCACATAATTTAACCCTAAGGTGCTGCTGCATAAGAAGAGGAATACGTATCCACATACTTTTGGCCACATCTAAACAGTGGTTTTTTGGTGGTTTTTGGTATCTGGCACGCCACATTCGCATAGATTCATTGATAGGGTATTCCTAGTATATAACTTTCAGTTATACATGGTATCCATGCAGTTGTAAGAATCATTTCTTATTATCGATGTTCTTTAATGAGGTAATCTTTCTGGGAATCCTTTGCTCAGCAGACTGACTGGCATACTCCTAGTAAACTCTTTTCACATTGGAATCTCGAGTAAGTGAAGTTAGGATCATTCTGAGTCTACCAGCTTATCAGAATACCTGGTCACTTTTCTACTGTGAGCAATAATAATTCTAATTCTAGAAGTTTCACAGAAACTGATGAGGGTAAATCATCACTCACTGGTTGTTTCTTGATTTCCATTTTGTGTTTGTTCATCATGGGGCATACACTTTGCATACCTGTGGGGATGAAAAGGCTAAACAGAGGGGTTTATCACCCCCTAGAGAGGATTATTACCTCTTTCTCACTATCCTGGGGGATTATCACCCCTTATGGTAATTATATTCAGTTGTTACATTCTAATATATTCATTAGTTTGTGGTTGGTTCGTCAATGGAGAATGCACTTCATGTCTTTGTGGGATGATGTATTGTTATGCGGGTCACCCTTTGACCAAATACTCACCGTACTATGGTTGTATGCCTTCTGATCGTGCATGGTTACCATAGAAACCAGGGCCAGGAATGGTCACAGTCGGCCCTGGGAGGAGGCCCAACTCCCTCTTCCATACCGGTGTGTGTACCGCCGTGGTGGTAGGTTTTTCTTTAGCTCAAAAAAATCCAGGAGTACATGGGGCTGACGCAGGTTAAAAATTTTCGCAACTTTACAGCTGATGTGGACCTGCCTAAACTAATTAAGTCTAAAATTATATAAAATACAAATATGATACAATTTATAAGTTAAATAAATTAAGTAAACCAATAAACATTTTTTTTAGTAAAAAAATCTGGTTTCATTTTTGGTATAACGTTACCTCCCTTCCCGAAATTAATATTCATGATAGTTTGCTTGGATTGTTTTAAGTTATGTTTAAAGATAGATGAATTAAAGAATGAGTATGCATGAGTATTAGCCTCTCAAATACTTTACCAAAGGCAGGTAAGACGATCGCGGTCACCGCTGCATAGTTCTTTTTGGTCAAGAACACTGTCGTTCTTGTGTCAGGTACTTGTGATCTACTTACCATAATATTAACTAGCAGTAATCAAGGATTAGCTAAGTACGTTCGATTCCTGTTTAGTCATCGTTCGGTAATGAAGACATTACACTATACGTATTTCGACTATTATCTCGTTGCTAATAATTTTATTAAAACACGTGGAATAGATGTGTTATAATGAAATATCAGTTTTGTAAAAAAAAGGTAAATGCTTCCCTTATAGTGGAAGTGCACTTAGCTATCAAGCTAGTTCACAGGCAGCACCCACTTTAAATAATCTGAAAGAAACTTAACAAAAAAAGTGATTAAGATCACCAACTGGCAGGAAGCAACCAGTTGGCTATTTACAAAGCGTGGTAGAGATGGATCCAGGACAACCGGCAACAAATCCGAACCAGAGGTTAGAACGGGATTTGAAGCCAGCGCAAACACAATGCCCTAACCACTAGACCACGCCGCATCCAGGGATATCAGGATTATCAGTAGACTTTCTTGCTGGATAGCCAAACAGCGTGTACCGCAAGGAGTATTGCGGGATGGTCACCCATCCAGGTATTAACCCCGTCCAATTGGACTTGACTTCCCTTGGGCAAGCCGTAAACTATAACATGAGATCAAGGCCATGTGTGCCAGTCCAAGATGGCGTCGGAAACCTGAAATGCTCTGTCTTCGAATGGATAACTGCGGGATGAACCCGCGGGACGACATGAAAAGTATGCGTTCTCCTACAAGTCGAACGCCATTAGATCGCTGACGGGTTTAATTCGGTATGGACCATGACGATGCCATAACCGCCCCTAGAGTAATCAAGTCATGTCCTTGAGCTTTCTTCTCCAACACTGCTTTTACGATTTTATGATGGTTAGTTGACTGTAAAGGCGAAGGTGTTTGCGTTCACGTTTGTGTCCAATGGAATTCTAGATGCACGTGATTGTTCTTTGAAAGCAGTGTGCTTGCTTACAATCAGGTCCCTTGTGATATTTTTAACGTATTTATGAAGTTTGTAGTACCAGATTACTTGATTACTCTTTGCTCCCCTTTCAGAGTAGTTAAGGCATCCAGCGTGCTATACCTAGAAAGCATAAAGCCGCAATGAACCCCAGAAATCCCTTTGGTTTCCCGCAAGGAGGTTGCACATGCGTTCAAAGTGTTCTGCGAAGGGATTTGCGACGCCTAGCAACGGCACAGTTTCCAAGGCACCTACACGTTTCCTAGTCAACGGGTGTTGTTGTTTTGCAGAATTTGCGCAAGAGCAATTCTTTTACGCATGGCTGATCTTACTTGTGGTGTGATGAAATTTGATTGTCCAGAAGTGCCTAGGAATTTTCTCGCTTTATCGGTGTGTGGTCTGTTGGTTTAGAAACGCCTTTACTTTAAATTCTAAGCATGATTAATGTTTCGTTCTTATGATTTGCCGATACCGTTTGAAAATATTTCTATCTGTCTCCAGCGCGGGTAAGTAGTTTGTTACATCATATTTCGCTCTTGAGCCTTTTAGTTCGAACCACACTCAGTCTGTGGTCTGTTGGTTTAGCAACGTTAATCACACCTTCACCATTCTGAATCGCGATAATGTTGACTGCCTCCTGAAACATCTCAACAGCCAGCAAGCCACCATCCGCCTTACCAATTTCCAGAGAACCAGATCGTTACTGTCGAAGTGAGAAAAACAAGAGGATTGCCTTCCTCGACACCTCAGTCTCCAGAGAACCGTCTTCAAGGGAGACCAGACTCAGGTCATATTTAGTGCGACCGATGAACGTCGTCGCTCCGGCGAGATAAGACGGCGTAGTCTACAGAATTCCCTTCGAACATGGTAAAGCATACATTAGGGAGACGGGTAGATCTGTGATGAGAAAATAAAGGAACAATGGGGGGATATACGGCTCGCCTGTACTCAGACCTCCGCCGTTTCCGAGAACGCCGCGTGTAAGACAGACCATGAACCTCTTTGGAACGAGGTAAAGCTGATTGATCGAGACACACTGATATAGCTGAAGAGTGAAGGAAGCAATCCACATAAGACTTCACCCTAACAAGATAAACAAGGATAACGAAATCGAATTTCCTGAAGCGTGAATACCAGCGATCGAGAAACACGACACGATGTCGGTACGTTTAAGAACTGTATCGGGAACAATTTCGAATCGGACATTTCGGAAGCTACTCAAAATAACGATGAGGATCGAAATCCACCAATAACAGCTGACCACCATGCACTTATGTCTAAAAATGCACCTAATTAGATGCACGCCCAATTTTGAAATCCAACACGAAGTGTTGCTTTAAGTCGGAGCATTTGCTACCTATTTCCAACAACAAGGTAAGGATAAAGGTTAGCGTTATTTTTATCTTTAGGTAAATGAACCAGTTAATTTTTACTTAAAGAGCAGCATTTGGGGGACACTTTGTGACGTTAATTGACTGTATTCCGAGACACGAGTGATTTTTAATTTGGCGAGAAGGGTAAGGGGACACTTTGTGACGCTTATTGATATCGGCCTGCATCTAATTAAGGTCAATCCTGAACATATCTACCGTGATGCAAAAGTAGCGAGTAGCCAGTCAAGACCAGCAGAAATTGGCCGTTAAGTCGTGTTCTACAACCTAAGTGACCATATCGTGAGACACGCGATTATACATTTTATTATTTATTTACCACCACAATGACCAATAACCAACTCTTTTTGGATTAATGATGAATGGTATATGAAATGAATCATATATGAACTGCGGATATGAAATCAAGTGAAGCTATGATCTTCGCAGTTATGAACGCAATTTTTGCAATTGCGTAGAGAAGCCTGAAAAATTCAGGACTTCAACGGGGTTTGAACCCGTGACCTCGCGATTCCGGTGCGGCGCTCTAACCAACTGAGCTATGAAGCCACTGACGTTGGGAGCTGGTCATTTGTGGGTTATAATGATCCCGTGAGGAGTGAATCAATGATGAAATGGTATATGAAATGAATCATATATGAACTGCGGATATGAAATCAAGTGAAGCTATGATCTTCGCAATTATGAACGCAATTTTTGCAACGTCAGTTGCTTCATAGCTCAGTTGGTTAGAGCGTCGCACCGGAATCGCGAGGTCACGGGTTCAAACCCCGTTGAAGTCCTGAATTTTTCAGGCTTCTCTACGCAATAGACCCATATCATTCAATGTCCAAACCAAAGATTTTGCCCGTCGAACCTCTCATTCAGTGTGAGGCTGGACGGGCAAAGACAATGCAAAGACAATGCAAAGACAAAGTCTTTATTCCCCACGGACTCCAAAATGGCCGCCGAGTGATAAAGGTGAATTGCAAAAATTGCGTTCATAACTGCGAAGATCATAGCTTCACTTGATCTTTTTGGATTGCTAGTTTGTGTAGCTTGCTGGCGGGCGTATCGAAAATGAAGAATCTCAAAGACATAATTTAGGGTCCAGAACTGTCATACAGAATCGAAACCCGTAAACGGAAAGAAGTCTGAGAATCCATAATATTCTAAAGGCAAAAAATAAGAAACCGTAAAACAATACCATCAAAGAAGGCTTGCGAAAATGTTCTTGACATAAGAGTTTTCATTTTGTACATTTTTCATGTAAAATTATATGAGCTCCCCCTCCTTCACTTGAGTAAATGGGAACGCCCGAGATAGCTTAAAGCTGTACTTAAAGGGGAAGCTTGCTTGTGTACAACCTAACCACAATCTTCCTCACCGGATATCACGATCTACTTTAACATACATTGCATACCTACGTCTAAAATTATGTGGTCAATGAGAGTGGAAATTGTTTCTTAGGGATACACTATCAGTATTAGTTGGTTCGCAGAAATGAACGGAGAAGGAGTATTTAAACAATTGTTACCTTCACCACAAAATACAACCCAATATTCTAAGCGGGCTCTTGTAATAATCATCAAATGAACCTCTGGATAGTTCTAAGATGTCCGCTTGGCTCTATGGGCCGGGTTATCGTATTGTGTGTTATATGAAAAGAACAATTCCAGATTTAAAAAAGAACCACAAAGAACTTAAAGCCAACCAATTATTAAAATGAAATAAGCTCAGTCGAGTTTTCTAAGCTACGAAGAAATGGCAAGTTTAAAGTAAAGAAAAGGCTTTGGAAATAAAGGTAAACAAGAAATAGTCGTCAAAAAGTCAAAACGCATTTGCGTTCCCCTGATATTTGGGACTAACGATTACACATTTTAAACATAGCGCAGGAACCCTGTGGGTATTATCTTTCTTTGGTTGTCTTTGCTCGTCACTCCCCTAAAGGGACATGGTTTACACTGAACAAAAACGTACAATCGTAGTCTCTTCTAGTCTAGATATCTTGTTCAACTCATTCAAGTCAGAATGGCTTAATCAACCACACCTCCCACGGCTGTGACCCAGGTTCAACTCTGTCCTCGAGGTCGTATGTGGGTTGAGTTTCAGTCGATCTCATTCTGACTCCGAGGGTTTTTCTTCGGGTACTCCGGTTTTCCTCCCTCATCAAGATGGACTCTAGATCAGAAACATCCGGGCGGATACCCTCGTATAGGGATAACCTCTGGTATCTCTTCCTTTCATTGTATTGAATGAATAAAGTTAGTATGACCGTCAGCTTTGTGATCGTAAGAAACATAAGATAAGTTTAGATAAAAGTAAATAAAGAAATAGATAAATTAATAAGATCGCTGATGGTAATTTGCCTAGAGTTAAAGCCGTATAAGGTGTGGAATCAATTTTAGAATTTATTCTGTTTCGTTTGACCTATTATGACAGACCCACCAAACATAACATCCATTTCCTTGAATCAAACGGTCGATGAGGGAGATGTGGTGCTACTCAGTTGTATAGCTGATGGTAATCCAGAACCAAACATTACTTGGACCAGGCTGTCTGATAACCGCAACGTCAGCATGCCACTGACCATCACAGGGAAACAGGATGAAGGGGGCTACAGATGCACTGCTGACAATGGAATTGGAAACGCGATCACTTCTGATGTCTTTATTACTGTTCAATTTAAGTCTCAACTGCTTTTTATTTTCAGATTTTGCTTTAAAATCAGACTGCTTACCATCACCCTTTTCTCTTAACTTACATTTCAATTTGGCATCACAGGTTGTGCGGTAGTCAAACATCCGAGAATAAGCAAGGATTGCAATCAAATTCTGCCCTATTCTCAAATATTTGATTCACTGTCTTTTGCCCAGCATCACGTTCCTTGAAGCATACTGGGCAAGTACTCATTTCCAAAGAATTTTTCATAGATGCGAAACAGTCATTTACCAGTAGGGAGTAAGGATGGCCCTGTTGTAAAACTCTTACCTTCCATCTCTACGGACGCAGAATCGAATCCTATGTTTGTATGTAGGCCGAGTTTCAGTCGATCTCAATCTTACTCTGAAGGTTTTTCTCCGGGCACTCCGGTTTTCCTCCTTCAGCAAATCGACTCCAAACTTATTCCACCTGGCTGTGGTTCTGTGCTCCGAGGTCATGCGTGGGTCGTGTTCAGGGGCCGAGGGCCTAGCCTCGTTGAGCAGTGCCCTTAGCAATTCTATTATTATTATTATTATTATTATTATTATTATTATTATTATTATTATTATTACTATTACTATTATTATTATTAGTATTAGTATTAGTATTAGTATTAGTATTAGTATTAGTATTAGTATTATTATTAGTATTATTATTATTCATCAACAATTGATGCTGACGCTGACGTTGCGGCCATCAACAATTGCGATATTGAAATCGCAGCTGCCGAAGGAGCCATTGACATTGTTTAGTGTTTTTTTAGTAGCTTTTGTATAATAGGGTTTTGGATTTGCCATTGGCCCTCCGCATTCTTTTTCTTTTAAGATAGTTTTAGATACTTTTTGCTTCCAATTCTTACTTTTTAATATTTCTTATAAAATTTTAGAAATGAAACTGTTATTATTAGTTATTAATAAGACAGTTTTTTTTTAAATTGTACATAATTCAATTTTCAAGAACTTCCTTTTATTTTTTTTGATTTAATCTATTTTTAGTTTTACTTGGCAAATAAAGATTATTATTATTTATTACTATTATTATTATTATTATTATTATTATTATTATTATTATTAATATTATGTAATAATAATATTATTATTATTCAATTCGATTCTCTCCAGTTGTTCCACCAGGTAATGTTTATTGTGTCTCAGCAACTCCCCGTAGCTTAGAGACACAACACTTTCCTCAGCAGGTGAGCAGTTCCAAGGATGGCCGATAATTGTACACTTCTAAGGAAGTCAGGTACATCTAGCTTGCCAAACCAGGTCTTTGCACCTTTTGATATGCTTCCAAGAGCACCAATCACGATAGGTATTATTGTGAATTTCGAGGCTCCAGGAATCCTTCTGATTTCAAATTATTATTATTTCGTGGTCCCTCCTTTTAACGTGTTCACCCGACAAGCAAAATATCCTGCGTCATCCTGATGCCTAGCTCGAAGATGATTAGTGTTACTCGTTGCAAACTCATCCAGGTTAATTTAAACCGACCTCCAAAACCAAGTTCTACCTGAGCTATATTAAATACCTGCACGATATTCAAAATCTGAGCAAACCCAAAAGAAATGCTGACTGACAGGAAATGATCTTATGTCTGCAGTCACGCTAAAGTTCTTGGAAAGTTGTTTGTTGGCCATGGTGCTTGCGTTGATCAGCTCAATGAACGCTTGGATCCGCAGTCGTCTCAACCAGGGCAGCAGTTTGATGTCCATGCAATCTGAGATAAAACATTAGTTACTTTAGTTACTTCTAAACAACATCTACTTTAGAGCACCTTTTCACAAATCGACCAACGCTGAACGCTTATGGAAACGAATACATTACAGCGCTTCGAAAAGAGTTACAAGGTAAATGAGCTCACGATGATGGCCAGTTGTAACAAAAGAAATAAAATAACGTACCGGTGACCTGTGGAAAACACGTAAATGAAATTAAGCACATAATCATCCGTGTCAAGAACATGGAGCTAAATTTGATTTCAGCCGGGATTTCAGCACCCCGGAAGACTGACAGACTAACCAGTCAACGGTACGGTTATTAGAGTCTCGCTTGAGACTTCAATGGGTGTCAGAGGTTCAATGGGGCCTTGGTATTTAAACAACGAGGATAAGAAGTAAAGCTGCTGGGAAGTCCATTTAAGACGAGAGTTAGAAACAACGATGTTTAGTGCTTGCGTTCAGATGAAATATGTCAGAATATGGCAAGAGCTTTACTGAATACAGTAAGGCCTGGAAGCATAATACCATGACCCAGGAAAACTAAGACCCGGAAACTAAACCCCCAAAACACTTCTCCTGCAGAGCCCATTGTTTGCCGATGGAAACTCTTCAGGAAGACTGAAATGCCGAGGAATCAATTTTCAGAGTTAGGAGCTCCTCTCGGAATGCGTTACCTCTGAAAATTGATGAGGCCCTCCCAGGGGTTTTGGGGAAGAAGGGAACATGGCTAATTTGAATTGGGAACAGGGAAACATGTCTAAATGTTTTAGAGAACAAAGGAACAAAAAAAGAGACCGATTTTAGGGATCAAAAAGCTGGGAACATGTTTGAAAGTAATTTGGGGAACAAGGGAACACAAATAAATATTTAAAGGGAACAAGGACCCCGTCTGGGAGGTCGAGGGCCTCATTGATGAACTGATGGTTCATGGAACAGGATCATTTAAAATGTTTGATGGTCTAAGTTTCGCTTGGATTAGCCGGTAACGTTTTAAGTTTTAGATACGGCTGTCTAATTTTTCGTCCACTTTTTTTCCGGGAAACTGAAATTTTCCGGTAAAAATCCAAGAAAGCTATGGCAGATAATTAAACACGCGTAACGGTTCGTTACGTTAAGAACGGTTCTGCTACGTTATGAACCTTTTCACTAAAATCGGTTGCTAAGGACTTTCTTGTTTCTCCTGTCGAAGTATATGCATGTATGTGCGTGACAATTAATTGCTGCATTATTTTGCTTTTCTAATGTGATAAAACTAGCCATAAAAGTTTGCCTCCAAAGTAGAACTTAATGAAAGCTTGGAACATTAATTTTGTACCTACTTCAGGAGAAAATTGTTGTGTACCATCATTTTCTCGTTCGGGGGATCATATGCGCACTAAACACCATTTTAGCTAATCCGTTATTCAAGTTAGGAAAGTTTCATTCTTTAAAAGGATGACCGGGTCGTGGAACAAACCGAAAGGGATTTCAATAATGTTCTCACCGTGGCGACAGGCTTTGTTTTTTTTTTCTTGAATAAAGTCACCGGGTTTTAAAAAATGTTGACTCTGCCACAGAAATGCAACAGTTGTTTGGTGAGAACAACACGCGGGAACCTGTATTCGTATTGACATTCAACCAATAATTTGCAAGACGTTCATCATATCAAAGAAGTTCTTTTTTATCAAACAAATATTGCTTTGTCTCATCCCTGCATTTTTTTTTTTTGAAAATGCAACTTGAAGAAAACTCGCACTGAAGCTCACGCTGTACAACTGTTCACACCGGAATTTTGACAGATCACGGAGCAACGCTGTCGAATTGACACAATTATTCTTTGTGGGCTGCTATTTAGTCTTTATTCCTTTACATTTCAAAGGATGAACAAGTATTTAAATACTTTCAAAGTGAAATTCGACAACTGCAAAATTAAATCTTCGGACTCCGCCAGACCGTCTACGCAACACAGGATGTGTCGAGGACTTCTATTTTCCTTCAAAAGCCGGGAAACACATGATGAGGCATTACAGTTCTTCATAGTGAATTCAGCGAATTTGATCACCCTTATTGCATGTCTTGGACACCCTGCAATGGGACTTGATTTTATGAAACATTTCTATGTAAATTGAAGAATAATTTTATGTCACACTCCGGGGTGCTGCCGCGTCTGCCAGCGAAGTTTTGTTTATTTCACGCAAAAATGGACTTAAAAAATACATTGTTTACTGCCTCGGAAACGAGCCTTTATTAAAACGTGAAAAAAATTTACAAGCTATGGTATTAAATTTGTTCATTAAAACAACTGAACTGTCCGCGTAGTCTTTCGGCTGCGTAGCGTTTTGTCATTGATCGATTGATTTTACATCATTCAGAATCTTCATCCGAAGCTTCAGAAGTGGAAACATATCCCTAGAAAGTTTTAATTTTCTCACGCATAATTTCGAATAGTTGATCTCTAGTGACCGCGTCTTCGGCAAAAAACCCTCCCTACCTTAGAAAAAGGAGGGAGTTATAAATAATGCCCACTTGTATCGATCCGAACAGTTCAAAATGGCTCTCACCTTTCCACCGAACTACGTAGTATTAGTAATGAACCATCTCTTTAAATAATCACGTAGGATGAATAAAAGTATAAAACAAAACAGCTTTTTAGTTATAGATTTAAAATCGAATGAAAACCCGAGAGGATTGGGGCAGATTTCAAGCAGATAAACTCCACGCGCAAAATTTGATTTCCAGTTGAGGGAGACAGTTTTCAAAACTATCAGTAAACTAGTGTCCAGGTCGACACGGTCTCAACGGTGACCGAGATTTTTGCCGTAACGGCATCTTGAGCTTGGGCTTCCTGTGCATAATCTCGACTCTAAACTGACATGACGTTTACCACTGTATTTCTCATCTTTTCCTGCTTTTGCCATTTAATAACAGGTTAGTGGAATTGTATTGATATAGATTTGTCAAGAAATTCCATACACTCCTTAGCTGTGATAGGATATGAGGCCATGAAACCTTAAATGAGTCGCAAAAAATTCAAAACCCAGACGGTTTTTTATCAGTGTTTCCTCGAGTAACGGAATGCCTTAGTTACTTGAATGGTGAAACAATTCCTCCGTGTCCCGCAAGATCACGCGGGTTAACATTTTCACCAGTGTTGTTTAACTTATGCCAATGTCATCTCAGTAACTTCGATCTACGATTTCCAGCCTCAACTAGCGGCATATGGAACTCAAATGACCCGTTGCTATTGGTAAAAGAACTAAAAACGTTTCTTTGATATTCCTGAGAGTTTCCGAACTAGTGGTCTGTTTCCTCTTTTTTAATTACTTAAGTCACAGATATGGTGATAACGGAGAAAACCTCAAAAGCAGTTTCCTTAACTTAAGTTGTACAGTAGAACCCCGGTAACTCGAACTCCCCCGCTTACTCGAACTGAGTGTCAATTCCCTTGGATTTGACCCAACTTTTCAGTCATCTTTACTCGGGTAACTCGAACTCGGATAACTCGAAACTCCGCTAACTCGAACTAAATTTCGTTTCCCTTAATCAAAATTTACCCCAAT
>OX421454.1:7723505-7748505 GCA_949126865.1 Montipora capitata | reverse complement strand
ACTTTACCAAAGAAAGGTAAGACGATCCAGGGGACCGCATAGTTTTTTTTTTTTGGTCAAGAACACTTGCGGTGTAATTTGTCCGCGCTTCCAGGTGACAGGTACTTGTGATCTGCTTGTGATAATATTAATTAGCAGTAATCAAGGATTAGTTAGTTGCGTTCGATTCCTGTTTAGTCATCGACGAGGCTTTTAAAAGTAGTTGTAGCTGTACTATTTGTCCAGTAATGAAGGCATTACACTATAAGTATTTTGAATGTAATCTTGTTGCTAATAATTTTATTAAAACACGTGGAATAGATGTGTTATAATGAAATATCAGTTTTGTAAAAAAAGGTAAATGCTTTGTTAATAGTGGAAGTGCACGTCACTTAGCTATCAAGCAAGTTCACAGGCAGCACCCACTTTAAATATAATCTAAAAGAAACTTAACAGAAACGTGATTAAGAACCCCATCTGGCAGGAGGCAACCAGTTTGTTATTTACAAAGCGTGGTAGAGTTGAATCCAGGACAACCGGAAACAAATCCAAACCAGAGGTTAGAACGGGATTTGAACCTGGCGCAACCGCACGCAAACATAACACCCTAACTACTAGACCATGCCGCATCCAGGGATATCAGGATTATCACTAGACTTTCTTGCTGGATAGCCAAACAGCTTGTACCGCAAGGGGTATTGCGGGATGGTCACCAATCCAGGTATTAACTCCCTCCAATTGGACTTGACTTCCCTTGGGCAAGCCTTAAACTATAACATGAGATCAAGGACATGTGTGCCAGTCCAAGATGGCGTCGGAAACCTGAAATGTTCTGTCTTCGAATCGATAACTGCGGCATAAACCCGCGGGACGACATAAAAGTACGCGTTCTCCTACAAGTCGAACGCCATTAGATCGCTGATGGGTTTAATTCGCTATGGACCATGGCGATGCCATAACGGCCCCTGGAGTAATCAAGTCATGTCCTTGAGCTTTGCTCTCCAACACTTCTTTTACGATTTTATGATGGTCAGTTGGCTGTGAAGGCGAAGGTGTTTGCGTTCACGTTTGTGTCCGATGGAATTCTAGATGCATGTGATTGTTCTTTGAAAGCAGTGTGCTTGCTTACAATCAGGTTCCTTGTGATATTACTAAAGTATTTCTTAAGTTTGTGGTACCATATTACTTGATTACTCTTTGTTCGAATTACAGAGTAGTGAAGGCATCCAGCGTGCGATGCCTAGAATGCATAAAAGCCGCAATAAACTTGAAAAATCCCTTGGGTTTCCCGCACAGAGGTTGCACATGCGTTCAAAGTGTTCGTCGAAGGGATTTGCGACACCTAGCAACGGCACAGTTTCCGAGGCACCTACAAGTTTCCCAGTCGACTGGTGTTGTTGTTTTGCAGAATTTGCCCAAGAGCATTTCTTTTACGCATGGCTGATCTTATTTCTGGTGTGATGTACTTTGATTGTCAAGGAGTGCTTATGAATTTTCTCGCTTTTATCGGTGTGTGGTCTGTTGGTTTCGAAACGCTTTTACTTTAAATTCTAAGCATGATTAATGTTTAGTTCTTATGATTTGCCGATACCGTTTGAAAATCTTTCTATCTCACTCCAGCGCGCGTAAGTAGTTTGTTACATTATATTTCGCTCTGGAGCCTTTTAGTTCGAACCACACTCAGCGCACTCACCACACTCATCGAAACAGTTACCAATTTCAACAATCATTTAGTTCACTTCAACACATCTACTACTTCATGATCAACATCGCTATGGACTATAAATAAAGACGTTAAAGACGTGTTGAACTTTGACCTCGTCTGACCTTAGGCGTTTGGATTGTGCTCCTGGTTTTCCTTTAGCGCAGCTGTCAAAGAACGCATGTATGGTCATTCAAAACGTGTTCATATAGTTTCTTCCAAACACAGCAAATATCACTCAGATCGTCAAAAATGTACGCGATGTCAAGCGGCACACCCTCTTGGTCATTGTTGAAAACTGTCTTGTCGAAATTCTTTACACCTTCTTTTTGTGAACAGTGATTTCAGCGGCGGAACGCTGGAGTTAGGTTTGAGCGATGTCAAATTGGTCTACGCAGTTCTCAATAGGAAGGTGATGAATTCGTTGTTCGTATTAAAAACTGCGTAGACCAATTTGCGACAGTATTACTGGCTCTCACAAGTAAGTAAACAAAAAGACACTGAGAAATTGACAAGAATTACACAAATAAGAAGTAGTTCATGCATAAGAGAGAATAGTGTTCTAAAATCATCTGAGATATTATAGATATCTTTTTCAACTCATTCAAGTCAGCTTTGTGATAGGAAGAAACCGGTAGGAGAATAAAAGGAGCCAGACAAGATAAATAAATGAGATCGCTAATTGCCGTGGAAGTTTTCCGAACTTTAAAGCTGTATAAGGTGTCTAATCAATTTTAAAATTTTATTGTTTTCTTTGAATTATTATGACAGACCCACCAAACATAATATCAATTTCCTTGAATCAAACGGTTGATGAGGGAGATGTGGTGCTACTCAGTTGTATAGCTGATGGTAATCCAGAACCAAACATCACTTGGAGGAGGCTGTCTGATAACAGTATTGTCATCATGCCACTGAACATCACAGGGAAAGCGGATAAAGGGGGCTACAGATGCACTGCTGATAATGGAATTGGAAATGCGGCCTTTTCTGATGTCTTCATCACTGTTCAATGTAGGTCTCATCTGCTTCTTATTTTCAGAGTGAGCTTTAAAATCAGTCTGCTTACCATCACCCTTTTCTCAGATTGAGCGGTAGTCAAACAGCCGAGAATAGGCAATGATAGTAATCACATCCCGCTCTGTTATCAAGTATCTGGTTAGTAGTCTTGTCCTGGAGCATCACACTCATCGCTTCTTATTATTCCTTAGTTAGCCTGCGTAAACTGGATGGGCGAAAGTTGGGGCAAGAGACTGAGCAAACGCTTGCAAAAAGACCCCCTATTTTTGAAAAACGCCCACCTTTTCTTGACACGCGCTGATTGACGTCTTATTAACAAATTAGCCAATAACAGATAACGTTGTTGACACATGTTAACTTCCGTCAAAGCAAACCGAGGCACTGAGGAGACACCGCGCGATCAATGCAGAATTATTTGTCAGTGTGATTTTAAAGTTAAATTTGTAACGGCAGCTTCTTAGCCTGGTAGAACGTGAAAGCAAACCGTGCGCTCGTAAAATACGAAAATTAGGAACATAAATCGTTCGATTGGTAGTGAGGCCGCTAAATGCAAAAATCCACCAAAGCTGACCATGAAGAGGTTTTAGTTGAGATTTTTAACTAGCGTAGCCTCTTCCAGGCGTTCAGTTAGTTCAGTTAGCAGCGCGAAAATCGGCGCGACTGAACGCCTGAAAGAGGCTATAACTAGCGGCGATCTCAGTCCGACTTTCTGGCTATTTCTTGGTGCAAAATGGTTGACGAAATGAATCGTACTAAATCTCCTGGAAATTACAAGAAAACCACCACGCTAGTTTGATAATCCACAGTACGTTTTTGGTCAAATCGTTACGACATCATAGATGAAATAACAACTAAAAATGCTAAAGAAAATCGCAGGACTGTGCAAAGGAGCCGCTTTCTTCTCGCAATGAGAGAAGATTTAATTGACAGGGGAGCTGCGTAATTGTCTTCATCTTGTCAGGCTCAATTCGTGATATAGGAGTCAAGCTTACAGTGGGCACGGTAAGCAGAGAATTTGACGAATACAATACGGTTTATTTCCTTGATCCAGAAACAGATATGTACTCTGATAGTTCGAAGGCATTTTATTAATTCATCCTGCGTAAATATGAAGTATCTTTTACAAGCGAACGGAAAGCTTATTTCAGTCCAGTCCAAACGTTTCGTTGACAATAAGCGCTGCCAATGTTTTGTTAAATAACGAATCTTTTGCTATAAATTTAGTGAATTATGGAAACGCTTATCCATAGCGGCTTCAGCTGACGCGTAAATAATGTTGGATTTCCCTTGATGGATATTGTCCAAGCAGTCCAGATTTTCATTTAAATCACAGGCTGTCATTCCTATAGAATTTACCTCAACCACTTACTTGATCGCGTAGGATGCTTTGTAATGGAGAAGTCACGATGATATTCGAGAAGCCAGTTCTTCGTTTTCTTTTATTTCAAACTCCGCACATCATCACAAACATCTGAAAAATTAAGCTTTTTCCGAATCCTGTCGGCAAAACGGCCATTGCATCTATACAGTAAAAAGATGGCGCATTGACAGTTCTCGTTCCCTTTTCACTGCAAAACCGAGAACCGACTGGCTCAGCTTCAACTCACGATTCAAAACCTTCCACATCTTACGCCATTGTCTTTGTCACGCTAGAACTTACAAGTAATATTTTGCTCGAAAATTTGTCACCTGTCAATCATTAAAACTGTGCCGCACCAATCAGAAGCCCCCGTTCGTGGGCAACGGGTTTTTCAAAAATAGGGGTCTTCTTGCAAGCGTTCCCTCAGTCTCTTCCCCCAACTTTTGCTCGGCCAGTTTGCGGAAAATCGTTTGGGAGCTCTTCTTTCGAACAGGCCTAGGAACGCTTGCTACGCAGGCTATGCCTTTGTCAACGTGCAGACTCCATGTTCTTCAATCTTTTTTATACAGCTACTGTCATAATTCCAATTATTGGTGTAGCGCTCATTTCCAAAACTGCAGCTGGATGCATAAGACAAGATGTTTTTGTAAATTCTAACAACTAAATCAGGGAAGTCCCCCAGCGCACGCTTCTTGACGACATCACAAAAAGGCTCTCAAATCTATTACTGATTTCTTAGAATGTATATTTCGTAATTTTATAATATTTGAACGGTGGAATAGAGTAGAATGAAATTGAAAGTTGAAAAGGTCATCAAATTTAATTATTATATGCCTAGTGTTTGTGAACAATATAAGGGCATTATTCTCCCGTAATGCCCACGTGCCAATTACGAATTATGCAAATTAGTCACGAAACGAAACGAAAGGGTATTCAAATGCCACATTTGTTTTATTTGCATTGAAAGTAACATTGCTGAGCCTAAAGAAGATGAGTGACGATGGACACTCGGACAGTGCATTTTATTACCCTGCAGACGAGCTTGAATTTCAAGAAAAAGAATTAAGACGCATCAGTAAGCCGACGATGGCCAATGAAACGTGCAGTTCCAGCCAAGAAGAAATTGAAACAATAATAAAAAATCAAAAAAGTGAAAATAGTACTAGGAAAACTGTAAGTGATATGAGAACATTCCAACGATATTTGTCCTCAATAAACAAGGAAAGCGTGGAAGTTTTGGACTTACCGGCTGCTGACCTTGACCACTTGTTGGCAAAGTTTTTCAAAGAAAAATGAATGGCGACGACGACGTTTGGCCATTGATTCTTGGGAATGTCGACGAAATTTCTGTCGTAAAAATTTTTTCACAATCATACTAAAATTTGTTTGCGGATTTAATACTCATTTTTTTCCCGAAAATAAAGACATTTTCTTGACGGAGTGCGCGTTAGTTTACTGACTTGACCCTCTGGGTTTGAAACGATGAATGAACAGATAAGTGCACGCATTACCGGATGTGAAGCGATGAATTCCGCTTGAACCAAGGCTTCTTTTTTCCTCTTTAGAACCGTCTTGTTAGCCATGTAATAATCAACATAATAACCTTGACCGTGCGGTCGTTACAGGAAATCTCAAAGCTCGGCCTAGCTGTGTTGACCCCGCTATCGCACAGTCAATAAGGCAACACCTTGGTTTGAGATTTCCTAATAACGACCTCACTATCGGTTATTGAGTAGTTAGTAGCAACTTAAGCAGTTGAAAAGGAAGCCGAAGCAATCCAGGCTTGAACGGGACTCTAACCCATGACCATGCGATTGTGCTTCTAAACTAGATGTTTTGCTCTTATAGGGAAAAAGAATAAGTAAACTTGCTCAGGTGCCATGTAATTGCAGCAGGACAATCTCTGTTGTGCTACTGTGGCCGTAGATAGTAGCGGGGTTTGGTCCACGAGTGTTGCTGCCACAGTCTACCATTCTGAGCTTAGCATCTTGAGTTAAAGGTTTTTACAGGCCTTTTATTTTGTATGATTTTATAGCCTATCATCCAATCAACACAGTCTTGTCAACAAATCTGCCCAACAACACAGTTAACTTAAATGAAAACTTTACCCTCTTATGCAATGCTGATGCAAACCCAGCTGCAAGCTATCGATTGTACAGAGAGCAGGAAAGTTTGGAGGAACAGAACAATGGCACTTATCTTACATTTGGTAGTACCAGAACAAAGCAGGTGGCGTACAGATGTGTCCCATTCAATTCCTTTGGTGATGGACCTTCAAAGATCATCAATGTCACAGTGTACTGTAAGTATATATACATCGACTATTATCTAAAATTCTACATTTCTTGACTTGCATGTTATACCATTTCGCTATCTTGGTGACAAAAAACAGTAGATATCTCGTCACCTTTTTTGCACCGCTATCCTGGGCACAATGATGTAAAATGCCATGACGATACTGTTATCTGTGTGTCTAGAGATTATTAGCCACGTGCTGCGTTGCAAGTCAAGTATACATGTATTTCGTGGTTTTGCTACATGCAGTAAGAATGCCTTTAAAGTAAAGGTATATCAGGACAACTCGGCTTCAAAGACACCACGATGTGTTGTATTTTTTTTTAAACATTGCTCTCTTCTTGGGTGTTACAATTAGCCCTGCAATTATAGAGAGGGAAGATGGTCTAATCTGTAACGGGTAAAGTATATTTAAAGAAAGATAATGGTTTTATAAATTATATACCACACATACCACATCAAGCTCATGGTGGTTTACAATTTTCTGAGAGATTTGACCCCGACCAACACCGGTGGTCTCCCCACTACTCTCGGCGAACATTGTCTCGGTTCTTTTAATGTCTCATATTACTGAGTGTCAGGAAGGGTTGTGCGATGTGACCTACAGTTTATAGTGAGTGTCTTATCTGAGACGACTTGAACGTCTAACCATTTGCAGATGAAATTACAAAGAGTGTGGGTCTGCGGGGTTGTGAACCCGCGATGAACCGCACGAAAGTCCGGTGCTCAACCAACTGAGCCACCGATCGTCTATGAAAGAAGAAAAAAAACATGTAATGTTGTAAACGAATGGACTGGCAGCCACGTGAAGTTCCTTTAGCTGTTACATGTTGTAATTGCAAAAAGAAGGTGCAAGATAATTGTTATCATCGCACAATCCAATCTGTGTAATAAACCGCTCTGTAATTCGCAAAACCAAGAACCCGCGGCAGGGAACCAGCTCAATGTTGTAACAATAACGAAAAACGCTTGAATCGTTTCTTAACGTTTTTCCTATTGATGGGAAATTTCACAAGTGTTTGGGATATGAAGGGTCTTTCCAAGTACACCCTTACCCTCTATTATCTGAGCATTATGTGGCATTCAAGGAACTGAATGTTTAGTCCTTTGTTGTTCCACTTGATGCCGAAAATGCGACGAAGGCAGGGCATGTGAAAACTGTTCGCTTCCCACGTCTTGCTGCTGTACAGAAATGTGCTAACAGCACAGGCGTTATACAATGCCATCTCATTGTTTGCGACTATCATCTTTGGGTTCTCTTAGACGTGGGTGGTGAGTCGAGTCGTCCTTCGGTGACAGATATGGATAAGATATGATGAGCTTTGTGACAAAGTAAGTGATTTTGAAGGTCACAGTATTCGATAGGGATCCTACTCAAGACATGACTAAACGTGTCAGGTAAGAAATAAGAGATCGTTTTTGATAAAAGGAATTTGACCTAACACAGGATTATCTTTCCTTGAACAGGGATATTTTATTTATTTCCTAAGTTAAACAAACGTGGCTGACCGGGCAGACTAGTTATCTCTGAATTTATAACATCAATGGAGAAAAAACCTTACATTTTGTAGATTACGAGTGGAGGGCCCTTTTTTCTACCAGCGTTGGGTTGACAAGAATTTGTCCATAAACTTGACTGTTCTTTTAATCGGTCAATTAAATCAATTAGTCAAACGAATGAAATGGTTGTACTAATGCTCTAATGGAGCGATTTAACCCCTTTTTTTCTAAAAGTGAATAAACTATCTTGCAAACTTCCATGCAGTGCAATCATCTAGCTTTGGTAATTAATTAAGGAGTTATAATATTATTATTCTGCACTAATTTTTCCCTTTTGTGGGTCTTTTCTGGGCCAATAAAACACTTTATAGAAACTAACAAGTGCAGCAAATTTATGAACCCCAACTGGGGTAGTAGACTAGTTGTCTATTGACCCGTGCAGCTGATTTGCATTGATTTGCATTAACATTGGAGTTTTAATTTGCAAGAGGAAATGCTCAATGGCAATAACATCAGCTATAAAACGTTTTCAGATAATCCTGTCTCAGTGAGGTTGGTTGCCAACGCAACAGAAAACAAAAACTGTTGTGATTCCCTGATAGTAAATTTCACATGTGAGGCATCTCAATCCAATCCACCTGTGGAAAGCTACCAACTTTTCAAGAGCCAAGAAATCGTAGACACAAGGAGCAGAGGAACATGGATTGAGAACATATCGAGTAAAGGAGGCCATATCTATAGCTGCAGGGCCTTGCACTCCTTGGGAAGTGTGACAAGTGATGATATTATTGTAACCTTTAATGGTGAGTTAAAAGAAAAAAAATTAATAAAAAATAAAATATATATATATATATATATATAGATACGTAGACTTGAACTAGGTCAAAAACATTTACTTGCTACTCCGAGTTTCATGCTTCTCACGAAGCAATCATCAATCATCATGATTGCTGAAACTCGGAGTATATATATATATATATATATATATATAAAGTAAACACACAAGGCAAAGATATATATATATATATATATATATATATATAGAAAGACGGTTATGAGTGCTTCCTGAGCCAACAAAGATGCCAACCAAAAGGATCACAAGGATTCACAGTCCTGATTCGGTAGATGATAAAATACTGGTTAAAAATGAAGCCGAAAATGGACAACTTTTATAGTTTTTAAATCAAAAGTTGTCCATTTTCGGCTTCATTTTTAACCAGTTTTTTATATATATATACAGTCAGTGCCCTTTTGCAATGTGCACTTAATATCCAAGTTAAAACTGCTGTCAATACAATGTAGTAAGTCATGTTTGCATTTATAATTTTTATGTATTATGTTTTAGCCTTGATTTTTGATTCTCTTTTTTTTCAGTTCCAGCTCAGGTATATGTCCATGCTAAAAGTGGTAGTGTGACTATTAGAGAAGGTGCCAGTTTGTCTTTAAAATGTAATGCATCTGGGTACCCTCGGCCCACTGTTACCTGGTCAAAATTGAATGCAAATGAGTTAATAATATCAAGCCAATGGATAAACTTCACTAACATCAGCAAAGAGGCAACTGGGGAGTACATCTGCAATGCAAAGAACACCTGTGGGGAAAAGTGGTCTTCAGTTAGAACCATTGATGTGCAATGTAAGGACATATTTACCCCCTCTTAAGCTTAATTAACGAAGCATTAGAGAAATTTGACCATTTTCAAGTGAGCCACCAGTATAGGTTTTAAAGTTCCTGCATCAGTGGCTGTCAAGAATTGCACGATGGTTAACAATAATAAGAATAATAATTATGATAATGATGATGATGATGATAGTAATAATAACAAGGTATTTGTCAGCACATTTAACATTCTCAATGCCCTTACAGCAGGAAGCTAAAACTCGATTAAAATAAGAAAATAAATTCTTATGACTATATAAGGGTTAAAATAGTCACAAAAAATGTTTTAAGTTTTTTCCCTCAAAAATAGTTACAGTCTTAGACGTTTTTGGCGGAGATTTAGGCAGACTATTCCATAGTTTCGGGGCGCAATTTAAGCAGTAGAGGACGTTTTCCGTGTTTCCACAACCTGATCTAATATAAACACGAGGGGGAGTTGGGAGTATTCGAGACCGTTATGCAAACCCGAGATGCAGTCGAAGGTTTGCATAACTGTCCCCAAAGGAGAGGAAGGAAAAGAAGGAAGAAGGAAGAAGGAAGAAGGGAGAAGGAAGGAGGGAGGAGGAGGAAGCTCATTGAATTTGACCAACATCTGCAGAAACAACAGAAGAACAACTATAGAACAGATTTCGTCAAACACAACAAATGCACCAGACAAAATGGCAACAGTCCTACCACTACAACCATTGCCACAGCTACAATACCACACAGTACATAAGACGGACTTCTGAAAATATCGCACACATACAACAACTTTTCAACATACGCGTTGCCCACAGACCTAACCGGGCTAACCGGGATCAAATTTGCCATGTAATGGGGCCCTTAATGTATAGGGGTACTCTGACCAGCATCTGGAATTGCTCTGGGTAGTCCCTGGCTTATGAACTCTCTGTTTTTGGCCTCACATGTAAATAGCACAATTGTGTCTCCAACCATTTGGGATTTCAGTTTACGCTCGTTTGCAGCTTTATTGCACCTGAAAAGACCCTCAAAGGTCAAAGAAATGGTGAATAAAATGTTCAGATAGTGGACTAGTGAAAGAAATAAGCTAAGATCAGTGAGTGTCGTGTAATGCTCATACTACAGAACTATATAAGTAAAGCAAAAGACAACTTAAACAGCTGAATGTGCAGGTCTGCCACTTCAGTATTCCTGCATCTCTTACACCAACAACCATCTATTTATTTGCCAAATTAGAAAAGAGTTGTACAGAACAGAAAAATTTAATTAGATCAGGCAAAAAATACTCAGAACAGAATAAACTAAACGAGCTGAGTAGTTCAATATATTATGACCTTGCATTTTCTGGGTTGTAACACACACACAACTAATAGAGTAGATAGGACAAATAATAAAATAAGAACATATATAAATCTGATTAATCTAAAGGAAATACATTTAGGGAAAGAAAAGAAAGAAGAAAAATGACCAGATGGTACTAGATAGTAATATAGTATTTATCAATTCTTAATTGTCTTTTGAACAGTAATAAGCTAAGAATGAAATGACAATACCAAGCTAGCATTAAACGTTGGTAGACACGATTTTTTTCATCATTTCTTGCCTAAATAAATGCAAGGAACTACTTTTTAGTTCTTCATCCAGATTATTCCAAACAGAAGCACTAGAGAAGTGTAAATTAAATTTACCGTAATTTGTTCTATCATGATCGATGTAATAAGTTGATTTTGATGCTATCCTAGTATTATAATTGTGTTAGCATGATATACGAGAAAAGAAGTCGTCAAAAGCCTTAGGTAGTAAATTATGATGATACTGAAACATAAAATGGATAGTATGAATGGTCACAGGATCCATTAATTTGATTAATCCGCTAACTGTGAAAACAGAAGGCTGGAGTGAGCATCTCGATCAGAAAATGTTATTATTAGTACTGCCTTTTTCTGCAAAACTACAAACCGTTTTAAACCTCTTGTTTGATTTAATCGTGATATTCTCTTTATAGATGCTGCCGAAGTTACAGGTAGGGGAGGGAATTATTCGGTGCCTGAAGGAAGCTCAAAACGGTTTTCATGTCCAGTTGATGGAAACCCTGAACCTAACATAACATGGTACAAGGGCAGTGATGTTACTGAACCAGGGATTTCCAATGCAAAACAGTTGGAGGCAACGGAAACAGGGTGTTACACTTGTTCTGCAAGCAACTTGCTTGGAACGCCAGTCTCCATCACACAGTGCCTTACTTTTGGTACGATTATCAGTCTTTTATATCACTATCTGTTTTGTAAACCATATTTGAGGTAAGTACACTGTAGATATCAATGATGCTCATATGATGAGGTCGGCCTCTATGAATATGCCCTCATTCGTCATGAAAAAAAATGCCATTAAAGTAATTCGCTTGAAAATGTCGTACTATCCATATTTTTGTCAAACTTGGTACAATTGATACTCAGGCAAAGGACGTAAAAAAATGCAATAAAAAGATGGGGTCACCATCTCTGTTTTCGCGCTGCATGCCCTTTGTTCTGTTTTTTTTTTTTTTACTGAATTACGCGAGAAGCGTTCAAAACATGATAAATCGGAAAAAAATGTAGTTATGTAGCAAAAACTACTGAATATTACTGAAAAGTTGAGCCTACTTGTTTGTCCGGGGTATAGTATTTCAGTAACATGATATCAAATCGCTTGTTTTTGCGCTGCATGCCCTTTGTTCTAGGTTTTTATTTTTTATAAAAACGAATTACGCGAGAAGCTTTCGAAATTTGATCAATCGGATTTTTTTTTTTTTGAATCTAGCAAAAATTACTGACTATTACTGAAACATTGAGCCTACTTGGTTGTCCAGGTTATAATCTTTCAGTAATGTAATTTCAAATCGCTCGATCTTGCAAAGAAATATAAGCAAATTGGACCACTACAGCATAACACACAGTGTCTGAATCCAAATGTAGTTTCACGTCTATCAATGTATCAGCCTCTCCAGAGAATATCTTCGAAAAAAAAAAAAAAACCCTCCCCCTCCCCATCCCCCTCAGGGGCACCATGGCGTCATCAGTAGTAACTAGCGTTTTTGGGATGCAAACCGTAGATTTTAAGGGGATACGGGAAATTCAGGCCAAAATTTAATGAGATACGGGATACTAAGACCTCCCTAATAGCGCCTCTATGATATTTGATAAAAATCACGTAGTACTGAGCAAAACGTGTAAAGCGACATTTCTTTGGCATTTTCTTATCAGAAAAAAAAACCTTTGACTCAGAAACCTAAGCAAGTATTACCGTTAACATTTAGTTATAATAGACGGAATACTTGTGTATATAATGAGAACAATAATGCACGTACTTTGATTGGTTCTTACCTAAGATATACAAGAGTACCGATGCATAGCTGACGTTATCGTTAAAAAAAAAAACATTTAACTTTATTTGTAAGCCTTGTGTAAAATCCTGTTCATAGAAAAGCCAATCAAAGCATAATGTCATTATACTCGAATAGTGTTTCCCTATGATCTATTGAAACGTTACTGTCACAGTATCAGGATACAAAATCGCAGTAGGCTTACGAAGCCATACGAATCGCAATTATTGTCATGCAGAGAGCTTCCTTACTATGAATAGAATTTCGTTACAAGTTTTGATGTCATTATCTACTGAGAGCTTCCTGGTGTTCTTTATTTAGTGCTAGAGGAACCTACCTCAGCTACGCCCACCTCTACAGGAAAACCAAGTAAGTGGTTGTATTAACATTAATTACTTTAACTCAGGCTTTTAAATAATTTGTTTGAGATGCAGTGCAAATATTGTGCTTATCGTTTACAAGGGATATTAAACCTTGAGGATAAATGTTTACGCGTCAAACTCTGTACGACCAGATTTGGGTACACCACAAGACATGTTTGTTCAAGTGGTGGACATACATACACAAACTTATCTTCATCAATGGAATTGGGCCCACACAAGGATAGAGAAAGACTCTGACCAGGGTGGGACACCGTGTTTACATACAAATATCTGCGCACAGGTAACAGAAAAAGAGCTAGTAACGAAGTAAGAATACAATAGGATGGACTATTACATGGTTCCCTTGCATACAATTCCTCTACTGTCTATTGTGACCGTAATTAAAGTGATTCAATGAGCTTTCAGCCATCCATCGGACATCAATCGACACCTCAGTAAGTAACTTGAAGTACTGGAGTTCATACAGTGCGGTTTCACTTTCCATTAGGAACCACATTTTCTTGAAGCCGGCTTGCACTGTTAGCCGGTGCAATATTATTCATACATTAGAAAATTTGTAAAGCCAGTTCAGGTTTTTTTGCTTGTTTTTCATCCAGTGAACTTTCATTTGTGCTATTTGAACACTTTAAGGGCCCACAGACGGATTTTTCGCGCGTTGCTAAGGAAGTGAAATGTTACTTCCGGTAACTGACGTCATCATATCATGAGCTGACAAGAAAACCCACTCACAAGCAAAAGTCACCGCACAAACTGTTGTATCCATCGAAGGTTTTTCCTCGCCCTTCCTCGCGCTCGTTCTTAGATCAGCTGCGCATGCGTAAACGAACTGACTTCCGGTTTGAGAAAGCTAAATTTCCGGTGGTTTAAAATTGGATTTAATTTTTTTTTACATGGCACGTTTCACCCCCAAATACAGAATATAGCTAAGCATTGATTTTTTCAAATCATCTTTTTTGAAAAAGTTATGGGCATTTCAGTATCGTTTATGTCTTTAAAAAGAACATTTTTCAAAATAAAAAAGAAAACCATGCTTGGCTGGATGCAAAAACGAATACAAATTATCAAACCATCGATTAAATACCCAAATTGCGTAGCACGGAGACTAATTTAGAGTTTTCTTTTATTGGTCACGTGACCATGGGCGTGGTATGATGACGTCATATTTAGGGTCATTGGCTTACAAAAGTTGGAAACTGACGAAAATAATGCCAAATTCTCTCAAATTACTTAACCATTAGATCCTTAGCAACGCACCCCAAAAAATACGTCAGTGGGCCCTTAAGATAACGTAACCTAACTCCATGTTCAGGAGATCAAGCTTTTCAATTAATAGTTAAGAACTAATAGTTACTGCCGGAGAAGCTATTTGTGGGTCAGGTCTGTATGCTCGTATTGATGTTGTAAATAAAGATTGTTGTTGTTGTGCCAAACAGTGCTTTAAACAAAGAAACTGTTTGTCCAGGATTTGAATTTTCAATCAAGGGTGAATCAAATGTTTGCCTCTTCCCATTTTAGCAAAGCAAGTTTATGCGGACCTGACGATAATGGAAGAATTTTTGTCAGAATACAGGGATTTGAATAACCAAGTTTCAAAACAATTGGTGGATTCATTTGTGTCAGAGGTGCATTTTTAAAATCTCTCGTATATAATCTAAAGTAATTGACGGGCGAAAGAATATCAGTTATTTATTTATTTACTCAAAGTGTACATAATTCCTTTGATAAGAATTTCCTATCGTTTTATATTTTGAATGGGTAGGAATTCCTTGTTCAAAAGTGCCCCAAATGCAGAGATTGCAATGCTAAATGTTCAATAAACTAAGCCATTGCTAAACAAACACTTTATTAGTCATCTATTTGTTTTGGAAAATCTTATAATTTTTGTGCATAATTAGTTATTAACGATTCTGATCACAATTAGAACTAAAAGTGAAGAAAGAGGTATTCCTCTATAAACATTGCCACAATTGCAGAAGGGTATTGAAGATGGAAGAATAGTGCAAATTAATTAACACTGGTTGTTCAATGAACTAAGGAAAACAGTCATACTGGTCATCTGTTTTCAGGAGACAACACTCCATTTGCCTTATTATTAAAGAATTGTTTCGGTTTTAAATTTACTAGATGAATGAAATATACCAGAATGACGACAATTATTTCAGGACTGAAGTGACAGGACTGAGGTTGGTAGATTGAACCTGCTTTAGTTATTTCGACAGCGATATATTCATTTTTTGTCTTCTTTGTTTTCAGGAGGGGCAGTGTAATCGTATCCTTTACCATGTACTTTAAAATTGCTGTGACCCCCAGTCAGGGAATTTCAAAACTTGAAGCTGACATTTCTGATGGCACTTTTGGTACTTATCAAGTTGGAAATTTGACTCTTCTCTCACCCGGGACTAGCACTTTCACGTCCACCACACCAGGAACTTCTCAACCAACAGGTATGAAGGAATGACCATCAAACGTTTTCATTTCCTTGTGGATAGTAGCGTGATCAGGGCCTTGAATCACTAGCCCACACAGTGTCCTTGTTTAGTGAAGATATCGGAATGGATTTTGGAATTGACTACTATGTAAAACTCACGTTACGGGAAAGGAAAAGTAAAAATAAACAGCATCTGATTGATTAAAACTGCCTGGGGGAAGAGAAATAAAGTCACTCGATGAAGAAAGCAGCTGTAACAGATATTTGGGGATTGTGGAATCTGACATGGTTGTGTACGAAGAAATGAAAACTAGCCTGATTACTTCCAGTGTTTGGGAAAGCTGCTGAAATGAAAACTTAATGTGGAAATATGATGAAAAGGAATTAATACATGTATGTGGGTAGTCTCTATCCTTAGATACTATGCAGTATTCATTGACTGGACTAAGAGAGAGTTAAAAGGGCTCGATAGAAAGACCAGAAAATATCTAACATATACAATGTTCTTCATCCTCGAGATAGCATAGCCAGATTATACCTGTCGAGAAAGATAGGCCGGAGAGGTTTGTGCTCGGTTAAGGAATGCATGGAACTGGCAAGAATGGGTCTAACTATATTTCTAATCAGCGTGAATAGGAGTGGTTGGTGGCAGCAAAAGGAAAAGAGTGTGCTCAGTTAACGAGGCAAAAATGTCAACAAAGATTTCCCTATGGGTACGTACGCATACTGGTTGGCGTGCCTTTAGCCGAACCTTCAAAATATCTAGACTATCAATTAATCCATATCATGCGTGTTCTTGCGATTTATTATTGCACAAACAACATAATCTTGGATAATTCTTCGGCTAATGGTTGTTATAAAGCCCACTCTTTTGCCCTTCCATGAAACACTTTTATGCAACTTTGGGAACTCTTGCTAGTAGTATAATGTTTTTTTTTTCCGTTTTTTTGCTTTTTTATGTTATTCATATTTATCTTCACAGAATTCCAGTGCGCGTGCGACAGAACTCTGTTGGTAATTATTGGAGTTCTTGTTTCAATCATCATTGTTCTAATACTGGTCATAGCCTGGCAGCACAGAAAGCTTGGTAAATAGTTTGATGTTTCTGCCAGAATTGTACTCTCCATTCTTTTGTACTTATTGTAAATCTGATCTTCTTTTGTTAGGCATTGCTAGAAAGAAAAGGTAGGTATTTTGATGTTTTTTCGTTTTTTTTTTTTTTGTCCATTGAACATAAATATAAGAGGTCTGGCTCAACGTTATGGGGAAAGTTGAAGTTTCCTGTAAATGCTTGGTACTATATCAGTCACTGTACATGTGTTGCATCAAGGGCACAAATAGTATAAAGTATAACTGTTTATAGTAAAAAGAAAAAAAAAATTGACCAATCGTGGAAAGCTGTTTTCTTTGTTGAGGAAATAAATTGCAGGGGAGGGGCAGGCGTATCGTGTCACCTGCCTTATGGAGGAAAAGATACTGACGAACATTTCCCATCATCGCGATACTTGAATTAATCTTGCTTTTAATTAAAGATGTTTTCGAAACGACCTTTTCCTGCGAGAAGTTTGCAACGAATCTTTGCAGGAAGGAGAACGCAATGGTCCAATGCTCAAATGGTGACGCACAACCAAAAGGAGCTCATGAGAGATCTTTTGTTCTCGCCCACCCGAAAAAAGGTGATGACGTAACTTGAAAATCACCTATTTTGTCCCCTCCCGTATTCTTTTTGGTTCTCCCATAAATGAACTCGCCTGTCCGAAACGATGTTTTATTTCTTTCACGGCAATTACTTAAGAAAGGAAAATAAAGAAATCTTAATAAGAAACGCAGGCTAAGTTTGAAGAACTAACATGTTTGCTCACTCTTCGATGTGTCGTTAGGCCATACAAGGTTGCAGAAGATAAAGATAGAAGAATTTATGACGTAAGTTTTGAAAGCGAAAATGCAAATTGATTTAATAGACTGATACTGTTTTTTTTCTATTGCTGAAACGCATTTTGCCATTTCCAGCAAGTTAAACCCCGATTTTCTAGGTTAATTAATGTACAGTCAACTCTCTCTAAGACGGACACCATCGGGACCCGCCTCAGCTGTCCGTCTTAGAGAGGTGTCCGGCTCATAGAGAGTTGACCCCAGGAATTTTAGATAATAATGTTGAACCTGTGCATAGTGAATACGCGTCTGTTTAAAGTTTGTTTTAACTTATTTACTTGAACGAAAGCCACAAAATGGAACAAAAACATTTACAAAATTGAGCCTCTTGTCGTATTACAAACAGTAAACAGTACATTCTGCAAACGAGAACATAACCACCTTGACTTAGGACTGTCTTTTGCGTCACTAAGTTTAAAAATATGTCACTTTTTATATTAAAAAATATTGGTAAAAGCAAGTTAAGTTAATAGCTTTTAATACCCATGGCTTTGGTGGACATGCACTTAAGAAGGGAAGAAATCTGTCATCGTGGATTGTTTCAGGTGCGACAGTTTAAAATCCTAAAAGCGGTGACCAACGCTGCTTAATTTTGATACGAGGATTTCCTCTTGCAGCTTTGTGGAAGCGAATTCCTTTAGGTCGTCAACTAGTATAAGAGCTTCTGTAGTGGATTTGATGATTGGATCCGGTGGTTCAATGTCCACAACTTGGCCTTCTTCGTCACTGTCTGCAACAACTACAACTTTGCTGGCATAGAGATCGAGGGCTTCATCCCTTAGTCGTTGTTGCTAGTTGGGGGAGGGTGGTATGAACAGGAGGCTCACATGATGGAATCTCTTGGTCAGCAATTACGCATTCTTCAGCTGTTGTCTCGCCCTGACTAATTCGTCCTACAAGCTCTGCGTATTCTTGATCCTCTTCTTCCTCAGATCTCTCGTTATTGTGTACCACATTGGAAAATCCACATTTCTCGAAGCACTTCTGAACAATTTTTTCTGGTACCTCATCCCAGGCTTGTTTGATCCACCTTATTGCCTGTAAAACATTAACTTCCTTGGCGATATCTGGTGCTGTTACGTAGTCCGCGGTTAACAAGTGAAACAACAATTTTCAGGAGGCGTCAACGAGATAAGAGCTGACGTCTGGTGTTAAAAAGAGTCACGTACAAGAATTTGTCTTCCCTAAATCGTAATTTTCGGTCACATTCAGATCCTCACAAGTGTCCGTTGACGATTTCGAAGTGTCCGTTGTCCGTCTTATGGAGGTGTCCGTCTTATAGAGAGTTTGGTTATAGTAAAATGATTAAGAAACGGCCGGGACCAGCACCAGGCGTCCGTCTTATAGAGGTGTCCGTTAAGAGAGAGTTGACTGTACTCGTTTCCTATATCTATTTTACTTATTGATTGAAACAGTTGAAGGACATTTTGAAGTGTCATTGTAATTGCTCTAGGCGATCATTCTTGCCAAGAGTCATTGCAAGCGCTGCTCAAAACATATGTTTCAGAAATTTCCCAATTGTTCTTTCATCTCCTGCAGGACGTGGTACCGTTAGCTCGTCAGGCTGACCAGCTCCAAAATGGGCTTAATTTCCCGAATATGGTTAAGCAATCCATTACAATCGCATTGCCATGGGTCTGAGTCCTTTAATTAACAGCTTACGTTGCTCGCAACTGTGATGATAGAGTCTTTGCTTTTATTAAATGTAAAGTAAAGGAAAAGTCAATTTATTTAATATCGGTAGTTCCTTCAGTCACGAAACTGGTATCAATGGAAGCCGACGGTGCTCCCTTTACTCTCCTCTCGCGGTCAGTGCTCCGTTTTAAGGACATTTAAAGCTACAGCTACACGGATTAAAGGAAAGTTGAAACAGACGTTGAAGTCACCGAGGATCGAGCTGGGGACCTCTCGCTCCAAAAGCCGCGTACTAACCAACTGAGCTACGACTGCCTGTAGTTAGTTTATTTTTGAAGAATAATGAACTTCAAGGATACTAACGGTTACGAAGGCAATTTAACCCGGGGGCTTCTTTTGTTTTCAGAACGAAGTTGCGATGGAAGAGCTTAATCCTACTAACGATCTACCAAGTAGCTCTAATCAACAGCGAAGAATCCCCATTGAACCTGCATACATGCCCTTACAAGGGACTACCCACTATGAAGTAGGACAAAAAATCTCTAATAACTCCCCTCAGAATGTTGAATATGCACCCCTTGATATAAGAACAAGGTCATGGGAAGTAACAAGAGAAGACGTGAAAGTGGAGAAGATCATTGGTAAAGGTGCTTTTGGCCAGGTTGCCAAAGGAACGGCAAAGAACCTTCCATTCCATTCTGGCACAAAAACTGTGGCTGTTAAAATGCTGAAAGGTAAAAGTCTTTTTTACTTTATGGCTTTGGTTTAGGAACAAACGGTCAGTCCTTCGTTGTGTAGAGAACAAACATGTGTAATCCGCGAATATGACTGCTGCGTACTTTGGGAGAGATTTTCTGCGATTTCTAACACCTTTGTGTTTAGCAATTACTTGAATTTGACCTCGAACGCACGAAGACAAGAATGAGCCCTGATGACAGGTACACGGAGTACAACTAATGCGAATTTACATTGTTTTTTATGCTTATTTGATTTAGCTAAAGCTCCTGAGTCAGATAAGAGAGACTTGAAATCCGAACTTGATCTGATGAAGACCCTCAAGCCTCATCCACATGTTATCAAACTATTGGGATGCGTCACTGAAACTGGTAAATGCATCTATGAATTATACTATGATGCTGCTGCTATAGAAAAAAAGCTCTTCCCTATGAATGCTCGCTTGTTCCAAACCAAAACAGTACCACATTAATTTCGTCTCAGCATTACAACAGGATATTGCATAGTAGTTCCAATCATAACGAGAAGCCCATTTACGACTTGCCAAAGGGCGAAGTGTTCAGTCTACAGTTCTGTTTCAAAACCGAGCAGAAGTGTTTTATCGGGTTTTAAACCATGAGGCGAGGCCGAGTTGTTAATCTTAGACCCGAAAAAGCACGACGTGTGGGATTTTTTGAATGGCTTCAAGAGCACTCCACAGAAAGTGTGTCGGAACAAAGGTTCAAATTTAAATGGTGGCTGGAGAACAGTAGCATACTAGAAAAAGAACCTAAGCTTTATTATTATGCTTTATATAAAAAATTCAAATGAAGAATGCTGTATCAGTTTGTTAGCGCCCAGGGGCGTGCCAGATTTTTTCGGTGGTCTGATAGGCTGTTTCGATCAATAATTATTAAATGAGTTTTTGATATTTTATGTCACTAGGTGTCCATACTTCCGTTGTCTACTTATTCAAGACGTTTGTTAAATTACCCGTACGCGGCTCTTAAAGGAAATCCATCGTCATGTTTAGTAGGAATAAGAGCTTTCACAAGGCAGATAAAACCAGGTCAATAAAACGCTCCGGTAAACAATGGCTTGGGATATTAGTTGGATAGAGTGCGAATATATTATGGAATGTTGCGGTTGACCTGACTGCTTTGTCAATTTCTTTTTATAAGCAAAGCTAACCCTGGGCATCACGAAGACACTGGACTGACCGTAGTCAATAGCTGCATTTTAGCATTCCGAATGAAGACTCATAGAAATAATTTAATTTTATTCTGGTTTATTCAGTGAAACTAGTCAAATCGTCCTAAAATTAAAACACTCTTAGGCTACATAACATGACGGAATCACACACCTAGTCAAGCGTAGAGCAGAGGAGATGAGAGAACTGTTCGTGGACAAACAAAAGCACCGACAGAGATAATGCCTGTTGAATAAACGTCATAAAATTTCTCATAGATCCCCTATTGGTGCTGATCGAGTATGTCCCTTATGGTGATCTGTTGGGTTACCTGAGAAAGAGCCGCGGATTGAATGACACTTACTACAAAGACCCGGATATCAAACCTCAAACCAGTCTGACGTCGCAACAGCTGATGAAATTTGCTTGGCAAATCGCTGATGGAATGAACTACTTATCTTTACGAAAGGTAAGCATGAGTGTAATGGCTTTCAGTAGTTAATGCATTAAACAAACTTAGCAATTTGTACAGCACATACCAGTTGGCTCAGCTGGTTTAGCTCTAAACTACTGTGCGGGATCAAAACTCCGGCCATACCAACACTCAGGGTCTTCAATTAACTGAGGAGGAAGTGCTGCCTTTCTGATGACATCTGGAAATGGTTAAACTCTCTAGTATTCTCAGATTAGGACGATAAACCGTAGGCCCTGTCTTACAACTCTTCAATGTTTATAACCCGGCGGGTCTAATTTGCAGGTCGCAGGTTGCAGGTCGCGGGTTGCAGGTCATTGTTTCACCAATACAGAAAGTATCCTAAACATTCTTAAAAGCTAACCTTAGGCCTAATTAGGCCTAAACAAACGTTTTTAGGCCTAAGGTTAGCTTTTATGAATGTTTAGAATACTTTCTGTTAGTTAGTGAAACAATGACCTGCAACCCGCGACCTGCAAATTAGACCCGCCGGGTTATAACCATGTGGGACGTAAAAGAACACACTACACACCACACACTATTCAACAAGAGCAGGACATGGAATTCCCGGTGTTTTGGTCTGTCCTCTGTGGTATATCATGGTTGGGAGGATAAATGCTTGGAGATACTAGCTACATGAAGATTATCTAAAATGCAAGGGTAAAGAAATAGATAATATGATATTACTCTTGTTTATGGAGTCATTAGTATAAGCCTCATAAAGAGCAACAAGCATCTGTTATCAGCAGTTGTTATTGTCATAATGTGTTGCCATTGCATATTGGCAATGCTATTGTTAATTCTATTATCGTTGCTGCTGTCGTCACACCTGCATGTGCCTGTCATTGTCATTCTCACTGGATCCGGAATCGCCACTGTCACTTCTCCAGTGACACTGATACTTGCCATTGCTTGTGTCATGGTAAATGTCATTACCACCCAATGTTTTTTTTTTTTCACTGTCATACTTATGCAACTAACAAATAATGTGAAAAATGCTTCACTTCAGATCATACACCGAGATCTTGCTGCTCGTAATGTGCTGGTTGGAGAAACAGAAACATGCAAAGTAACAGACTTTGGAATGGCTAGAGATGTGCAACAGGAGAGCATTTATGAAAGAAAGACAAGGGTAACAAAACTAGAACATAAGAAAGTATAGGAAACTCGACGAGCTTACAACTTGATAAGTGAACTTCAGATGCCGTGTTTTTTGTTCCAAGTCGTAACCATAAAACGATTAAGTATAATCCATTCTGTTTTTTATCTTCAACTGCCAGGGTCGGTTGCCAGTTAAGTGGACAGCATATGAATCGCTGCTGTATGGAAAATACACCACAAAGAGTGACGTGTAAGTAGACTTACTCGTTTTCGCTTCAACTTGAAGTTTGAGAAGCGATATTTCGTCTAAAATCGAGTTCACCTGCCATTCGACCATGCATGACCTTAAATTTGAATGTACAAAATAATAAGTCTGTGGTGATTTCATTTTTTAACAGATGGAGTTATGGAGTTGTTCTTTATGAAATCTTTACCGTAGGTAAGAATCTGTGAATGCAATAGTTTGCTGCTTTACCCTCTTCGAGATCATATCTTCAAGTATTGTAAAATTCTGATTTTGGATTCGACGTTGCATCTTGGAATGGCTTACTTGATATGTCCAGTACTGTACCTAATTAGACGCACGCGGATTTCAATAAGCGTCGCGAAGTGTCCCCTTGCTTTTTCTATGACTTCAACATCAATCGTGTCTCGGAATACAAACAATTAACGTCACGAAGTGTCCCCCAAATGCTGCTCCTCAGGTAACGATAAACTGTTGCATTTACCCTGAATTCAAATAACTCTAACCTTTACCCTAACCTCATTGTTAGAAATAGGTAGCGAAGGCAGGAACACTTCGTGTTGGATGTCAAATTTTGAGTGTCAAGTGCCCTCTTGAGGATAGGTATTCAGATTTGCTCGGTAGATTCGCTCTGAGAATCAACTTAGAGAAAGCAGGATTAGCTTTAAGCCAGCTGACTAAAAAAATAAAAATAATAATTAACTAGAATATTTCCCATACACAGACTCAGAGTAGGGAATTAGGATTCGATGGTATCCTAATCTAAGTCATGACGTTTTGTCGTCATGGCTAGCAGTGGATGGGAAGTTAACATGAATGAATGGTGGATGCGGGTAAACATTTCCTTCTCTATTTTTTTTCCAGGTGGTTCTCCATATCCACGGATGGATGGCAAGAAAATTGCAAGTTTGCTTCAGCAAGGTTACAGGATGCCGAAACCACAACACGTGGACAATGACTTGTAAGAAAAATGCTGTTTTGTTTGTTTTACACTCTGCTTTGTTTATCCTTTACTTTTACGTCATTTAGTTCAACGACAACGACCCAAAGAAAGTTTAATGTGGAAAAATAATCGTTCGCCAACTGCGAAATACCTTTTAGCGCATAGCACACTTCTTTCATTTGAACTATCTGCAAGACCTTAACCAGAACCGTAACCATAAAGTAATACATGAAGTTCTTAACAGGCTTAAGTAGACACCAAGTGTCACATTATGACATGTATGCAAAGTAAAAAAAGTTGATGTTATGATAATAGGGTCACTTTGCGACGCCAACACCAGGTAAAGTGAAGCTCATTATTTTGCCTCAAACGACAAGGATGACCGAAAATAATATTGTAAAATTGCGTATTCCAATCTCAAACTCGGATGCCCTTGACATTTGCATTCAAAACCTTCAGTTAGCTTAATAAATAAAATTTGACTCAATACGACTTATGCTTGAGACACAGTAAGGTAACAGTGTAATGAAATTATTCCCAAGGTATCAAATCATGATGAACTGCTGGCAAAATGAACCTGAAGCAAGACCGTCATTTGCTGATTTAACACAACAGCTAAAAGGAATGGAAACCCAGCACAAGGTCAGATTCTTTATAAAATTTTAATGCAAGCCAACAGCCAACTTCTATTTGTCCTATGAATTGATTCAGAGGCTTTATGGGCATTTATAAATATTTTTTTTGTATTAAACTTCTCCTTAAGAATTATGAGACAAAAAAAATATGGCCAAGCTGTGACTTTTTACGTAAAAGCCTCAGAGGTATGACCCAGTATCAACTGAAGGCACTAAAAGTGGTCCTTTAATTTGAACGTGTAGACCTTACAGGAGCGTAGATGATGCTTTAATGCAGTGCTCATTTTTGTTGCGTAATTTCAAGTGAGTTAAATACATAAGTGACAAAAGCACTTTGGTCGATGCATCACAAAATAGTGAAAACAAACCGGACGAGTCATAACGACGCATTTTCACTCACTGGACCGACAGCCATGTTGCTTTGCTTAATTAAACAAAAAGGGTAAACCAAATCGGAAAAGATGGTGTTTTTATGGTCACTTGG
>OX421454.1:7696005-7711005 GCA_949126865.1 Montipora capitata | reverse complement strand
ACGTATTGCAAAGCCCAAAAGGCTCTTAAATCTCGAGGCCTTGTCTTTATTTTGTTGGTGACCATTCAGGAAGCGAGCCAGTCTTTTTTTAAGGGGTTACTGAATGAGCATGCGTCCAACATTTGAGAGACAATCGATTCTTTTCAGTGCCCAGTAAGGTTCGGTGTCTCGAGGTTTACGTCTGGTTGACTTCTCCTAATTCAAGTTTTTTCCTTGCACACTAAAAATTAAAGTGTAATGTTACAAACGCGAAAATGTAAAATTACACCTTGTTACTGTGTAAACTATTACACCAAAAAAATCTTCTAAAATTACTCTATATGTAGGGTATTTTTACACCTTGTTACTGTGTAAACTATTACACCAAAATAATCTTCTAAAATTACTCTATATGTAGGGTATTTTTACTCTTTTTAAAGGATAAAAGTTTATGCGTTTTATTAAGGATAAAATTACACAGTTGGAAGTGTACTTCTACACCAATTTTAATAGTAAAAGGCCGATTAATCTAAACCATGTTAGAGTGGTTTTTTAACTCATTCAGTTGTGGGCTTACAAATAGCTATTCATAAATATGATATACTGGGCCGAACAAACAGTCCCCAGGGCTTATTTATTTGTACGTAGTTCTCATTGCAGTCTGGCTCAATTTGTTACACTCTCTAGTTTAAGTATGAATATATCAACGTTTCGAAGACATTCGAAGATGTATCTCTGGTGTCATTCTCTGAGTCGCTTTCTCCCTCTGAACTGGGCGAATGTACCGGATCATCCGAATCATCAGGAGAAAGAATTTCGTTCTCTTTTCCTTTGTCCGTTTCCTAAATAAGTTCAGGATGGTTGCGGGGAAAATGAGATTCAAAACTTGAAAAGAGTTTATAAGTCTTGCTGTACCCAGGCCTAACACAAATGACAAGAAAATTTGGGTCGTGCGAATGCCGACTACGAATGTGAGCCAGTACTGGTAGTTTTTTTAAGCTCCTAAAAATCTGGTTCGTAACAAGCATAGATGTCAGCTGCATGGTAAAATTCAAAAGGTTTGTTTCCGGTTACAAATGTCACTTCGAGCCATGTGATTGGCTGCGGTATTTACGTCTTTTGACAAAAATTTCAGGTCAAAAAGGCGACATAATTTTCCGCCAATCAAGATGCATTATTGAATAGCGATAAAGAAACTTGATGACCCTCTTTGTATTCCTTTTCATTCGGCCAGTCTTCGGAGGATTTTGAATATTTGGAGGTCCTGTTTCTTGCGTTATTTTAAATTCAATGGCTGCTCATGTTATGGATGCTCAGATGTTAAACTATGGACAGTAGAGGAAGTAGGCGAATGGCTTACCAGTTTAGGCGCCCCGTACAACAAATATGCTGAATCCTTTCGTGGTGAGTAAACTGTGTTCGTTACTTATATTGTTAAGTTTTGAGGGTCATGATGTTCTCATCGTTCTTTGGTGCGTATTGTAGTCGATCGAAGTGTTTTTGGATAGACTACAATTCGCACCAAAGGACGATGTATTAAAATACATAAAAAAGTACAAGCTGTTTTCTGTTACGTTGAAAACGAAAGAATTGTTGCAGTGTTTTGACGTTCCTTAGATTTGAGATACAAATGGAAGGCACTGTTAGCTCGTTATGTCACCCAAATCAAGACCTTGGGTCCCGGCAACGGTCAGTTAGAATACTTCTCCCGGAAAATGATATGCCGGCGCGCAGAATAGGTGAAATCTACCTAACTTCATAAACATAATGTTGTGGTATTTGTTCGTTGGCGAGGCGAGCGCAACTTCCCGCCTTAAAATTTAATATAAATATATGTTTCTTTCATGCATGGAAATTGATGAGGAATTCTTTGCTTGGCCTCTTGGAAAGTTATACGGGTAGTGATTTGGGAACATAACTTATTCCGTAATTCGTAATGTTGGACCAAAATTGAAGATTATAAGGAAAATTGATTTTCTCGCGCGACAGCAGCGCCTGGTAAGTGTAAAGGACTGGTACTACCCATGACTCACCAGGGGCGTGATATTACAAAAATGGCGGCTGTTTTTTATTTGTTTAGAGAAAGACATACGTGTCACGAAGTGAAAACATTCGTGTAAGGCTAAATAGAAGAGAACTTCATGAGTAACCCATTGCTGAACCCAGACTGTGAAGAGCTGGCCAACCTATAGCCCAGATAACTTTATCTCTGTTTATTATTCCATTGGTTTAATTGGTGTACTTTGTCTATTTTTGCAATAATAATATTATTGTTCAATTCTTAGTTCGTTTGTTCCGGTTCGGTTTCGTTTTCCAATCAGTTTTTTCCCAGTCGGTCACCATACAGGCTAAATGTAAAGTGTTGTTCAGTGGAATTGGACTGATTTTATTCAAATTGGCTCTTTGATTCAGGAAAGCAATGAATTTGAGAATAAAGAAATTAACAGAGCTGTGCAAGGTTAGATTACAATTCAGCACAAATATCCCTAGAAGATTTTAGTGAAAGGTCTCCATTTGTTCTTACTGATGAAGATACACCTATTTATTCCTCAGCAACATAGTGCGGCCAGCCAGTCAACTACAGACAACCACTAGCAACACTTCAGTCTGAAGCGAAAGACACTTGACAGGTAAGAACTGTTCACTCCACGTTGTATTCCTGTCCTTATTAGGCTAGTAATGCTATGGCAACAGTTTTTCCTTTGTTTGAATTATTTAAGTGGAGTTTACCCTTTTTTTTTCTATAAGTTTAAGTCAAATCTGAACTTCCTACAGTTGTATGTCATTAATTCAATGAAGATGGTCAGGATTTAGGTTATTTTAGGGTTAATGATGAAATGGAAGTAGTAGAATACAGTGGAGAACAAGAAAGAATTATGGAAAGCTATAACTTCCTTATGTAATCTTTATTCTTTTGGTCTTCAAGTTTTTTTCTTGTGGTGTGTTTTTGTCATTATGTGGTAAGATTTGTTATTCTGTGACGAGGTTTGATGATTACGTGTTGTGTTCCATCGTGGTGATAAAGTTTGATTGTTACGGTATGTATTTGTTTCTATCATGAGTTGAGGTCTTCTTTTGACCTACTCTATTTACATTTCGTGTGGTGTGCTTCTTTTATGACATTGAAAGTAAAGTAGATCTCACCATGCAGTTCATTTAGTTGTTATATTGTACTATGTAGTATAATTTCCATCTCAACAGGCGGGTGGCACACCTCATACAGTTCAATGTAATCATTAGTTGTTGTCCTTCAGTAGCATATTGAGGTAAATGATTCCAAGTTCCAGTGAGGCCCAACACTACTGTGAAGTTTCAGTACCCAATTATTCCATCAGAGATCAACCCTAGTATTGGAATTGGGGCCCGCACAGGGACAGAGAAAAACTCTTAACAGGGTGGGATTTGAATCCACGACCTTCAGATTAGATCACCGCTGCTCTACCGACTGAGCTACAAGGCCAGAACGGGAGCAGGCCGTGGGTATGTGGGATGTTATTCACAAGGACAAATTCGGCTTGGGGCCCAATTCCACCCTGGTCAGAGTTTTTCTCTGTCCTTGTGTGGGCCCCAATTCCAATACTAGGGTTGATCTCTGATGGAATAATTGGGTACTGAAACTTCACAGTAGTGTTAGGCCTCACTCGAACTTGGAATCATTTACCTCAATATGCTACTGAAGGACAACAACTAATGATTATCTAAATTAGGCTTGGGCCAAGCCGAATTTGTCCTCGTGAATAACATCCCACATACCCACGGCCTGCTCCCGTTCTGGCCTTGTAGCTCAGTCGGTAGAGCAGCGGTGATCTAATCCGAAGGTCGTGGGTTCAAATCCCACCCTGGTCAGAGTTTTTCTCTGTCCTTGTGTGGGCCCCAATTCCAATACTAATTTGTCCTCGTGAATAACATCCCACATACCCACGGCCTGCTCCCGTTCTGGCCTTGTAGCTCAGTCCGTAGAGCAGCGGTGATCTAATCCGAAGGTCGTGGGTTCAAATCCCACCCTGGTCAGAGTTTTTCTCTGTCCTTGTGTGGGCCCCAATTCCAATACTAGGGTTGATCTCTGATGGAATAATTGGGTACTCAAACTTCACAGTAGTGTTAGGCCTCACTCGAAATTGGAATCATTTAGTTCGATGTAACTTTAAAAGCAGATCTAACCACGCAGTTAATTTAGTTGTTATAGTGTACAATGTAGTATAATTTCCATCTAAACTGGCGGGTAGCGTACCTCATACAGTTCGATGTAACTTCAAAAGTAGATCTAACCATGCAGTTAATTTAGTTGTTATAGTGTACTGTGTAGTATAATTTCCATCTGAAATGGCGGGTGGTGCACCTCATACAGTTTGATGTAACTTGTAAAGTAGATCTAACCATTCAGTTAATTTAGTTGTTATAGTGTACTATGTAGTATAATTCCCATGTGAACTGGCGGGTAGCGCACCTCATACAGTTTGATGTAACTTCTAAAGTAGATTTAACCATTCAGTTAATTTAGTTGTTATAGTGTACTATGTAGTATAATTTCCATCTGAACTGGCGGGTGGCGCACCTCATACAGTTTGATGTAACTTGTAAAGTAGATTTAACCATTCAGTTAATTTAGTTGTTATAGTGTACTATGTAGTATAATTCCCATCTGAACTGGCGGGTGGCGCACCTCATACAATTTGATGTAACTTGTAAAGTAGATCTAACTATTCAGTTAATTTAGTTGTTATAGTGTACTATGTAGTATAATTTCCATCTGAACTGGCGGGTGGCGCACCTCATACAGTTTGATGTAACTTGTAAAGTAGATTTAACCATTCAGTTAATTTAGTTGTTACAGTGTACTATGTAGTATAATTTCCATCTGAACTGGCGGGTAGCGCACCTCATACAGTTTGATGTAACTTGTAAAGTAGATCTAACCATTCAGTTAATTTAGTTGTTATAGTGTACTACGTAGTATAATTTCCATCTGAACTGACGGGTGGCGCACCTCATACAGTTTGATGTAACTTGTAAAGTAGATCTAACCATTCAGTTAATTTAGTTGTTATAGGGTACTATGTAGTATAATTTCCATCTGAACTGGCGGGTGGCGCACCTCACACAGTTTGATGTAACTTGTAAAGTAGATCTAACCATTCAGTTAATTTAGTTGTTATAGTGTACTATGTAGTATAATTTCCATCTGAACTGGCGGTTGGCGCACCTCATACAGTTTGATGTAACTTGTAAAGTAGATCTAACCATTCAGTTAATTTAGTTGTTATAGTGTACTATGTAGTATAATTTCCATCTGAACTGGCGGGTGGCGCACCTCATACAGTTTGATGTAACTTGTAAAGTAGATCTAACCATTCAGTTAATTTAGTTGTTATAGTGTAGTATGTAGTATACTTTCCATCTGAACTGGCGGGTGGCGCACCTCATACAGTTTGATGTAACTTGTAAAGTAGATCTAACCATTCAGTTAATTTAGTTGTTATAGTGTACAATGTAGTATAATTTCCATCTGAACTGGCGGGTGGCGCACCTCATACAGTTTGATGTAACTTGTAAAGTAGATCTAACCATTCAGTTAATTTAGTTGTTATAGTGTACTATGTAGTATAATTCCCATCTGAACTGGCGGGTAGCGCACCTCATACAGTTTGATGTATCTTGTAAAGTAGATCTAACCATTCAGTTAATTTAGTTGTTATAGTGTACTATGTAGTATAATTTCCATCTGAACTGGCGGGTGGCGCACCTCATACAGTTTGATGTAACTTGTAAAGTAGATTTAACCATTCAGTTAATTTAGTTGTTATAGTGTACTAAGTAGTATAATTTCCATCTGAACTGGCGGGTGGCGCACCTCATACAGTTTGATGTAACTTGTAAAGTAGATCTAACCATTTAGTTAGTTTAGTTGTTATAGTGTACTATGTAGTATAATTTCCATCTGAACTGACGGGTGGTGCACCTCACACAGTTTGATGTAACTTGTAAAGTAGATCTAACCATTCAGTTAATTTAGTTGTTATAGTGTACTATGTAGTATAATTTCCATCTGAACTGGCGGGTGGCGCACCTCATACAGTTTGATGTAACTTGTAAAGTAGATCTAACCATTCAGTTAATTTAGTTGTTATAGTGTACTATGTAGTATAATTTCCATCTGAACTGGCGGGTGGCGCACCTCATACGGTTTGATGTAACTTGTAAAGTAGATCTAACCATTTAGTTAATTTAGTTGTTATAGTGTACTATGTAGTATAATTTCCATCTGAACTGACGGGTGGTGCACCTCACACAGTTCGATGTAACTTGAAAAGTAGATCTAACCATTCAGTTAATTTAGTTGTTATAGTGTACTATGTAGTACATAGTGGGAGGCACGGTGGCCTCTTGGTTAGTGCGCTCGACTCCGGATCGAGTGGTCCAGGTTCGTGGCCTGGCCTGGGACATTGTGTTGTGTTCTTGGGCAAGACACTTTACTCTCACGGCGCCTCTCTCCACCCAGGTGTATCAATGGGTACCGGCGTAATGCTGGGGGTAACCCTGCGATGGAGTAGCATCCCATCCAGGGGGGAGTATAAATACTCCTAGTCGCTTCACGCTATGGAAACCGGAGATAAGCGCCGGCCTGATGGGCCTTCCTAGGCTCGTAACAGAGACTTTACCTTTTTACTATGTAGTATAATTTCCATCTGAACTGGCGGGTGGCGCACCTCATACAGTTTGATGTAACTTGTAAAGTAGATCTAACCATGCAGTTAATTTAGTTGTTATAGTGTACTATGTAGTATAATTTCCATCTGCATGAACTGTCGGGTGGCGCACTTCATGCAGTTCGATGTAACTTGCACCTTTTATAATGTTTACAACATCTGTTTTTTTCCACTTCATTGATGTAACTTGTAAAGTAGATCTAACCATTTAATTAATTTAGTTGTTATAGTGTACTATGTAGTATAATTTCCATCTGAACTGACGGGTGGTGCACCTCACACAGTTTGATGTAACTTGTAAAGTAGATCTAACCATTCAGTTAATTTAGTTGTTATAGTGTACTATGTAGTATAATTTCCATCTGAACAGGCGGGTGGCGCACCTCATACAGTTTGATGTAACTTGTAAAGTAGATCTAACCATTCAGTTAATTTAGTTGTTATAGTGTACTATGTAGTATAATTTCCATCTGAACTGGCGGGTGGCGCACCTCATACAGTTTGATGTAACTTGTAAAGTAGATCTAACCATTCAGTTAATTTAGTTGTTATAGTGTACTATGTAGTATAATTTCCATCTGAACTGACGGGTGGTGCACCTCACACAGTTTGATGTAACTTGTAAAGTAGATCTAACCATTCAGTTCATTTAGTTGTTATAGTGTACTATGTAGTATAATTTCCATCTGAACTGGCGGGTGGCGCACCTCATACAGTTTGATGTAACTTGTAAAGTAGATCTAACCATTCAGTTAATTTAGTTGTTATAGTGTACTATGTAGTATAATTTCCATCTGAACTGGCGGGTGGCGCACCTCATACAGTTTGATGTAACTTGTAAAGTAGATCTAACCATTCAGTTAATTTAGTTGTTATAGTGTACTATGTAGTATAATTTCCATCTGCATGAACTGTCGGGTGGCGCACTTCATGCAGTTCGATGTAACTTGCACCTTTTATAATGTTTACAACATCTGTTTTTTTCCACTTCATTGATGTAACTTGTAAAGTAGATCTAACCATTTAATTAATTTAGTTGTTATAGTGTACTATGTAGTATAATTTCCATCTGAACTGACGGGTGGTGCACCTCACACAGTTTGATGTAACTTGTAAAGTAGATCTAACCATTCAGTTAATTTAGTTGTTATAGTGTACTATGTAGTATAATTTCCATCTGAATTGGCGGGTGGCGCACCTCATACAGTTTGATGTAACTTGTAAAGTAGATCTAACCATTCAGTTAATTTAGTTGTTATAGTGTACTATGTAGTATAATTTCCATCTGAACTGGCGGGTGGCGCACCTCATACAGTTTGATGTAACTTGTAAAGTAGATCTAACCATTCAGTTAATTTAGTTGTTATAGTGTACTATGTAGTATAATTTCCATCTGAACTGACGGGTGGTGCACCTCACACAGTTTGATGTAACTTGTAAAGTAGATCTAACCATTCAGTTAATTTAGTTGTTATAGTGTACTATGTAGTATAATTTCCATCTGAACTGGCGGGTGGCGCACCTCATACAGTTTGATGTAACTTGTAAAGTAGATCTAACCATTCAGTTAATTTAGATGTTATAGTGTACTATGTAGTATAATTTCCATCTGAACTGGCGGGTGGCGCACCTCATACGGTTTGATGTAACTTGTAAAGTAGATCTAACCATTTAGTTAATTTAGTTGTTATAGTGTACTATGTAGTATAATTTCCATCTGAACTGGCGGTTGGCGCACCTCATACGGTTTGATGTAACTTGTAAAGTAGATCTAACCATTTAGTTAATTTAGTTGTTATAGTGTACTATGTAGTATAATTTCCATCTGAACTGACGGGTGGTGCACCTCACACAGTTCGATGTAACTTGAAAAGTAGATCTAACCATTTAGTTAATTTAGTTGTTATAGTGTACTATGTAGTACATAGTGGGAGGCACGGTGGCCTCTTGGTTAGTGCGCTCGACTCCGGATCGAGTGGTCCAGGTTCGTGGCCTGGCCTGGGACATTGTGTTGTGTTCTTGGGCAAGACACTTTACTCTCACGGCGCCTCTCTCAACCCAGGTGTATCAATGGGTACCGGCGTAATGCTGGGGGTAACCCTGCGATGGACTAGCATCCCATCCAGGGGGGAGTATAAATACTCCTAGTCGCTTCATGCTATGGAAACCGGAGATAAGCGCCGGCCTGATGGGCCTTCCTAGGCTCGTAACAGAGACTTTACCTTTTTACTATGTAGTATAATTTCCATCTGAACTGGCGGGTGGCGCACCTCATACAGTTTGATGTAACTTGTAAAGTAGATCTAACCATGCAGTTAATTTAGTTGTTATAGTGTACTATGTAGTATAATTTCCATCTGCATGAACTGTCGGGTGGCGCACTTCATGCAGTTCGATGTAACTTGCACCTTTTATAATGTTTACAACATCTGTTTTTTTCCACTTCATTTTATATATGCAGGTTGTGCCTACTGAACAAGAACTATCTGGGTTGAAGCAAGATTCTCCTCCATTTATCCTCATTGCGGGCAAACTCCATTGTTTTAAGACTTAAACTACAGTTTAGAAGTTGGTGTAATAATACACACAAAAAAACGGATAGCGGGGGTGGCAACAATTTTACACCATTTTTAAGTGTAGTCTTACACTTTCATTTTTAGTTTGTTGTATTATTAAAACTTGCATTCTTGATATCATTTGGCCTTGTTTATTGATAATAATGATAATAACATGACTGTTTTCGGGAATATTGTTTATTTGCGCCCTTGTAGTGTCATTTGCGCGCGAGGGCCGCAAATGACACAACGCGGGCGCAAATAAACAATATTCCCGAAAAAAGTCATGTTATTCCCTTATTAAAGAACTCATATACACTGTAGGCTGTTAGTTATCCAGAGTTGTGCGTTTTTTTCTTAAGTTAGCAAGTGTAATTACGATTGAGTTTATATTACCCACTGTCACGTGTAATTTTATTGATAAATAGATGTTAAATAAACATAATTACACTTCATATTGGGATTGAATTATACTTTTTTATCGTGTAATTTCAAGTTTTTTAGATGGGGTAGATCACTACACCGTCATACGGGGTAATTTTACCCATCCTTTCTGATATTATTACCCTTGCTACATGTGTAATTTTACAAGTGCAAAGTTGTATAACACATTTTACACTACTTTGCGTTTAAATATACCATTCTTTTGAGAGTTAAACTACACCTTAGAAGTTGGTGTAATAATACACACAAAAAAACGGCTTGCCGGGCTGGCAACAATGGTACACCATTTTACAGTGTAATTTTACCCTTCCTTTCTGATATTATTACCCTTGCTACATGTGTAATTTTACAAGTGCAAAGTTGTATTACACACATTTTACACTACTTTGCGTATAAATTTACCGTCCTTTTGAGAGTTAAACTACACTTTAGAAGTTGGTGTAATAATACACACAAAAAAAAGGCTTGCGGGGCTGGCAACAATTTTACACCATTTTTAAGTGTAGTCTTACACTTTAATTTTTAGTGTGTGCATGCGCAGCAAAGGCTGCTTCCATTTAAGCTGAATACATACCAAACCACTAGTAGTCAAATAGTCATCGGCGAGCTCTTGGAAAGAACATTGCTTAAATGACCAAGAAAAAAAAACCCGAAAGATTCATTACATGGCGCCGTTTTTCATACACCTCTCGACTTGGTCATTTCAAGGTGTAGGGTTGCAGAGAAGGGGCAACTGAGTTATGTACTAAGGCCACTTTTTTGTTTTGTTTTTTGGCCAGCATAGCTCCCTCCGGTATAAAATAAAAAGAAGCCAAGTCTATGGTACAACAAACATAAAAGAACATAAACAGGAGAAATGGTAAGAGGATAAAGCTACGCTATGCCTGGTCCAATAAAATGGATACGAACAGGTGTGTGATACCGGGGCACTCCAGTTTCCCCTTTAAAATGCAATGTTTGATTTGATTTTAGTTAAACTGACTTAATTTCAATTAAATAAAGTTAATTATTAGATCAATGAGTACCGAATAGCATACCTTCTTTGGTTCTTTAACGCTGTAATAAAGATCCGGATGTTTCTTTTTCTTCCTATACTTGTCCCCAAATGACTCCTGCTTCTTGCTGCAGCAGAAGCGTCAGTGACTTTAGCGGACAGTGGTCCAAACGTTTCATAGGCTCCACGCATTGACTAGAAAGCAGGACCTATGCTCTTGTCTGAAATAAAACGGGTTTCATACAGTAGAACTTTTCAAATGTTTTCGGATGCCTTTGATATCTTGAAATACACCTTTGACCGGCATGAGCTACGCCCATTATTAAGGAGTCTTGGTTTAACACCTCAAACTGAAATTGTTTAATTCTTACCAGGCAGGCGGTTCCCAGGCCCTTTTGTTTTATCCCTGTATTTACAAAGACTTCTGGGAGGGGGCGAAACAAACCGCCAGCGCCGCTTGAGTTAATTTAGGGAGATTAGAAACGTTCAGTAAAAGGTATTTGAAGGATTTAAAGTTACTATAAATCGTTCGAGTTTAAGAAGTTGTCATGGGCGGTGGAAATCACTGTGCAGTGAGTGGATGCGCCAATGACCGTCGACATCCAGAGCGACAGATCAAAACTGTCTTGAGGTTTTTACACTCTTAAGGAACAAAGAAATGGCACCAAATTTTGCTGTTGGATACCGTTTGTGATACTTGCGAGAAGCCTATTTTGTATATGAAAGGTCACGTTATCCAGACGAGGGCAACAACGTGAAATCGTCTGCTTTGGTGTAAAGCAAAACTCGGAAAGAATGCCAACAATGAATATTAATTGTTTAATGAAAGCAGAAAAGCAACCAGCTGCATGCAGTGATACAGCAGACCCTTTGTGATATAGACAACAGCTCTTCCAAGTGTCAATGGGGCCGATTAACTAATTCTTCTGGAATTCAACCGATTATATCTGATTTCAAACCATCAGCTACAGGAATACTTGTGAGAACATTGTATAAACGCTTCAGTCTGAAAATGTGACCACCATGAAAACGGAAATGAAACCATCTCAATTGAAAACCACCGAAAAGCAAATGAGACTTTACATACAGTTTTGAAATGAAAACAAAAACTGATCAGAAACTATTGCCTTCCTCAAACCGATCTAACACTATTAACATTGAACACAATACAAAGCTGAATATAAAATTAAGGTTGTCGATGTGAAATCATCCTCGACTGGTAGTGGAAAACTTAACTAGGAATTGTAGCAAGGACGAAGCACTTTCATCCGAAACTTTCTCCAGATGGCTCTCACGGCATTGCTTCAATTAAAGCACAGAATCTGGCTTTGAATGCTGCTTTCGGTTTCCTTTAGCCTCCCAAGCAGACACGGACGAAAGCGTGATGAAGTGTCTGTGTCGGAGGCTAGATCTCCTTTCGTGACGATGTTTTCTCTTGCCCTCTACGGGGGTCTTCTTTCCACAATGTTGCCCTCGTCAGGACAACCTTTCATATGGAGTGTTTTCACGTGACATCACGGCGGCCATGTTGATGTACCTAAACAATAGAACGGCAGCCATGTTGGTGTACCCAACTAATCCTCTGGGAATTGAGCTCTATTATCATGCAAACGTTTTCTTTTTTATCAGTGGAAAAAAAAAGATTACTACTGATCACGTGAATGAAAACACTCAATACAAAAATAATACGCTTCCCACAAGTTTGACAACGGTATCCAACGGCAAAATAATAAGAGCAAACTTTAGTGCTTTTGATGACCTTAAAGTTTGTTCTTGGAAGCTGTTTCTCCCAAGCTGTCATTTCTTTGTTTGTTTCGAGGAGAGTAAAACTTCAAGACAGTTTGATCTGTCGCTTTGGATATCGATCCACTCACTGCACAGTGATCGTCACCACCCATGACTACTTCTTAAACTCGAACGATTTATGGTATTTTTAAATCCTACAAATAGCTCTTACTGAACGTTTCTCATCTCCCAAAATTTCTTACGTATTTTAACTCGAGCGGCGCAGTCGACTGGTTTGTTTGCGCCCTGGCGATCCCAGAAGTCTTTGCAAAAATAGGGGAAAAACGAAAGGGCCTAGGGCTCGGCAACTCATTCATGCATCCAAATAATACAAAGAAATAAAAGAAAAGAAAACGAGGCAGTGGTGGGGTAAAAATAAATTGAAAAGCTTGGCGGCTGGTAAACACACTTCAAACTGTATCTAAAGAGACATCATAAGTTAGCAATTCTTTTGCTTGTGCCATTAAAACTATGGCCCAATGGTTTTTCAACCAGAGTGGTATTGTCTGTTGAAACATTTACTGCTTTTCCGATGCCTGCCAAATCTAAGTAGGAAAAACCAAATAAAATAAACAAATAACCTCAATATGAAATATTGAAAACAGAAAACATCGCTGTATAAAAGGAGACATCTTCTAAAGGGCCAGTGAACATCATCTACTACTGTACAAAAAGATAATATGAGGCCAAATTTACATTACGAACACATGAAGGAAAACCACACAGTGAAGTAAGGTTAATCAGCATTTATTAAGCAGTATTGAATTAAGATTGGTTACAATGTTAGCCTAATCAAAAGCAGCAGTTACCAAAGAGCATTATAAACAATAAAAAATGTGGCAGACCTTGAATGAAGCAAGGAGAACCTTTTAGCTTTCCAACCTAGTGCACCATGGGAATGTGGTCAATTCATCAGTTAAGGCCCTTGGCCTTACAAATTCTTAGAGCACGTTCTTTTGGGATGATCCGAAAAAGGATCACTGATCCAAGATCACTTGGATCACGGTGCATCAAGGAACCGATAACTCCTCTCTGGGAAAAGGATCCTTGGTTGCTTTGATGCACCATGATCCAAGTGATCTTGGATCAGTGATCCTTTTTCGGATCATTCCAAAGGAATGCACCCTTAATGTCTTCAACATAATCTTGCACCTTTACTCAAAGCACTCACGCACTCATGCTGCACGGCGAGGAGTTTTATTAACTGATGCTGAACTTCTAGTAAAATTCTGGTCCGCTCCTGCACCTTTAGCTCTCTGGTAAGTTTTTCTTCAGGACCTCTATACTCAGCAGTATTCAGAGCACAGGAATTGTCTCTGTATCTTAGAAAGGAGGCCATTTTAAGTGATAAACTCATCTTATTTCCCTTTTTTTTTACACGTTCAAGATAATAAGCGTTTCAGAATAAGCGAGTCAGGGCCGATATCTTTCGGGTCCGAAAACCATTTGTGAACTTGCCATCCTGCCATCCACGTATTTTAAAAAGCTGTTCTTCTAGTTGTCTTTCAAGAAAAATAAAAGCACAATAATTCTGAAAACTAATGACTTAAAACCTCTCCCTTCTCAAGATACAGAAGGAATTGTGAATTGTGAGTCCCAAAAAACGTTTCAGGACTTCAAGAAAGGGGCCTTACATAACAAAGGTGGATTTTTCCAGAAACGGTTTCCCGACGTTTCTATAGGCCCTGGTCTTTTGCCCTTGATCACTAGAACGTTTTATTTGCAGCTTCATTCCAGAGGTTACTGCCACATATTTCAGCCTGTTAAGCCTTGGTCTTAGCATCAGCTTGATATCAGCAGGGTTACGTATTTAAGATATTGGGTTAAAATAAGAAATCAATATTACATGGTTGCGTTAACTTCGCTAAGCTTCATTATGTAAGAGTAAAGTGAATATTAGCAGTGAAGATTAAAACAATGACAAATATTTGTTTGACTATAAATACAAATATTGCCCTAAGGCTCTTAAATCTCGAGGACTTGTATTGTCTTGGTCACCGTTCAGGAAGAGAGACCATATTGTTCAGTTACTGAAGACACGTTTCAAGGCACGTGCATCAGTGAAGAGCCAATAATTTATTGTTTCTTTTCGGTGCCCAGTAAGGTTTCCCCGAGGTTTAAGTCTGAGTGACTTCTCCTTATTCAATTTTCCTGCACTATAAAACTTGTCTCTTCATGCAAGCTGAATAAAGTCCAAACCACTAGTAACGAGACTGATTCACAACTGCTGCAAGAAATCTAATCTTGCTTAACACCAAACGTAAATTTACCATTTTAAGCATGCATATTAAGTAAATGTCGCAATAAATTAAAAAAAAAGAAGCTGTAAATAATGTTCAGGTACACCACTCCTCTACAATAAAACTTGAAAACATCTGCAAACGGCAACCTCGTTAAACTGGGAAGGCATCTTTTCCTTTAACTGACAAACTTCTGTCTTGACTATACAAAGCTCTCTTTTTGAACTTCTTTAGAATGGCCTAGCTATTCCGTGATAATATGAAAAGAACAGTACAGAAAGACACGGTTCAAGGCA
>OX421454.1:7678505-7691005 GCA_949126865.1 Montipora capitata | reverse complement strand
AAACTCTCCATTGGCAATCACAGGGACGGCTAAAAGCAACGTCCACAAAACCAGTTGCAAAAAAGAGCCGGAGAAGGCTAACTCAGAAACGCTAATTTCGTCCTTGTCTGTCATATCCCCCTTTGAACCAACCAAGGCATAAGAAGTGTGCCCCAATGGTTTGGGGACTTGCCATGAGATCCAGAGATCCCAGGTTCAAGACCCCATCTAATCACTCATTGATTTTGATTTGGTAGTCCCTGGTTCAACTTCTCAGGAGCACTCGTAAATACCCAGTCCAGCTGGCCAGTTGGGCTTACTAGCTGTTGTTCTGTAGTCTCGTTGATTGTGTTTCATTGGCACTGAAAAGCGTCTAGGGAGAGCTGTCTAGTTAAGTCCAAGGATCACTCCTATCTTTTGTCTATAATCTACACATCAGTCCTTTCAGCGGAACACATGAGCCCAACAAGCTGACCTGCTCCAAACTGTATGGCTTCAAAGCTCAGTCAGTTGGTAGAGCATTAGACCGGCATCACAGAGCTCACAGGTTTGAATGCCCTTCTTGGCAATTTTTTGCCGCTGGAACCAAGGGCATCATTTATGGATCAGCATCTTCTAACAGAGAGTTAGGACGTATGATATGGGGATGATTGGTGACAATAGTAATGATTTAAGACAAAGCTTGTAATTTTGTGGCGTTTATTAAGATATTTATTCCATTATGAATGGAGTGGAGCCTTGTTAAGTTAGGGATTAAGCCTAATGAAATTTACTCCTTTATTTTTTGATTTTTTATTGAAAATCGGAGCAGTGCGCATCCTCCAATATCTCCTTGCACTGCGGTGGAACCAACATAAACAACTAAGAGTCAAATTAGCACAGAAATAAAATTAAAACCATAACTTACACTGTCCCCTCAAATTCAGCATTGGGAGCTAGCAGGGTACCATTAAAGAAATAGAAAGAAAGAACATAAATTAGTAAATTAGCAACATCCGGGATACCGCTAGTTACGTGGGATGCCATAGGCATACCACGTTATAAAACCAGTGCAGTTCTTTTTTTCTTTCTTTTTTTTTTCCTTCATCGTAGTCACAAATGTGCAAACCCCAAGGATATTGTGTTAAACCCCACAAAAGGGCAACGACTCCGTATGGTATATTTACATTTCTCAAACCCGAATATTCATATTTAACGGACTGCTGACCATTCTTTACTTTAGGAGAGATAAATCTAATCACTGCTTATGAAAGAACTTTGGAGGTTTGGAGCACAAGATGAGCCGAGATGCGACGAGGACGATACATTTATGTGAAGAACGTCTATCAAAATTTTGAGACATGTAGAATGTCACTAAGAATGGAAAGTTTGGAGCGAAGAGGTCACTAAACCGTTCATGACCTTGATGAATACTTCCAACAATATATAATAATGGGCCTTTTCACGGTTTCTGTCGCCATATTGGTTGGGGGCAAACACGCACAGTGAGTGTATGGGATTTTGGCCGAATTCAAGAGGAGCAGATTTTACAACATTTTTTAGTCACTTTATTGAAATCATTCACCCAAAAGAAAATTAGATCATTGCCCACGGGACAACGTCTTAAAATTGGATATCAGAAATCTCCTCAAGTCGCTTCAAATTTCGCGAGAATTTGCATAATTTGGATTGCAAGGGTCTTATGAAATTAACGAATCTTGTTTACGGAAGTTATAGCTTGATTCTGATCGTCATACTTCACGAAAATACTCTGAACAGAAGTGCTTTTTGAGAGGTATCCTCGCTATCAACAACCGTCAGACCATAAAGGATTTATAATGGTTCAAGGTCGGCAAAATTCCCATATATTCAATGTCTTCCCACGGGCTTGCTGTGCAGTTCCCAACCCAGCATATCATGCACATTTGTTGTGTGGAGCTGCCACTTAAAGGGGTTCCCTGCATTCTTGAAATAGTTTGATGATGGGGCCTACCAACACCAAAACAACTAAATTATGATAAGTAATTAAGTAAAACAATGTAGTTCATACGGTATGGTCTCACTGTTACCTGTAAACGGGAAATTTATTTCACTAATTTGTAATTTAATTTCTTGTAATTGGACTTGTAAGTGTGACATTGTGGAAATGATAACATTAAAAAAAAAAAAGACAGAAACATCTGTCCCTGGCTGCCAACGAACCAGCTGAAATGGTTGTGTACATGCGTGACGTGATGGCCACACCATGGCCAGGTTCTACTGGGTTTGGTGTCCACCTTGCTTTTGATTTGTTGTGTCTGCAATTTAAGCCGTGTTTGCCCTCCAACTTACATGGCCTCAAAAACGGTGTAAATGTAAATTTATGATGCAAAGTTCTTTTAACAAGACAGAGATTCCTGGCATGTACTAGCTTTGCAAACGAGGTGCTTAAATAAACCACGCCTTCGATTTAATTATTTGACAGCACGCATATTCTAAAGATTTGTGCACACGTTTCCCTTGATTTACAAATCGTTTTCACAGTTACATCTCTGCCATGTCGGTGGACGAAAACAAAACAAAATAAAATTTCATTTTGTTCGTCTACCAGCAATTTTGTACATTGCAGCATTGTTATCTGAGTCTCTAGAGATTGGTTGCAAACCATCGGCTATAAGATGGAATTCTAACAACGTTTATTCCTTACTTTTAGTATCCTTTATACATTTCCTCTTCTTGTGCACCCACCATGTTACAAAACCAACAACAAGAGCCACTAAAACAACACTTCCCGCTACGGCACCAATAATAATCCATGGAGGGCCATCTTGAAGTGAAACACAAAATGAGTAGAACATATTAATATAAATCCCAAATAACTACCTAGAAAAAGGAGAGGACTACAATATGAAAGGCATAACACAGAAAATAGGTCCGGGTACCTGGAGATGATGGTGTCTCCTTGGAGATGGTAGGGAGTTTAACCAAGGAAAACGGCAACGCCAAGGGAAGAGAGAACTGGATCGAGGAGAAAATAACGTCAAAAGCTCACAAACTTAAAATTTCAGCTTGTGAATGCAGCATATTATATAATTATGCAAAATGCAAGTTTCAAAGTCTGAAAGCCCAAAACTCTCGTGCTGCATATTAATTCTGCCGTGTACACACAGACTGCATTCTTAAACTGGTGAGCCTTTGACGTCATTTTCTCCTCGATCCAGCTCTCTCCAGATCTTAAAGTTAGTAATGGCGGTGTCACAGTGATATGGGCATCCCCGCGTTTTGGGTATCTCCGTACCCAAAACGCTAGTGATATGGGCATCCCCATCTCATATTACTTCAGTGTTTTGGGAATTCCCCTGCACCCTCCCGGGATGCCCAGATTCCTAGCGTTTTAGGCATCCCCTCCATTGACTATCAAGATATCGTGGGAAAATCGAAAAGCCTTTTTGGGATGGATTCCGCAAAGTGTAAACACTCTTTCCAGTACGTGAAAACCTGGTTTATTCTGCAGGCATTACAAAGTACTGAGACAAAGCGATTTTGCGAAAGTATGCGCAAAAAGTTCGAGCACAACGCAGAATTATCTGCCAATGCGCGCTCTTGCTCGTGGTTATGTCTGCCATAATAACAGGACGCATGATGAATTTTATCTTTTGTCAGTGTTGTTGTTTAAACCCTAAGGTATGATTGCATCATTCATAGTTTCTATCCACGACCATTTCTTACGTAAGGACATCTGGTGGCCACACTTTGCAGTTGTATGTTAGCTGTTGCAAAGAAATAACTTCTGAAGTGGACATAACCGGTTGTCAATTTCTTCCAGTTGACTGAAGTGTGACTTTCAACACTCTCAAATGTCACGCCAGATGCATGAAAAATAAGGGCAAATTTTCTCAAGTAACTAAGAGTCTGCGCCAATTTGAAAAGCACGTACAAATGTAGAAAATGAAAATAAAAGAGCTTGATATTATAGAATGATATATACTATATTTATGACCATGCAATGTTGCAATATGCCATTGGGTTGAGTTTAAATTTAACAATTGCCAAAAGGTTCATAGTATCCCTGATATGTGAACATATATGCCTCTGTACGCTCGAAGTGTTTAAGTTTGGGTTTCAAATGTCATGCATAATTTAATAAGAACCTAAACGCATTTCGTTGTTTATGTTTTTTTCATTGTTTTCTTTCGTTTCTGTTTCTGCCACCGTTGCAGTTTGTTGCATTTCGCACCTGAATAAAGTTTTAGAAGACAGCTAAGCAAACGTTTGAAGTGTTGCTTAACAGAGATGTCATGCGGTTACGAGCTCCCGTGTCCCTCCTTTTTTGAGCAAATTTTTATTGCCAGTGGGTTTCTTTCGGTGCAGTAAGTCCGGTAAAACTGTCCGCCTATAAAATTATAACATACAACTACACTATTAAGCCGAAAAATATGTGATTGGCAGTCACGGTCCTCGCCTCAGTCAAGTACTCGAAAGCCATATTAAAGCAATCAGTGTTTTGGGCATCCTCACCAACGATGCCCATATCAATAGCGTTTTGGGTACAGGGATACCCAAAACGCAGGGATGCCCATATCACTGTGAAAGCGGACCATTACAATGCAAAATTGCAGTTAAAATAAACAGTTGTCTTCTTGAAATCAAGTCTTAAAACTATGATCACTAGGAGTTTAGTTAACAGAAAGTGAATGGTTCAATGTTGTATTCTCATGTTCATGTTTTGTTTTGTGAACTACAGCGAATAACTGCTTTGTGGCACTGTCGTTGCCGTAGCTGCCGTCGTTGCCTAAACTCCCTGGTGATGAAAGACAACCAATGAAGGGACAAGTATTGGCTTAACACCACGTCCAGAAGTCCAGAAGGAAACATTTTGCAAAATTTATAACTATTACGTTGGATAAATTATGATAATGTATTTAAAACTAACACAAGCATTATAACCATTATGTATTTGCTGTAATCCTATATCACTGCAATTCAGTCTCCACTGCAAAAATGATAAAATAAACACATCATCATCATTATCATTGCTCTTGGAAGATGCAAATAATTATTGCGTCTCAGGCAATTGTTAGCACGCCTTGTAACAAGTGATAAAACAGTCGTTGCAGCTTAATTCAGTTTTCAGTTTACAGGCCGCTTAATTTGGGAATCGTGACTACATTTGCGAATTCTAAAAGTTCCACAGAAACGGAAAACAACAGATACGAGAGGGATTGGTGAAGAAAACAGGGACAGGGGATGGAATAACTAGTTGAAGAGGGGCAAGAAAGAGGATGAGCCATGAGGAGGCAAGAGAAAAAGAGAAAACAAGAAGAAACCAGATGGGGAGCGTAAAGATGAAGAGAAGGAAACAAATAAATAAAGATAAAGTGGAAATAATATATTAGGTAGAAGGGCATTACAAAGACTGAAGCCAGGGATGAGAAAAACGAACAATAAGAGAAACCCATGGAAAGAGGAGAAGAAGAATATGGATACAAATCACAGGTATTTGGAGGAAAAGCATAGTTGTTAAAATTCTGTCAGAAGACAATGTTCAACTCGTTTCCTGTTGACTTTAGAAAATCCAGTCCGCCCTACATATTACAACCGCCCTTTCACATCAGAAGGTAAGGCATACCAATAAATAAACTGAGATAAATCGGGTGCAGGTCTTTTGAACTTTGACCCTTTTCTATTGTTGGATACCAAAGGGGGATGGGCAGAAGAAGGGCAAGAGGAGCACAAATATGAGGCTGCTTTATTATTTAAACAGCCTAAACCGCAGTTAGCAGCAATAATTTTACCTCCAGGCATATCTGCAAGTGAGTTGCTTTAAGTATATAAATGGTTCTATCATTTGCATTTGCTATTGCTTTCTCAACACTGTCCTCGACAATACACTGACCCCTATTTAATTGACTTGTAATGCCTTTTACCCCCGGCAGAACTCTGTTTAATTAATCCCTCCTAAAAGACTAAGTGATGGCTGAGGAATGACAAGAAACAACCAGACGAGACGTACTGTTAAAACAAGCGAGAAGCATAAGAGGAAGGAAGGTGACAGAAGGTGACAGAAAAATGAAAGGAACAACATCCGTAATTTGAGACAAAAGGAGCAACAGCCCAGATTTATTGATGACAATGGTCCTTGCAACAAAATAAACATTGCTATACACAAGGAAGTGAAAACGTTTGGTGGTCATTTCTTCATACCTGTTGGTTCAGCGGTCCGTGGTGTGGTAGACGTGAAATTGCCAGCCCCAGGTGAGAGAGGAGTCAAATTTCCAACTTGATAAGTACCAAAAGTGTTATTAGAAATGGCAGCTTCCAGTTTTGTAAGACCCTCTCTTGGAGTCACAGGTTTTTTGAAGTACAAGATGAAGGATACAATTACACTGCCACTCCTGATTGCAAAGAAGACAAAGATAAATACCCATAAATCATAGTACAAATAACTTAGCAAGTTGAATACAATTTAATTAAGTTCTAACCAACCTTAGTCCTATGACTTCACACTTGAGATAGTTGTCGTCAGGCTGGTATATTTTATCCATCTAACAAATGTAAAACCAAAACACTTGTTTAATTATAAGAAAAATGGAGTGCTGACTCTAGAAATCAGGTGAAAAGTAAGTTTGCTTTGCAATGGCTTAGTTTACTAAACAAACAGTGTTGCAATATTCTTCCATCTTACCCTTCTGCAACTGTGGTAATGCTTAGAAAGGAATACCTCTTTCTTCAGTTTTACCTCTGATTGTGGTCATACTTGTTAATAATAATGCAGAATTAAGAATTGTAAGTTTTCCAAAACAAAGAGATTACTAGTAAAGTGTTGGTTTAACAATGCCTTAGTTTATTGAACACTAGGTATTGCAATTTTTCCATTTTACGGGTCTTTCTGCCGGTACCGGAAAGGATTGTGTTTTTGGTCACTTGGGATTAGTCTTTGTTTGGAGTTGCTTTGTTTCTGTTCTTTCTTTCTTTTGTTTTACGTAATTTCTGCTCCGGTACCTGCAGAAGCTGCCCATTTTACTCTCCGCACTTACGGCACTTTTGAGAACGAATTATTATCCCTTGTTTGATACAAAACGATAAGAACCTTTTATAAAGACAAACAATGTAAATAAATTTATAACTAATATTCTTTCACTCGTCTTGTTTATTTTAGATACAAATGTTTGAGAAATTTAATAAATGCACCTCTAACACAAATGAATCCACCAACTGTTTTGAAACTTGATTATTCAAATCTCTGTATTCTGATACAAAGTCTTCCATTATCGTCATCTCTGCATGAACTTGAAGGTAAGACATACCTATAAATAAACTGACATAAATCGGGTGGAGGTCTTTTGAACTTTGACCATTTTCTATTGTTGGAGAACAAAGGGGGATGAGCAGAAGAAGGGCAAGAGGAGAACAAATGTGAGGCTGCTTTATTATTTGAACAGTCTAAACTGCAGTTTGCAGCGATAATTTTACCTCCAGGCACATCTGCAAGTGAATTGTTTTAAGTATATAAATGGTTCTCTCATTTGCATTTGCTTTCTGAACACTGTTTTCGACAAGACATTGCCATTATTAAGACTGACCACTACGAAATTGACTAGGAACGCCTTTTCTCCCTGACAGAACTCTCTTAAATTAATCGCTCCTAAAGGACTAAGAAGAACAACTAAGACACTAAGAAACAACCAGAAGAGACTTACTGTTAAAACAGAAGCGAGAAGGATAAGAGGGAGGAAGACAAATGGGGTCAACAAGGAGCCACGGTAGCAAAGAGATGTGGACTAAAAGGGGACAGGAAAAGGGAGGAAGAACATCAGTAATTTGAGACATAAGGAACAACAGCCCAGATTTACTGATAACAATGGTCCTTGCAACAAAGTAAACACTACGATACACAAGGAAATGAAAACGTTTGATGGTCATTTCTTCGTACCTGTTGGTTCAGCGGTTCGTGGTCTGGTGGACGTGAAAGTGTGAGCCCCAGGTGAGATAGGAGTCAAATTTCCAACTTGATAAGTACCAAAACTGTCATTAGAAATGGCAGCTTCAAGTTCTTTAAGACCGTCACTTGGGGTCACAGAATTTTTGAAGTACAGGATGAAGGATACAATTACACTGCCACTTCTGAGAACAAAGAAATTACGACAAATATCAACAAATTCCAGTCGAAATAGGTTGAGCAGGTTGAACCAAGTCTTCACCAACCTCAGTCCTGTCACTTCTGTCCTGATATAATTGCCGTCATTCTGGTATACTTTATCCATCTAACAAACGTAAAACCAAAAAACGTTTTGAATAGCAAAAATGGAGTGGCCAGTACCTTGCAATGGCTTCTGCAATTGTGGCAATCCTAATAAGAAATACCTCTTTCTCCACGGTTTTACTTTTGTTTGAGATCATAATTGTTAATAGATTATGTAGAAGAATTATAAGATTTCCAGAACAAACAGATGCCTAGTCAAAAGTTTTCTTAGCAATGGCTTACACATGTCGTCTATTGAGCACTTAGTATACACCTTATTCCAAAATGGCCACCATTTTAGTATTCTTTTGCTTCCATGCAAATTGGCTCTTATGGCCTCGCTTAAAGTTAAAGGGGCTAGGTCACACAGTTTTAGGCAATTTCACACTCATCGAATGGTCATAGAATTAACTAAAATATTAAAATAACTATTCAAAACTATAGAAGAACTCTAACAAAACACAGGGAAGCCAAGAAGGGACATGGATGGACAAAACTGGAGAGGATTGAAATGGATTGAATTTGGGTAAATTTGAAAAACGTTGGCCCACCTTTTTTCAAATTTATATCAGTCTATATTAAAATGTAATTTACACAGCTGAAAAATCATTCTCAGTTGTTATGTGGCCGTGATTTTGCAAATGAAAGACTCTTCTCTGCCTATTTGACGTTTAGAGCTCATAATTAACAAAATTAAACAAATTTACCTAAAATAGCGTGACCTAGCCCTTTAAATATTCTTTTGAATCTTACGTTTGAAAACGAGGCCATGAGGGCCAATTTACATGGGAAAAAAAGAATACTAAAAGGGCGACCATTTTGGAAAAAGGTGAATTGCATTTTTTCCATTTTACTCTCTTCAATTATGGCACTTCTAATAAAGGAATTTTATCCTTTATTTAATACAAAATGATAGGAACTCTTTTACTAAAATAATACACTGTAAATAAATTTGTAACTAATATTTATTCACACGTCTTTTTTATTCTAGGTTATGTTTGAGAAATTTCAAAAATGCACCTCTAACACAAATGAATCCACCAACTGTTTTGAAGCTTTATTGGTCAAATCTCTGTATTCTGATACAAATTCTTCCATCATTGTCAGTTCTGCATAAACTTGATTTGCTAAAAAGGGAAGAGGTAAACACTTGATTCACTCTTGATAGAATAGTGAAAAAATTGACAAATATTCTCTTCTTTATTTAAAGCAACTTTTGGCCCATAAATGATGCTAGGAATATTGGAAGCATGGGAGCAGGGCTGGCACAGTGGTGAGAGCACTAGATTCTCACCAATGTGGCCCAGGTTTAATTCTCAGACTGCGAGTCAGATGTGTGTTGAGTTTATTGGTTCATTCCTCTGCTCTGAGTGGTTTTTCCCCAGATACTCCGGTTTTCCCCTTTCCTCAAAAACCAACTTACGATTTAATATGCCTTGATTTCATTTCATTTCATTTCTGAAGTGTCCCCAATTACTGCCCCAGAACTAACTACAGTACACACTCAGTTAGTTATCTCACTGAGTTATCTCCACCATTTCATTCCCAAGATCAAAACGTTTAGTCTCCTAACTAGTACCATGGATTTCTTTGCTGGGTAGTCATGAAAAGTTGGTGTTATATCAAGTTCAAAGCCATGTCACGCGCGACCAGTATCCATAAGACTGAAATGAAAATTCGAATTCCTCTTTGGAGCTTCCGAGATTTGAATGGAATCTTACTGGGAACCTCCACTCTTGCTACAGAAGAACTTTAAACCGAAGGAAACAATGTTTCGAAAACAAAATTAATGTGCTCGAAATTTATTTCAAAAACAGTGTTTATATCAAGACATCTGAATTTTCAAATCGCTTATTTTCGCTTTCAAATTTCGCGGGCGCCACTATCTTGAATGACTGACGTGTTACGGTTGCCCTATTGTTCTAACACAAAGATCTTTTGTCTAATAACAATAAGGCAACCGAAACACGTTACAATTATTCAAGATGGCGGCGCCCGTGGAATTTGAAAACAAAAGCAAGCGCTTTTAAAACTTATTTATTTCGGATACAAAGGCTTTCTTTGAAAAACATTAACACAGATTTGACTCTAAAGGTTATTTCCCATGATTTAAAGTTACTTTTTTTGAAGAAGTGGAGGTTACCTTTAAAGATTTTTCTGAAAGTTGCTATAAAAAATGCACAATAACTGTACAATTCATCAAACGCTTGAAATAGCTTGCACTTTTCAAATACCGTTAGCTAACTATTTTTCATATATCAAGGACATATTCCACGAGAATTCAGAATCTTGAGAACAAAGTTCAAAACTGGCATGTAGTTTCAAAACAAGTGGTCACGCGTGACATAGCTTGACTGTAATAAGGCGCCCGTAAACGTGGAAACAATGTTTCCGAGAGATCGTTGCGGAAGTGAATGTTTCCTTGTTTGTGGACTCAGGAGACATTTGTTGCGGAAACATAATTTGCATTCCAGGGAGCAAAAATGTCTCTGAATTTGATCAGAAACATTTTGCTTCCTCAGAAAATGTTCCCTCGTTTGAACGCCGAGGAAACCTTTGGGGAAACAATGTTTCCGCAACAATGTTTCCTCGTTTGCGGGCGCCTTAAGCTAATAGTATTCCTCATTCTCAATTCCTATCTGACTAACAATTGTGAGGAGAATTTACGTACCGATCACAGCTGGGAGTCCAAGGGTTAAGGGTTCAAATAACCCATACAAAAATTCAAATGATGAAACGCGTGCCAAAAGGTTTGGCTTTATATAGTTAATGTCCTTATAGAAAGTGCATGAATACCACAAGGTATGGACTCCAGTACTTTACTTAATACCGCGGTGGTAAGCTTTGGATTTTGATTTATGTCTGATGCATGACTGAAAGCTCGTTGTATCACTTTAGGCCAGAATAAACAGGAAACTAAATTCAGAGGAAATGTATGCAAGGGAACCTCACACGTAATAGTCCGCCCTATCTGTATTGTTATTTTGCTGTAGATCTTTGTTGTTACATATGCGAAGATATTTGTATGTACATGCACTGTATACAAGATCCAAATGGATGTACATTTCCGTATGTAGTCCAGCACTTGAACAAAACTATTCTTCTGTTTTAATGCTAATGAGCTGAAATGGTCAGGGACCATTCGACTTAGCACTCCAGCAATTATATTGACTCCAACGTATCATGTTGTCGCTCGTAAATATCTAAGAACAAGATTAAATTACGAAACGTTTACAAACATGGAATTACAGGATAACTAAACCGAAAGAAGCATTAAAAAACCGTAAAACTAGGACGAAACTCTTACCAATTGCTGGATCAGCAAGGACGGCGAGGAACCAACTGAAACTTTTGTTGAACTTAACTTATAAAGAGACTTAGGTCTAAATTTACATACAGCAAAACTTAAGTGTTAATTAAAGGTGATAACAACAGGTCCTACGAAAAGGAACATAAAGGACGCTGAAGCGGACTAATGAACCAGTGTAAATTACAAGGGAATACAAATACTAAAAGGCTAAGGAACTATATGAGAAAAAATAGGCTTTGTATTAAAAAGACATTACATGAGCCTTTCCAGCCTTGCTACCACAAGACACTTTCAAAAGAATATTTCTTTCGAAATGAGGGCAGTAGGTAAAGGTAAGGGTACACCTTATATAACGTTGGAAGTTCCTTTACACTCTTGAGGGTATTCTCCAAGGAAGACGACGGTGTGCTCATTTGACCCCTCCCCCCCCCCCCCTGCTCTGTGTTAAAGGTATTTAAAGCTACCTGAGGCTACACAGAATGGAATAATAGAAAAAGCAAGGATGTGAGGTCACTAGGGATCGAGCTCGTAGGTTTAATTAACATAAATACAAAAGAATGTAGGGGTGGTCACCATCTATGAAAGTGGTCTATGGCTCATGTGGTATATACCACTCCCGTTCAAATTCCCTTGTACACGATAAACACAACTGCATCTCAAACAAATGATCTAAAATGCTGACTTTATGTAGTTAATGTTAATTTAACCACTTACTTGGTTGTCCTGCAGGGGTGGGTTCCTTTGGCACTAAATAAAGAACACCAAGAAGCTCTCAGTAGATGATGATATCTACACTTGTAACAAACTTCAGAGTTTTTGTAATTAAAGTAAGCTCTACAACAATTATTGTAACTCATTTTGCTTAGTAAACCAACTGCTTCATGACGTTGAGAGTGATAGTGATAATTAGCCAATATCAAAAATACCATAATACTCTTTTTTAGCCTTGTACTTTGTGTACTTACTAATAAAGTGAAATGTGGCAAAATTAACAAATAGATTCCTATGGGC
>OX421454.1:7638505-7671005 GCA_949126865.1 Montipora capitata | reverse complement strand
TGTCTGCTGATGTTGGTCAAATTCAATATGTTTCCTGCTTCCATGATGTAATTTGAGTTATTGACCCAGGTAACAATTGGTTGTGGAAAGCCAGAGGACATGCAGTGCAGTGTCACAGTGTCACCCTCCCTAACAACAATGGTATGATTCTCGACAGTCACTGATGCAGGGGCTTCAAAGAAAAAAAGGAACAAAGTTAGTTGACCATCCACTGAGCACAATTCAATATCTACCTTGGAAGGCCGTAACTGCGTGAAATGCTGGCCTTGAAGAAACCCAAATCCCATCTAAAAGTCAAAAGTAGATCTGCAACTGATATTGAGTTGCGTACTGTGTATTAAATAGTGTTCAGTGGGGATTAAAGGTGCAAAATACAACAAGTACTAATCAAGTGAAGTAGCTAGTGAAACAATGAACATTGGAAAATTAACCCAGAAAAGCTAGCTGCAAACCTCACCTTCAACTTCCACAATGGTATTGTTGCTTGAAGCATTTCCTATAGCATTGCTGGCCACGCAGCTGTAACGATGTTGCCCTTGGGTGTATAGCATTTGGTTAAACACTCCTACTTTTGCTCTTGTCACGTTAGCAAGCCTAAGACCATTTTTGTAAAGTGTAAAATTTTCTGCAGCTGGATTAGAATCGCCAGCAGAACATGTAAATATCACCATTTTGCCTGCACAGATTTTGCGTCTTGAAGTGCTCAGGTGAACATTTTCAGGTTTATCTGCAGAAAGAAAGGAAACAAAGATCGCAATCATTAATTGGCCATTGTGAGTAAAAAGGAGTCATTTATCAGTGTAAAAGGTGGCTGACTGGTTATACACTTTAAAGTGGATTTTAATTTATGTCTTTGCTATCAGGAAGCACCAACGATAGGAGTTGTATCTCACGATTTCTTAGCTCTTCAAAAGTTGGTAGTTTTCTACTAGTGGATTGGCTTCAGACACCTTACACGTGCAACGTACATGCATCACCAGGAAATCAGAACAGTTTTCATTCCCTGTAAGGTTAGCTATGAATGAACATGGCATAGCGGGGTTTATCTGCAAACAGGGACAACTATTATAAGTTCAAAGACATAATTATCTCCCTCTGATTTCTTTGTGCTGCCATTATGACAAAAACAACAAGATAAACCAACAGTACATGTAAAGTGCAAGTTATGAGGAGAAATGTAAATGATTGTATAATAATTTTATCAAATTATTCAAGATTTTGAGAAACAGTGCGGCCTAGTGGTTCAGATGCTTGCCTTCTGATCCGGAGTTCCCGGGTTCAAGACTCATTCTGACCACTCACATTGGCTTTGTTCCTGGTATTCCCTGGTTCAACTTTCCAGCTGCACTTGTAAATAGCCAACTGGTTTGACTCTGGCCAATTGGGATTCTTAACAGTTGCTGATGTTGTTGTTGTTGTTGTTGTTGTTCTGTTCTGTTATTTCATTGATTGCCTTTCATTGGCTTGAAAAGCCACTATGGGGAGTGGTCAATGGACCTCTTTAGCTTGTACGTTTTGTTTTCCCATTTCAGACCATGTGATGTTACTTCAGGGAACAGTTTCTTCCAAATGTCGTCTTCTGCACGTGCATATGTATGCATAACTTACGTAAAAACAAAAAGAAAATTCCCCTGGGAACATCACGTGGTCTGAAATGGGAAAACAAAACGTACAAGCCAAAGAGGTCCATTAAGTATGTATTGTATTGTGAGATTTCTCCAATAACATGAATGTAATCATTTCCTAATAATTGGCTTCGAATTTGGGAATCCCAGCAGTTTAATTAGGTTGGTAACGATTAAAGGATTATGCAAGTCCATTACCCCTTTCTGTTATAGTAGCTGCATGCAGTAGAGGTGGAGGTGGAGTCCATCAGTGTGACAGCTGTCTTTCCTCAGTTCTGCCAAACGACTCAAGGCATGGCCATATAAGGATTTGCCATAAATCAGAATGCTTGATTACCAGCTAGCTGCCATTTAGTGTTTACAGCTCTTGGAATTATGAGGTGCTAAATCTGCAAATGGTTCAGTTCAATGCGGCAAAATTTCTCCAATGATCATTAATTTAGTAAGGCTGAAAAATAAATATCCTTACACTGCACATCAATGATTGTGACAGAAGACTGCTTTTCTCCACAAGTGTTGCTGGCATTGCAGATGTAATCCCCAGCTTTCTCTTTGCCGATGTTAATGAAGGTTAGCCACTGGCCTGGTATTAACTCGCTTGTATTCAAGTTTAACCAAGAAAAACTTGGCTTAGGGTACCCAGCAGATGCACCACAGTAGACGGACACATTTCCACCTTCTGTAAGAGTTTCATTGCCACTTTTAACATGGACAGATACCTGAACTGGAACTGAAAAAAAAGGAATGAAACTGTGAAACATTAAAAAAAAAAACAACAATAAACGCTAATACATGCACCGGTACAAAAATTATGAGCGCAAACTAACACGACAAACTTCATTGTAATAACACAAGTTTTGACTTGAAGATTAAAGTGGACCTTATGAAAGGACACTGAATGTTTTTCCTATTACTGAACTCACCATTAAAGGTTACAGTAACATGATTGGAGCTTCCCACATTACTCAAGGAGTGCAAAGCCCTGCAGCTATAGTTGTGGTCTCCTTTACTCGATATATTCCTAATCAATGTCCAATTGCTACTTGTCTCCACAATTTCTTGGCTCTTCAAAAGTTGGTAGTTTTCCACAGGTGGATTGGCTTCAGATGCATCACAAGTAAAATTCACCAACAGGGAATCAGTACAGTTTCTGTTCTCTGTGGCATTAGCGACCAAACGGACAGTGTCAGGATTATCTGTAAACAGGGACAAGTTCAAACACACTTATCTTCCTTGGTTTAGTGGGTGATGTCAAAAATGCAAAAACCAAAATGAACCAATACGTACTGTGTAGGTTATATTCAAGGGGTCTAAAGATAAAATTATTCTATTTCAGTTCCTCCAAGAAAAGATGTCAACTTTACTCTTCTTAAAAGTGTTAAAATGTAGCAGTTAGTTGTTTAGGTGTTCATAAAATGATCAACGATTATCCAATTAAATTCAATTGGTCCACTAGCCAGCAGGTCTGAGACACAGGTCATGGGTCACAGGTGAGAGGTCTGTGCTACAGAATAGTATAAAATAAAAAACACTATCAAAAGTGTCTCCTAAATTGCTCTAATCATTCTACAAAAAATAATTAATATATTGTTTCAGGTTGAGGGAAAATTTTTGGCTCAATAGTTCATCAATTGGCCACTTAAAGATTCTGGTCTCGACCTGTGGAATGTAAACTGTGTTTTAGACCTGCCTTCCATTAGCTCTATGTTACTGTGAGTGATCAGAATGGTTTTAAAATTACATAGAGAATTATAATATTAAAATTACATAGAAGATGTACATGTACATATAAAATCAATTATTTATTTATTTATTTATTTATTTATTTATTTATTTATTTATTTATTTATTTAACAAAAATTATTCAAACAGCAAATTGGCACAGCAGCACTTATGACATACTAGCTTATTGCACTATGAGTACAAATACATCATGCATTATTAAGCATGTTTTCAAGCATTCTGCTGACATAGTTTATGTAGAAAGGGAAACACATACACAAATATGAAGTATAATTATTATGCTGCATGCTGACTGCATACATGTCCTTCAAATCAGACGTTTGCTTCATTATTACTGTAACAGTAACATGTATAATTATATACATGTAAGCTTAGACCATAGAGTTCTTAAATCCCACTTTAAGCCATTAGAAGTCATGTTGAACTTCATAATCTGTCAAGTAAAGCTATGATCCTCGCAGTTATGGATGCAATTTTAGAAATAATTGCGAAGAGAAGCCTGTAAAATTCAGGACTTCAATGGGGTTTGAACCTGTGACCTCGTGATACCGGTGGGACGCTCTAACCAACTGAGCTATGAAGGCACTGACGTTGGGAGCTGGTCATTTGTGGGTTCTAATTTTCCCATGAGGAATGAATCAATGAATGAAATGATATATGAAATGAATCATAATTGTACTGAACTGCAGATATGAAATCAAGCAAAGCTATGATCCTCGCAGTTACGGAATCGAAGCAATTGCATAGAGAAGCCTGAAAAAGTCAGGACATCCATTTCATATCCACAGTTCAGTATATGATTCATTTCATATGTCATTTTGTTCACTGATTCATAATCTGTCATCATTAAAACCCATGTACCCATTACACCACTCAGGGCACTTTCATATCAAGATACAATTATAATTATTAGATGATGTATATTCATGATATTTGTGCAAAAATGTTTAAGGACAATATTTCTTTATAATGTCACATAAAGTGGTTAAAAGAACAGGTGGACAGGATCAACTGTCACAAAAAAAATTCATATATGTAAATACAAACTTGAGAATTATAAATCTACATGTACTGTATAACTACAGCATTATGACTTACAATGCACGACAATGGCTGTAGATTTCGTGGCATTCCAGCATGGATTGGTTGCTTCGCATCTGTATTCTCCAGCTTCGTATCTGGTGATATTTTCAATTGTCAACTCATTCCCATGAGTGCGCAGGTCATTGCTGACATTTATCCAAAAAACAAGTGGTCGAGGAATCCCAGATGCATTGCAGAAAAGAGTCATATTGCCACCCTCTCTTACAACTTTGTCGGGAATAGTTTGGATAGATGACGACACTGGAAATAAAACATGGAATACAACAAGTACAACTTTTAATAGACACAGTATTATTCAAAACTTATATTCCACAACACACATTTAACTTATTATGACAAGTGTAAAATTTTACCATGTTGACATTTAGCAATATTACATGTACTACGGCCGCACATTGTATTTGTCTCGAAAAATTTACACAATTTCATGACCCCGTCCTACTATCTTTCCCAGTAGTAACCGACACATGTGTAAAAATAGGGTATGTAAAATGTCATAATGATTCTATCACATCTTTAAATTAGTTACATGTACGTGTAGGGGGACCCCATGACTTACCATATTTACCTGCATACATAAGTCGACCTTTTATGACCTCAAAATAAGTTTCAAACATTGCCCTCTGGTGGCTTACACATGGGTCAAAAATTTAGAGCCAAGTTTCATATAAACATTCCAGCTATGTGATTTATTCAAAATTAGCATAATTATCGTCTTAAACACAGTCGAACAGGTTGGCTTTTAATTTGGTGACAAAAGATTCAAAATGTAAGCAATTCCAGTTGAAATGAAAAAGGATTTGTCCAACTGTAAATGCTGAAGATACATGTACTTAACAACAAAATTCTGAAATAGAGACTGGAAATCTTTGGTTATCAAAGGCTGAAAGCTCAAAAAGATCTCTCTGTAAAATGCTGCCTGCCCGAAAACTTAGGGTTTTTGAATACTTTGGTCACTGAGAAGACGGAGAGGTACAAAAAAGCAATGACGTATGTCAACCATTGAAAGCTCTTGCATTCCGAAACATTTGAAAAAAAAAAAACATGCATTGCAGACGTGTGGTAGTGCAGTATTGACACAGTGCTTTATTCCATACACCACTGTCAGCTGATCTGCCTTTTGTTTTCCAGGAGATTTGTCTCTGCATAATATGTACATGTAGCTATAATAAAACACAATATTCCTTTGGTACAGTAAATAATTATAGTGCCATGGTAGCTGTCTTAGGCAAATAGCCGCCTGAGAAGACATTTGGTTGCTAGTAAAATAAGAAACCTAGAAGGATTGAAGAAAATCAAAGGGAATCCAGAAACATTGGCTTTGCGGCTGACACGTCGATCATTTCCAAGTTCCCTTCACCTTTTCACAGCAAGTTTAAGGGTGTTCTCTGAGCGTCTGACAAAGTTCACTAAGTTATGTCCAGCAGAGTTAGTATCTGGATGGAGACCTCAAAATATACGACTTGCTGTCAAACATAGGACCAAAAATGTATTTTACCCCTCAAAAATGCGAACTAAGCAACATACAGATTTTATTCTGCTTTATGCAAAAGTAACTAAATATCGATACACAGTTTTTAGGAAGTGTCAATCAAGAATAAAAAAAATTAACATCAGCAACAAAATTTGCGACTGCACATGAAAACAAGATAAATTTTGTGCCGCAAATATAAAAAGTTGCAAAGTTGCCATCAGCAAAACACATTTTGGGAGACTTTTGCTACGTTCAATTTTTCTATAATAATTATTGTACTTTTGGCTGCAGCAAATCACAAAATCGAAAGTGACATCAATTTCAGCAGTGGCCTGTGATCAAGTTACCTTGTGTGTTTAACTAACAACTCACCAAAGAAACTTTGAAAGGGTACATCTGTGACAAAATGTTTGCAAGACACTGTGTGTTTGTTTTTTTACTTTGCTTTTTTCTTTCAGGTGTTATAAAGTTCGACAAGAAATGCGCGAATTCAACAAAAGATCAAAATCGTCTAAATCTTGAGGTTGACCATTGTTTCTGCAAAGTCAAAGTTTCACTCTCCTAGACAAGGTCATTTATCACCAAGGTAATTCCATAATTTTGGAAAAAGAATCTGCTTTTAATTATCATTCATCAGCATCACAAATTCTTGCCAATTTTGGGGCCCATTTCCAACAGACCTGTGTTTATTTCGTGATTTATGCACGCGCTACCAGCCTATACCTACCCTCTTACAACCCATTGACATAGTGTGTAGTGCACCTTCAGTGCAGTACCACAAAAAGAACAGGAAAGTTTGCCCGAGAAAGAGTAGGAGACTGCTATGAGGGAGTTGCAAAGATGTAATGGCTATTCTACCTACTGGTTTTTGTAAACGATTGATATAGATGATCTTCGCTTTGGCAAAAGAATAAAAATTTGAGTGAGAAGTGATCCTCACACTTTGCTGGACATATTACTGGACCAGAACTCTTCAAAAGAGAGCTACTGTATACGTATTATAACTTTTTCAAAACCAGATGAACACTCTGGGCCTCTTTTTAAGGAATTTGAGATCCTGAAATTAACTGATCTTGTTACTATAATCTTCTTCCATGTTCCTTTGACAATTTTTTTCAATCAGTAGCATCTGTACACTCATACAATACCAGGCTTGGTTCTAAATAAACCTATTATACATGTATCAATACCATCAAAACTAACTATGGTAAATTGAACATTAGCTTTGCAGCTGTAAAAGTTTGGAATCACCTTACAGAAAGCATTAAACACCTCCCCCTTAAAACGTTTAAAAACAAAGTCAAGTTAAACATCTTACAGTCTTACTGCTCATGTGTCTCAACTGGAATTTATTTATTTATTTTTATTTATTTAATTATTCATTTACTTATTTTTCCTTTCTGTCTCTTTTTATCTACTATAATTACATGTAACTGATTTACTCATATGCTTTAGTACCAACCTACCTCCTCTATTTAAACATTACTCAGTTTTACTCAGCTCGATTAGCTTTTTAGTCATCCTGAGTAAACATTACATGTACCTTTTTTTGTATTAATATATTATAAATTATTGTAAACTTTAACTTTTTTTTATTTTGGTAGTAAAATAAAGCTTGTTGTTGTTAAGCTCTTTGGGAAAAAAAAAATTAGCAATTGCCCCTTTTTAATAGACACCTAGAAAATTAAGGCTCCAATGGGATTCCAAACCATGACCTCTGCTTAAATTGTCCAGCAAAGTGCGAAGGTCACCTCTCACTCGCCTATAACCTGCACTTCAAATATACATTCATTTCATTTCATTCAAAGTAAATATTGTACGGAAAAAAACGTACATTGTGATTGTCTTGCAGCTAGATACTGTGGTCGACAGTGCGAGAAATTGAAACATCACTAACTTAACAACAGTTGTCCAATTCTTCCAAGAGAAATTCAGAATCAATGATTTAGTTTTCTCCTCAAACAGAGTAAACACATCAACAGAGGAACTTGCATTAGTATTGAACCAGAACTTTTACTTGAGTGCAGGTTTAATTAGATACCAAATCACAATTCTGCTGCAGGGTTCTTGACTTGGGGTGTGATAATTCCCCTGTTTGCATCGTCAATCGGTGGTTCATGCATTCTCTCCCTTTACTTAAACAGGTTTCTGGGATAAAAGGATCTTTCTTTTTTATAATCTCTGAATTGCAATTTCATACAGTATTTCATGCACATTATCTATAACAATTCTTCGTGGATTTACTTGACGGTCTTCCTCATTTCACTTGCATCTTTCTCGAACCTCCACTTTGCATGCTTTCCAAATAAACAACTGTGTTTATTTGCTGATCTGCCATGCATGGAATTTACTTGGAAGTTGAAGTTCTATCAGAGATTACTATGCATGCACACACCTGGTCATTTTTAAAAACAGACAGGCCACTTGAGGCCCAGAGACAGTAAATTAAACAGTACACAAAACTAAGACAGCTGTTGCTGAAGGAAGAAAGTGAAAAAGGTAAGCTTGTCGAATATTTCTTTGTCCCATGTTTAAGGGTTTTGTCTTGTTTATATTAATTTGCTCTGGCTGATTTTTGCCACCTAGTTTGATTGACCAGAAAATCTATTAGTATTAAGTGACTTGAGTTTCTGTCGTACTTGTGGACTACATGTACATGGCCTACTACCTATTGAACCACAAGACCATTTACCACAGTTCATCTTACATTTGAGTTTCTTGAAGAAGAGAGATAACACAACATTGAGAAAGTGATCGGGGATCGAAGAACTTGGCAAGGTCAAACACGTTTGTTGACTATTGCTACATGTATGTCATAACACGTCATATCCAAGATGGCGCTTTCCAAGTCACAAAGAGGCAACTTCAAAGTGTTCTTGTCATATTTTAACAGGGAACTGGACAAAACGGCAATTATTTTCGAATTCCTGGGGAAAAGTTTTCGTAATTTAGAGAAACTTTTTCTAGACCGCACTTTCCCTTTAAATTGAAGATGGCAGCTAATTTGTAAAGTGCATTGAACTGTAACAATCAGAGAGTTGCATGCACTATGAAAATGAAATCACATGAAAATGCCATGAATTTTTCATGGCATTTTTAGTGTATAATCAGAGCAATTTAATTACTTATTAATGGGAAATTCATGATCTTAATAATGGGAATTTCATGGTCGTAAAGCCCATGGTTTTTGGTATGTTTCATGGCCATGATAAAATCATTAATTTGGAGAAATTCATGGTTTTTTCATGCCATACTTTTCACAGGCTTTTTGTTGCTATGAAAAACCCATGATTTTTCCAGGATGGATGGCTGTTGTTTTCATGGACTTTTAATGGTGTCCTTTTAACATGAATTTCATGGGGTTTGGTTTTCATGGCCTATGAAATTATCGTGAAGCGTACCAAAAATGATGGCCATGATAATTTTAATGGCATTTTTAGGCCATTTTCATGTTTTAGTGGCCACTAGGTTTATGATGCCATGAATAATATTCCAGTGCATTTTCATGGTGTTGAAACCATGAAAATGCTGTTTAAACCATCAAAATGTTGTGATGATACAGCCTTCAATAGTTGTAACTTTGTACTGTTTTCCTCATTTTTACTAATAGAAGTAGTGCATGAGCACTAAGTATGAAATCATTATGAAAGCCACTAAAAACTGACAGGTTTAAACGAAAACGGATTTATTCATTTTTTACTGAATCAAAGTTACACCCTTGCAAAATAACTTTGGGAATTCCTTAGGAATAGAAGTGTGAATTTTCATGGTAAATTTTGACTTGTACTAGGAATTCTAAGTACTAAAAATGCTCACTTGGAATTCCAAATTATGCAAATTAGCTTTACATTACTAGGAATTTCTGGAAAGTTCTTGGAATTAGACCGAAATTTTGGGCAATAGCTGGAACGTTCTTGAACAAGGTCAGAAAAATCAAGAAGAATAGCTGAAAATAACTGAGAAATAGGTGTGCACATGTGGAACACAAGAAACAAGGTTATAATATTCTGCTCCCATAAAATAATATTCCAGCAAATCATAAATGTGCTGGAAAAGTTTTCCTACGTACAAAGCATCCATTGCAGTCAAGCTACATGTATTATTATAATTGACAGTTACTACCATAGCTCAGACAAAAAAATAGATCAGATTTCAAAGCAGTTACATCTAATTTTATTGCATGTACCTAAACATTTAATTCATGTCAAAATCTTTGGATTGGGTTCTTGTTTTAAATTTAAATGAACAAAAGCTCTTAAACATTAATTTTTAGATAAACCACAGAACTACAACAAGTCTGCAAAGAGAGATCCCCAAATACATCAAACCATAACTGGTCAAGGAGACAGAATTGCCTGCTTAGTATTTTTGTCTGCTGTAAAGAACCTTTCCTTTCCTTTCCTGTCCCATCAAAGAATTTTTTTTTCAGGAAGCACCTCTTCATACTCTTTCATGGCAACTAAAAAAAATACAGTATAATTATATACTTCAATGATGCAAGTAATGATTCCACTAAATCACTGATGAAACAATTTTTTTCTGCGTCTGTTAAATTTGTATTTTCGAGTGCAATTTGGAATAAATAAGCACAAGTAATTTTTTTCAAAGACGACCAAAATTGCATGAGCCGGTAGGGCGAGTGCAATTTGCAGTCTTTGAAAAAATTCACAAGTGCTTTTTTTTTCGAAATTGCTTGAGAAAAATCATTTGATTACTTATTAATAATATACATGAAAAAATTCGAGATAGTTAAGCAGAAGAAACGCACATATTACGCAATCAGGGAAAAATTGCGCCATAATTGCGCCATCCAGGGCGTACGCTTGATTTGAAAACAAAAGATTTGATTGGTTCTGACCAAACCCTATTGTTTATTGGCCAATCAGAATGCTTGATTTGTTACCTCTTTTTGCACTGAATTACCTCTGTTCTGCAATGTGTTAACTGAAAACTGCACTGCTCTCAGCCAATCAGAATCGAGTAATTTTTTAAGACGCATAATTCATCTGGACGAACTATCCATTTCAGATAAATCACAATTATTACTTGGAACACCTGAAAGGTATCCGAGTTATAATCCCGGTTGTCTTTTTACGGTGCAACAAAATGCACAAAGAATTTCATGTACATGTACATGCATTCCGAGGGATTAGGACTCGGGGATTTCATTGGTTGAGCTATGCGTGATAACCCCTAGGGAGAGGTTGTAATTAAAAATAACATCTTCCAGATGCAAAACAAACGAACTTGTGAACTAAGGGATAAACATATCGTACACGAAAGCAAATGAAAGGATCCTAATAAGAATTTTCTACATCTTTAATTTTTAATATTTGCTTTTAATTTTTACAGTTTTTCATGAATTGCATTTTACCCCTCGTCTGCAGTCTCTGCGTTTCACACAGACCGATATAAAAATGGCCAATCTTTTGTCATGTATACATACATGTAATTTGCCGTATGAGCACTTTTAGATGTATATGCAATCATTTGCTTCACCATTTGATCTAAAAGTTCATTATTCTTGTTAAAGGTTGACCACTTTTTTTACAGGGTTATAGCATTTAAGCCAAACTAAGTATTCTCGCCTGACAAATTGACTGGTAGGTGTGACAATTTAGATCGTTCGTCATTTTGAAGACAATAAGGCATCAAATCAAATGTTATTCGCTTGTAGTTAACGTTTACCTTTTTACTTCAGTTGTTGTAACATTTCCTGGCTAGATTGCAGAATACCCGGCCCACCAAATGTCCTACTTAAAAAAGCTGCCACCGCGGTCCCGCAGTCGTGTTTAACAATGCTGCTTGTCCGCAGTGGCATGGGACAGAAAATGATATTCATATAAACAACTCTGTTCCTAAACCGGGCATTCTACAATTTCTCCACTTCTTAAATTTCATTTTGTTGTTCCGTTAACTACACTTTTCACGAGATTGTGTGAAGAAGAAAGGATTCGTTTACTCATTATGCCTAAGCGCTCGTTTCAGTGATTAGGTCTAGGCACTCTCCTAAAATTTTAGCTTTCATTTTGCGGTTCGGTTAACTACACTTTTCAAGAGAACACTCCTTTACTGATTAAGCTAAGCGCTCGCCGCAGTGATTAGGCCTAAGCATTCTCGTAAAATTAAACTTTCATTTTGCGGTCCTGTTAACTACACTTTTCATGAGATCGTATGAAGAAGAAAGCACTCGTTTACTGATTAAGCCTAAGCGCTCGCTTCAGTGATTAGGCCTAAGCATTCTCGTAAAATTTAGCTTTCATTTTGCGGTTCAGTTAAGTACACTTTTCATGAGATCATGTGAAGAAGAAAGCACTCGTTTACTGATTAAGCCTAAGCGCCCGTTTCAGTGATTAGGCCTAAGCACTCTCGCCAAATTTTAGCTTTCACGTTGCGGTTCGGTTAACTACACTTTTCATGAGATCGTATGAAGAAGAAAGCACTCGTTTACTGATTACTGGCCTAAGCGCGATCGTCTGAAGAAGAAAGCACTCCTTTACTGAAAAATTAAGCTTAAGCGCTCGCTTCAGTCATTAGGCCTAAGCATTCTCGTAAAATTTTAGCTTTCATTTTGCGGTTCAGTTAACTACACTTTTCATGAGATCGTGTGAAGAAGAAAGCACTCGTTTACTGATTAAGCCTAAGCGCTCGCTTCAGTGATTAGGCCTAAGCATTCTCGTAAAATTTAGCTTTCATTTTGCAGTTCGGTTAACTACACTTTTCCCGAGATCGTGTGAAGAAGAAAGCTTTTGTTTACTGATTAAGCCTAAGCGCTCGCCTCAGTGATTAGGCCTAAGCACTCTCGCCAAATTTTAGCTTTCATTTTTCGGTTCGGTTAACTACACTTTTCATGAGAACGTGTGAAGAAGAAAGCACTCGTTTACTGATTAAGCCTAAGCGCTCGCTTCAGTGATTAGGCCTAAGCATTCTCGTAAAATTTTAGCTTTCATTTTACGGTTCGGTTAACTACACTTTTCATGAGAACGTGTGAAGGAGAAAGCACTCGTTTACTGATTAAGCTTAAGTGCTCGCTTCAGTGGTTAGGCCTAAGCATTCTCGTAAAATGTTAGCTTTCATTTTGCGGTGGCAGTGCGTTTTACTGGTTGCCCTTTAACAGTTTTCATCATAGGCAGCCCAAGCTCGCGTCACTACAGACAGCTGTTGAGAATTTAAACGCGTTATAAGACTTTGTATGGGAAAATACAGTCGATTATAAAGCCTAACAAATGCTCAATTTAACGTTCCTTCAATAAAATTAATGAAAATGACTCACCTCTGCTGTATTCTTGTGCCTTTTGGAGTTCATTTCACAGTTTCGCGAAGTCCGAACATTGAAAACACGGACTTCGCGAAACTGTGAAATGAACTCCAAAAGGCACAAGAATACAGCAGTGGTGAGTCATTTTGATTAATTTTATTGAAGGAACGTTAAATTGAGAATTTGTTAGGCTTTATAATCGACTGTATTTTCCCATACAAAGTCTTATAACGCGTTTAAATTCTCAACAGCTGTCTGTAGTGACGCGAGCTTGGGCTGCCTATGGTTTTCATTCATCGACTTAACCTCGTCCCAGGGTCTCTCTTCTTCCCTTCCAAAGAAGGAAAGAAGAGAGGTTGTCATCGACTACGGGACTGCGGACCGCGGTGGCAGTTCATTTTAGTGCTTGTCCTTTAACACTATTCATTCAGCGACTACGGGACTGCGGACCGCGGTGGCAGTACACTTTAACATTTTGCATTTAACGACTTCGGGACTGCGGACCGCGGTGGCAGTTCACTTTAACCTTTTGCATTTAACGACTACGGGACTGCGGACCGCGGTGGCAGTTCATTTTAGTGCTTGTCCTTTAACACTATTCATTCAGCGACTACGGGACTGCGGACCGCGGTGGCAGTACACTTTAACATTTTGCATTTAACGACTTCGGGACTGCGGACCGCGGTGGCAGTTCACTTTAACCTTTTGCATTTAACGACTACGGGACTGCGGACCGCGGTGGCAGTTCATTTTAGTGCTTGTCCTTTAACACTTTTCATTCAGCGACTACGGGACTGCGGACCGCGGTGGCAGTACACTTTAACATTTTGCATTTAACGACTTCGGGACTGCGGACCGCGGTGGCAGTTCACTTTAACCTTTTGCATTTAACGACTACGGGACTGCGGACCGCGGTGGCAGTTCATTTTAGTGCTTGTCCTTTAACACTATTCATTCAGCGACTACGGGACTGCGGACCGCGGTGGCAGTACACTTTAACATTTTGCATTTAACGACTTCGGGACTGCGGACCGCGGTGGCAGTTCACTTTAACCTTTTGCATTTAACGACTACGGGACTGCGGACCGCGGTGGCAGTTCATTTTAGTGCTTGTCCTTTAACACTATTCATTCAGCGACTACGGGACTGCAGACCGCGGTGGCAGTACACTTTAACATTTTGCATTTAACGACTTCGGGACTGCGGACCGCGGTGGCAGTTCACTTTAACCTTTTGCATTTAACGACTACGGGACTGCGGACCGCGGTGGCAGTTCATTTTAGTGCTTGTCCTTTAACACTTTTCATTCAGCGACTACGGGACTGCGGACCGCGGTGGCAGTACACTTTAACATTTTGCATTTAACGACTACGGGACTGCGGACCGCGGTGGCAGCTCTTTTAAGTAGGACATTTGGTGGGCCGGGTATTCTGCAATTGCTCCCATTTCCTTGCCTGGATCAGCATTTAAACGGTAATTATAACTAACAAAACAATCGTCGCCACAAATTTGTGATCGTTGATACGAACGTTTGAATAAAACCGCTCAAAATTTGCCGAAGAGCCTGGACTGGTTGGTAAGTACTTCATGTATCCCTTATTGACTGGTTACCACTGACTGCTGACCAAAACGAAAACGGCTCACTAGTTTCCAGTCTGGTTTCTCACGTGTTATCCAAGATGGCGGAGGATGACAAGTTTTGTAATGATCGTCGGATTCATTATACATTGACAAAAAATGAGCAAGATTCGAAAGATACTGGAGTTCATTGAAAGGATTAAGTGCTGACTTGGAGTGTTTAATTTTCAAGAGTAATGCTTCATGTTCCTTTTCGTTTTAAAGGCCGATTGTGAGCGCATCAAATAAGGTAATCCGTTGCTGATATTTCGATTTCTGACATTCTATGGAGTACATCAGAATAAAAGCTTTCTTTTTCATTTCTCCGTGTACAGAGTGATTTTATGTTCAAAGTTTGGAGCCTTTAAAGGACACTGCTTAAGCCAAGTACATGTATTACGAAGAGTGAGTTAACTCAAAAGACATGCTTTGAATAAGACCAAACCTTGTAAATTTAAGATTGAAGTTAAGCTCATTTTTTCAAGGCACCAGATGGAATCAAATCCTAAAAGGGCACTTAAGCTTTGATTGTTGTTTCACTGGACCATCCAGTACTATTGCACAAAATTCTCTTTAGAATTTTAACTCATTCAAGTTGAATCATTGAGTGAAATTCCTAAAGATTTTCGTAAATTCCTAGTTTAGCTTTTAATTCCCAAAAATCCCCAAGAATTCCAACTCACTGAGTTTTGCTAATGCCACAACTTGGAATTCCTGGTTTTTAGATGCACCTGTTTTTGGAAATCAACCACTCTTCACTTAAAGAAACCCACTCATAACTAAATTGCACTAAACAGCCAGTTAGTGGCTACATGAGTCCATGTACCACTTGTGACATCATAACTTTTTTTCATTAACAGATGTCTTATCTTCCTTTTGGACTTAAACATGCAGTATTTAAGTGTTTGTATATGGCTTAGAATTTGACCTTTTACTATTTGGTAATCTCAGTAACCACTACAGTATGTATGTAGAAAGGTAGGACTAGGAGGTGTCCATTTAAGGAGGTTCAACTTAATAGCTAGTAGCCAACAGGTATAGTAGCTGTAGAATAGAAAGACAGTCAATATGCCATTTTTTCACTGTGATGAAAAGTCATGAACATTACAGAACGTACAAATGAGGTGCAGAGTAAATTCTTAGTGTAAATGAAAGTTTCTAATTATAACATACAAAAAGAATCAATTATACCTAGTTTAAAGACATTTTCTCTGCTTGTAATTTTATACCAGTTGCAAAGGTTTTCAGTGTCTTTTCAGGGTCATGAAAATCGTTGAACTCGTGAGTATACCATTAAAATTCAGAAACTTATTTTCACTGCTTTTTCATGGTGTAAGTACCAAACACATTATTTTCATGGGCTGTTAGAGGGCCATGAAACAAATTCCAGTTTGATTTCAAGACATTTTAATGGGGTGAATAATTTTTACAGTATTTTCATGGTGCACAAGGAAAATCAAGTAAGCACCATGAATTTTGTAAATGCAGTTTTCATGGCCATGAAAATAAAGATAAACAGTTTTTCAGGGCTATTTCACGACTTTTTAACGAAAGCTGGTTTCATAGTGATGGAAAGCTGGAAATAAATAAAGCTAGCTAAACATTTACATGTACATCTAAATGCCTCATCATGTCAACATTTAATTTCAGCAGTAATAACATAGAGGGCAAAATTACTGAATACTGATTAGTCAATGAAGAGGCATTTTTTCTTAATTTTGCTTGAGAAGAGGGCAAAATTACTCACTCAGGATTGGTCGAGCGCCAAAAACTCTTGCTCCTGATTGGCTGAACGTACCTCTTCCACATTCAGTTGGTTTCTTCTGTTTGAGCAAAACAACTTCGTTTTCATCAAAGTCTGTCTTTTAAATCGCACTGCATTGGCCAAAAAGGCATAAAGATTAATTTAAGAACTACCTTTAAAAAATGATCTGGAATTTGAATTTTCGAGTGACAAGAAGAAGGCCAAAAGATTTTTTTCATGAAAAGCTTAAAACTTGGATCGACTTACATGGCGCCCGGCGTAGCGGGATTGTGTGGTTGAAAAACAAAATGATTCCTTTCATCAAGGGCTTTCAGTTTATCACGACATCTAGCTCAACAAAAAAGGTCACAAAACAATTTGCCATTGACGGGAGGAACGAGTAGCTCAAATTTGTTGGATTTCTTCGGACAAACCGTTTGCTATGTTTACGGATGCTTATTTGCAAGTGGTAAAAACCTCTACAGCAAAGGTGAATAAAATAAATTGAAGTTTAACATTTGATTTAATTGTTGTTACTGTTGTTCAGGAATGAAACTCGTACATGTATTTTCCTCTCGAGTGGATGTAAGTAACAATCATCTATACTCGTTTTGGACGCAAAGAACAAGTTGACTTGCTTGTCGTTCTATTTGTCAGTTGTTTTGCTTCCGAGCGAACGAGTGTTTTAACTCCGCTTAGCTGACTGTTTTTCGAGGTGCCTCAACAGTGTTAACAAAATTCTGCACTCTATGTTATTAACAAGTAATCACAATGGGTCCTCGTAAAATTAAGGATTAATATCGCTTGTGTTTTCAGAAGTTGCTGGGAAGAAGTTGACTCGGGCAATTTCAGCAACTTCTGAAAACAAGGGTGATATTAATCCTTAATTTTACTCGGCCCCATGCGATTACCTGTTCTAAATGATTCTCGGGGATACTCCATTTTAGGTACTCTGTAGGGTACTCAAAGGAGCATGGCTCGGGTTATCAAAATGTCCCCTTTTAACCCTTTCAATCCTGAAAGTGAGATTAATTATTAACACACATACAGATTTTACTTTGTCTTTATCCAGGGGATTTTAATTGTCAACGGGGGCCGCTTTGACAGGGATGAATGGGTTAATCCTACTATGACTAAACCTAACTCAGCTAACCACAGTACATGTACTACACAGCAAAACTAAAAGTGTCACTTTAATTACAGTAAATTGCTGCTAATACAGTAAGTGTACATGTACATGCATACTCTAAATGATTTTTCCGGTATTTCATCATGTTTTCGCCCTTTTCAAAGGATCTTTACTCACCATTGACATTAACAGACACAGTTGAACTCATAGCTGTCCCAACAGAGTTGTTGACCATGCAATTATAGACAAATACTCCTCCAACCGTCCACCTTGTTTTGCTCCAAACTCCAGTACTGCTGATTACACCTATCATAGTGTTATTCTCATAAAGCTGATAACTTAGTTTCATGGGGTTCGCAGTTTCAGCTGAGCAATTGAAAGAGATGGTTGTTCCATTGCAGACTTCTTCTTCACTCACATGTAACTGAATTCCCTCTGGTGGGTCTTTTACGAAGACCAAAAAAAGTTAGTACAGTTCTCTGACAACATGTACACAACATAACTGCAAAAATATCATAATTAGGTGAAGTACAATCGTCTGGGTAAGTATAGTCCTGCAAGAGACTGTTTTAGACGACAGTTCACTGACGTTTTGACAACCTGAGTGAAATTACTGTAAGTGTAAAATAATAGCCAAAGTTAATGTTACGTTTTTGTCCAATTTTTGTTCCATCTTTTTATACTTGTATTTGGTTTTTGTTTTTGGTCATAATATTTTGGTCAGTGCTATCCTAAGGCTTGTAGTTACTTATCAGCTTATACCTACTGAATGTATCAATAATATGAATCCCACAGGCAAAATTTCTATCAGAGTTAGACTTGTGGCTTGCTAACTAAGTACTTTCCTACTGTACAACACACTCATTATGTTTGCTACGGTCACGTTTTTTTTAATAGACCTAAATTACTTACACTGTACGTCAATTGTTGCAGACTCCGAAGCATTTCCACATGGATTCGTTGCTTCACATCTGTATTCTGCAGCTTCACTCCTACTAATATTTCTGATAAATAACTCATTTCCATTTGCATGCTGTCCATTACTAGTCTTGACCCAATACACAGTTGGTGGGGGAATACCAAGTGCATTACAAGACAAATTCCGATTTCCTCCTTCGGTGATTACCTCTTTGGAAATTGGCATAATGAATGAAGGCACTGAAAGAACAGCCAAAAATCATCCTTTTTCAATGTCCTCTAATTTAACCCTTTGGCGTCCAAACTTGCCTAAACCGGCTATTTTACTCTGTCTAATGCCACACGATTTTACTCATCAATGGGGAACCCCTAGGAGTAAATGGGTTAGCATTAGGTGATTGTTTCAATGTCTCAGTAATTCAGGTAGAAGTGGAAGAGTCATGTTGTATACATGTGCATCACCATTATCATCATGTTATTAAATTTTCTGTAAACTTAGTACTTCTCATGCATGAGACAAGAGTATGCATTACACATGCATTATACAAACTAAAACCAATGTCTTTACAGCATGTCAGACTATGTGTTTATGTACAGGAACAAAGTCTGAGAAGATCACAGAGACTGCTCACGTTTTAGCCTGAGATTGAATAAAAAACAATTCTGAATTCTGAGCAAGTAACTTTCATAATAATATAAAAACTTTCACTCCCGAGGGATTCCCCATTGACGAGTAAAATTGTCTGGCGTAAGACAGAGTAAAATCGTCTGGCGCCAGTGTCACTTACAGGCTGAAAGGGTTGATGGGGACAAAGCTGTTGTTAACCCTTTCACTCACTGACGAGTAAAATCATCAGGCATTAGACAGAGTAACATCTATAAGTGTGAGTGTCACTTACAGCAGTCAAAGGGTTAATGGAGACATAGCTGTTGTTAACCCTTTCACTCCTGAGGTGTTTCTCATTGACGAGTAAAATCATCTGGCATTAGACAGAGTAAAATCTATTAGTGTCAGTGTCACTTACAGGAGTCAAAGGGTTAATTAATGGGGACATAGCTGTTGTCAACCCTTTCATTCCCAAGGTGTTTCTCATTGACGAGTAAAATCATCTGGCATTAGACAGGGTAAAATCTATGTGCATCAGTGTCACTTACAGGAGTGAAAGGGTTGATGGAGACAAAGCTGTTGTTAACTCTTTCACTCATTGACGAGTAAAATCACCTGGCATTAGACAGAGTAAAATCTATAAGCGTCAGTGTCACTTACAGGAGTCAAAGGGTTAATGGGGACATACATGTAGCTGTTGTTAACCCTTTCACTCCTGAGGTGTTTCTCACTGACAAGTAAAATCATCTGGCATTAGACAGAGTAAAATCTATTAGACTAAGTGTTAGAGTAACTTACAGGAGTGAAAGGCTTTAAAAAATTCAAAAATTTTGTTTTCATTGCTCACACTCCATTAGGAAGCTACCACAGGAGCAGTTGCAATCACATGACCTTGTTGTTGGACAGTCCCAGGAGAGAGCTCCTGGGAGGTCCGGGTCCCTCATCTTTACTGAAGGGAAGGTAACAGAAAGGCCCTATGGCGAGCAATTCGAATGGTCAAGTTATTTGCTCCGAGTTATAGAATTTCATGAACATAAATTTGAAAATCGTTAGTTGTTGTCCTTTCAGTAGCATATTGTTCCAAGTTCAAGTGAGGCCTAACGCTGCTGTGAAGTTTTTATACCCAATTATTCTATCAGAGATCAACCCTAGTATTGGATTTGGGCCCACATAAGGACAGTGAAAAACTCTGACTTGGGTGGGATTTCAAATTCAGAAGGTCGTGTGAGTTCAAATCCCACCCTAGTCAAAGTTTTTCTCTGTCCTAGTGTGGGCCCAATTCCAATACTAGGGTTGATCTCTGATGGAATAATTGGGTATAAAAACTTCACAGTAGTGTTAGGCCTCACTCGAACTTGAAATCATTGCCATAAATTTGAAACATTTGAAAACCTGTGGGGAGTTCTTTGCATCAAAATGATCCATAGACATCCAGTCCACTGAAGCATATGATACAGTCCTGTCCCAAGAGTAATTAACACTTTGACACCTAAACCGTCCAGGAGTCAATGCGTTAACTCATATTGTTTTTATGTAAAAAAAAAAACCCAAAACGTATTGCATTATGGAAATGGGAAAATAGTCAATTCAAGGCTGTGCTCTAATGGCGCCCGGTCGCCTGAGGCGACTAACATTTGGCTTCGGGCGAGTGAAGAAAATTACCCAGTCGCCCAGCTGGGCACTCATACTTATTGTATTTCTAGCAGATAAGGAGGCTAAAAAATTTAGTATGCTGGTGGTTATAGTTTACGAAACCTCTTAGAAAATGTTTTTTCTTCGTACAAAACAATCGGTTCAAATGCCGTTTCACATGATTTCATAATATGTAACATAATCCATGACTTTTCACGTGAAGGCCGGCGGCCACACAAAGTTCGACTCTTTCTCAAAAAATAGCATTAAATTTGGAACGTAAAGTTTGGCATTTTTTGGTTATAGTCTTAAAAAAGAGTTTTTACTTCTGCTCTGACAGCGCTAAAGGGCGGCCGGCCAAGCGGTGCAATTTACTTTTGTATGAACCTGGGAATCACAGTTTATGCAAATTTAATATTCTTACGATTTTTTGCTGCTGCACCTGCTTGGCTAAAATATATTTTGGTTATGCCTGTTTTTCCCCTGTATATGAAATAACAAAATAAAAAAGGGAAAGATATCATGTCATTTGTTGTTGTTTTAGAAACAGAGCAATCCCACCTTGTCTTTGGTTCGTGACAAATCATTCTGTGCCCTAAACAAATAACGCTGTGACTGGCGCTTCGACCGAACAAAAAGATCATTCCACAAAACATTTTACTGATAATATAAGGAAAAAATACTTTAGTTCTGTCCTGTAGCGATGATTTTCGTCCAGATCAAGATGACTTGCTAAAAGAAAAAAAATTATAGCTTTTGGGCCGCGTGGCTCCACGGAAACCAGGTGGCATTGATTCACACTTAGAAAATTTATTTTTAACCCAACTAACCAGTAAAAGGGTTTACATGCATTAGACCCAAACGTTTTTACATAAACCTGCGGCAATCTTTACTTTTTCACCTGAAAAATATCGGTGGCATTGCCAATTTTCTCGACTTTCTCAAGTATGGCGTGGAAAATTTGACGGGTTGTGGGTTTACCTTGCACTAGCGAGTTTGACGATCACCAGGGCAGTAGTAGCAATGTTTTTTGAGAGAGAGATGGATGAAGATCTTGCTGCATTGTTGATCTCAGATAATTAATTAAATTAATAATTAATTAATGCAGGCGGCCAACTTGGAGGGGTGGGCACCCCAGCTGAAATGCTTGGGAGCCCGAAGGGCTCCCCAAAATTTTCCTTAGAGCACAGCCTTGCAATTGTTCAAATAATTGCCATGAAGAACCTGGCAAGCATTTATTGTTTTTGCTCTGTCAATCGACTGCCACCAAGACAGACAAAAATTGAAAAAAAGATCAAGGCATGTCCAATAACGGACGTAAGTACTAAACAAAAATTAGTGAACAAAATCTTAATGGGCTTCAAAAGACCTTCAAAGGCAAGTAAGCTCACTGCAATATCCATTGACAATGCAAGCACAGGGAATTACAATGTAAGTTACACAGTACATGCAACGTTCCAAGTTACTACCAATGTACAAGGAAGTTAACTTTCCAAGTTAAGACCCCTATACCTACAGTCTGTGGTAGGTGCAGGCAAAAAGAAATTTTTCCCCAGGGTATGAGTGTCACGCAGGAAAGTATATCTTAGTTTGGGCTATTGGAACGTGAAATAAAAATAGCGGGTATAACGATGCATCCTCTGGAGATTAAATCAGGTTTGTTTTTTGAGAACGTGGACACCAACAATTATTCTGCTTAATTAATTAAACAAAGAAATCTAAGTTTTTTCAGTTTTACTCGGTACAAACAATAACAGTCATGTACTAATACAGCCATACTACACACCAAAACGTCTAACGTCTAATGAGTTATCTATTATCCAACTGCTTTTATATTTTATACAGTCATATTTCTTATCATAATAAGGCGGGAAAGCGAAGGGAATAAAGAAGCAGTATGTGGCAGGTCTTTCATAATGCCTGTGTCTGATTGGTTTTTTAACAGTTCAAAATAACCAACTGTCCAAATAACCATACAGTATCAAAGCATATTTGTACTGCATTTAAGCATGATTTGAACACTACTTAGTGCAGTCGGATAATAATGCATATTATGAATCAGTTTTCATCTACAATGTATTTCATCAAGTTTCACTAATTCCAAATGATGTTTGCTTACCATTGACATTAAGTAACACAGTTGAACTCATAGCTGTCCCAACAGAGTTGTTGACCATGCACTTATAGACAAATACTCTTCCAACTGTCCAACTTGTTTTGCTCCAAACTCCAGTACTGCTGATTACACCTATCATAGTGTTATTCTCATAAAGCTGATAATTGAGTTCCATGGGGTTCGCAGTTTCAGCTGAGCAATTGAAAGAGATGGTTGTTCCATTACAGACTTCTTCTTCACTCACATGTAACTGGATTCCCTCTGGTGGGTCTATGATGAAGACCAAAAAATGTTAGCATAGTTCTCTGACAACATGTACACAACTTACCTGAGTGTGTAAAAATATCATAATTAGGTGAAGTACACTCGTCTGGGTAAGTGGCCTACTCTATGGCCTACCGGTGGTCAAATAAAAAAAATAAAAAAAAGACGCAGAGCATTCCCGCAAATCTTTCAATGTTACGACTGTCTCACCAACAAGTTTCTTCTGCTGTTTTCACGGCCACGGCTTGATCAGTATTAACCTACTTATAGAACAAGGAATCAAGGAGCAGAATGCCGGACACCTGTCCCAAGAGTAATTGTTCAAAAAATTGCCATGAAGAACCAGGCAAGCATTTATTGTTTTTGTTCTGTACGATCGACTACCACCAAGACAGACAAAAATCATCATCATGAGTAGTTGCTTTAAAGCTAACATCCAGCAATACTAGTCCAACTATTGAGTGACAGTAAGGAAAGCCGGCTGCAGTCGTTGTGGGCTGGTTTCCAGTTTCTTTTTGAAACTCTGCTTTTCTCAAGTGGAAAATGTCTGCGGACATGGGGTACAGTATGTAAAATAATACATATTTCTGTTTTAACAAGTGTGAAATAATTAATTTTAGTAAGTCTAAAACCATGTGTCACAAATGTCTTGCATATAACATTTTGAAACCAATTAAGCGTTCAAATGTAACCCGGAAGAAGCGTTCAGTATTAATTTTGCCAACAAATATGCAAATACGCTACAACCAATCACTGCTCAGTGATCCTACGACATTTTGTGCATTTGATTATGTCGATTCCAGGAAAGAGCACTCCACCCAAACTTTCCAGAGTTATTGTTGCAGCGAAATACATGTACTGTAGAAAGGAATTCGACAAAATCAGTTTTTCATTTCAAAACTGTGTGAGAATTAACAATTATGCTCAGACCAAGAGATGTAATTACACTATGGATAGCCCAAGCGATAGAAACGTAAAATCTCTCAGTATTTTAAAGCTTCAAACAAAATTTGTTTAATATTGTAAAGACACTACCGGCAGGTTTAGACTTACTAAATTATTTCACACTTGTTAAAACAGAAATATGTATTATTTTACATCCATGTACCTCACATCCAAGCCGTCAGCAGACATCTTCCGTGTGAGAAAAGCAGGATTTCAAAAAGAAATGGAACCCAGTCCACAACGACTGCTGGTTTTCCTTACTGTCATGCAATACTCGGACTAGTCGGCCTACCCTGTGGCCTGCTCTTTGTCCAACCAGTGGTCAAATTAAAAAAAAAAAAATGCAGAGCATTGCCACAATTCTTTCAACGCTAGGACTGTCTCACCAACGACTTTCTTCTGCTATTTTGGCGGCCACAGTTTGATCAGTATTAACCTACTGATAGAACAAGGAATTGAGGAGCAGAATGCCGGATAAACTCAACTTTAGGAAAACGTCATCACCATGGCCTACTCCACGTTTTGCCAACACCCCTGTTTAGCAGTGTTTGACACATTACGTTCTTACTAATTTGCCTTTTGGGCGACCAGTTCTGTTTTCTTGGTTGCCCATGGCTTTTTTTTCGGTTGTCCATCTTCAAAAGACCTGTTGCTCATTAAAATTCAAAGGAGGCTTGTAAAAATGTCAATTTTGTGTAAAATTTGTGTAGAATGCGTTTGACAGACCAACGCAACTCCTTGTGTGTGCCCATGGTGTTCTAGCAGCCTTCACAATTTTGCTTTGACAAGCATATTATCTTTAAGCGATTTTCCTTTTTTAGTTGAGATCAAGGGAGATTCCATATATTTCTTAAAGGGGTTATGTCACTTTACTTTATGGTGTTTAGGGAAAATCTCTAGTCAATCATGAGTTTACAACTAAGAAATGGTTATGTGGAATTCCTTTACACTCAGATAAATTATCATTACATCACAAACAAGATGACTCTGAGGTAAAACAACCTTTATCCAGGCAATTTGCCATAAACTTGAACAACGACAGGCCGACTTTTTTCAAGATTACCCAAGGCAAATAGAATCCGTTTCAATCTTGTCCATTTGTGTTCATCCATGCTTCTCTGTCAGGTTTCGCCGGATACTTTCATTGTTTGAAGAGTCAAGACATGTAGAGGAGATGATGTTTATGAGGTCTAAACTACTTGGGCTCAATACAAATAAAAATTTGCAGTGCCTATCTTTTCTGAAAACACATAAAAGACTTCTACCCTGCGAGCAGAGTCTCTTTCGATCTTCCTAGATAAGTCGGGACGAGGAAAATAGACTCTGCTCGCCGCCTCCACATTCTTTGATTTGCCGCTCATCCAAAAAATTGGATGAGTCAGTCCAGTTTCGACTTGTCAAACCTGTTTTTTTTAATTTTTGCGCATGATCAGTCGCCACGCGTCATCAATATTTTGAAATTTACAACAGTGTGGCAATTTTAACTGTTAGAATTCCCATGAGTTTTTTCCATATGTGTCGGTTACAGAAACTAGTCTGATAGAAACCTATAAATTTTTCAGTAAAAAAATAAAATGGCATTTTAATATATATGGACTATCTTGAGTTTCCAATGAAATGATTCCTTGATTGTCGTGTGTTTGCCAGAGTTGTTCGAAAATATTCCGAAGTTGTTTGTTTTCGTTTTGTGGTTTTGTGGCTACTGGTCACGCGTGACTGACACCGGATGCATAATTTTAAATTTTTAACGCATGCTCAATACAAAATGTGGAGGCGGCGAGCAGAGTCTATTTTCCTCTTCCCGACTTATCTAGGAAGATCGAAAGAGACTCTGCTCGCAGGGTAAAAGACTTCTGACTCAAGGGCAGTTTAAAAACGTTATGCTTGAGACTTTCGTTTTGAAAAAATCTTGCTGCGGTGGTGGGAAAGTAGGAACAATATGATTTGTTGTCCGCCATATTGGATTTCGATATCTTTAAACAGCCACCGATTGTATCTTACCGGAAGGAAAAATCACTCAAGGACGTTTTAGTCTGCGCAAAACTTCCTTTAATCACGCCGCAATCATAAAAAAACTTATAAACAAAGAAACACTTTCAAAAGGTTTGTTCTCAATCCAGAAGGAAATTTACATATGATGTTCTGCTAGCAACACGCTCAGCCTGCGTTCACGCATCTCTTACCACAACTCGACTGAGGAACAAAACTAGCCCCTGATCATTCACTAACCGCTCCTTCGTTTTCACTTCGAACCTTTCAGTTGATCATTTATAGCGAACGTAGAAGCTGAGGACTCGTAGACTTTATTTAAACACTTGAACGTAACGCTCCTCGGAGTTAAATCCTTCTTGCCCGCGTAAGTGCTCGTCCTCTCGAGGGCATCTCTACGCTTCAACATGACAACGGATCTTTATCCCACGTCACTCTTGATCAACTCTCACTGCCTTACGGAACTCCTAAACTCTTCGGAAAAAAATTATACATCACTCTTAAACCGCTCGAGTGATTTTCAATGTTCGAAATTACTGCAACCAGAGTTAGTAACTCTGCTGCAACCAAGTTCCACAAGCATATTTTCCCACTAATTACACAATGGAAACAGGATCGAAACATCTTACGCCATTGGCCAATTAGTATCCTCCAACCAGCTTCTTTATTTAACAACCAATCAGAAGCCTTTGCCGGTTTAGTCCTTCAAAGTATGTGCCATGTTTACAAGTTGTCAAGTGGCAATATTTGCCAGGCTCGTTAGCTCCAGCAAAACCACCAAAAAGATACAAAAAATATCACTCAACTTTTTGTTTATAGGGTTGTATTATTGAAATGTCGCTTCGTCTTTACATGGTTTTCATAGTATAATTGCAGCTTGATTCATCCCTCTAATGTCTGAGTTTCATGGCCCAAAATGCCAGGAAATGCATTTTCCGGCATTCAGTTTTCAAAAATTTTCCGGGTGAGCATGCCCCCGGACCCCCCTAGAAGCGATGGGCTAAAGCCAATCGTGTGGGTCCTCCGGACCCACAACCGTCTACTTTGCAAAAAACTCCGGCTACTTAAAGCCTTAAAGAAAACCCTGCGAATAGTACATGTATGTTCTTTAAGCCTTTCAAAGCTGGTTGAAATTGTGAGACAAAAGATACAATTTTCTTGTGCGCTTGTTCGATAATGGGAGCATATTTGGCTGTGTGAAAACTGGGTTCGATTGTAAGGTTCTTTTCCCGCGAACAAAGACGGTGGCTACGAATATGTTCCTCCTTCCAATCTGTTTTGAGCTTTGTACCGTTATATTCTTAACAGAAAAATAAATGACAGCGAAAAGATGTAACGTTGTTAATTTTTTATTTTTTATTGTGTTTGCGGTTTCTACGTCATATTACTAGTCACTTTCTTCATTGCAAATCAAATCATTCTGCAAAATATCAATTGAACAAAAATTCTGATTGCCTCATCGGGCAAGTCTTAGAGTTGTTTTCCTTGCCCTAATCAGGCAAGCATTAGTGCTATCCTAGGCTTGTAGTTAAGTATCAACTTACATGTATACCTACTGAATGTTCACCCAGGATTACTGCAGTATAATTATGTACAAGAAGTTAAAAATAAAGAAATCAAACAAAAATAGTTGAAGTAAAATGAATCCCACAGGGAGTTTTCTATGCGACTTAGACTTGTGGCTTTTGATGTGTATTGCTAACTAAGTACTTTCCTACTCTACAATGTAATTATTATGTTTGCTACCTTAACGGTCACTTTTTTTACATAGACGCAAACGACTTACACTGTATGACAATTGTTGCGGACTCCGAAGCATTTCCACATGGATTTGTTGCTTCACATCTGTATTCTACAGCTTCACTCCTACTAGTATTTCTGATAGCTAACTCAGCTCCATTTGTACGCTCTCCATTACTAGTCTTGACCCAATACACATTTGGTGGGGGGATACCAGTTGCATGACATGACAAATTCAAATTTCCTCCTTCAGTGATTACCTCCTTGGAAATTGGCATAATGAATGAAGACACTGAAAGAACAGCCAAAAATCATCCATTTTCAATGTCCTCTAATTTAACATGAGGTGATTGTTTCAATGTCTCAGTAATTCAGGTAGAAGTGGAAGAGTTATGTTGTATAAATGTGTATCACCATTACCATCATGTTAATTTACTGTAAACTTAGTACTTCTCAGTAATGAGACAAGAGTATGCATTTAATAGACATGCAAACATACATGTAGTACATGTACATACATTGTATTATAAGCAAAGGGGCTTTTAAAGACGGTACCCGCTAATAAGAAAGGAAAGTATATCTTAGTTTGGGTTATTGGAATGCGGAATGAAAATAGTGGGTATAACCAGACATTACAATACAATACATGCTTAATTGACCGCTCCCAATAGGGGCTTTTCAGGGCCAATGAAACACAACAACAACATCTGTTAAGAATCCCAACTGGCCAGAGGCAAACTAGTTGGCTATTTACAAGTGCAGCTGGGAAGTTGAACCAGGGACTACCAGGATCAAATTCAATGAGTGGTCAGACCAGGTCTTAAACCCGCGATCTCCGGATCTCGAGGCCAGCACCCTAACTAAACAACGAAACACCGAAACAGCAAAACAAATCACCAAACACCATGTAAAAGGTTGGATTTGAGATTAAACATCGTTTTAGGCTCATTAGGCTTATTAGATGTTATTGCTCCTAATTCATCGAGATTTAGATTGGGCTTCAGATTAAGACTAAGATTAGGAGCAATAACTTTTCAGGCCTATTTAATCTCAAATCCAACCTTTGTCGGTTAGTATTAAGTGTATGGTGGGGTCATACACGGTGTTTTGGTGCTTTGTTCACTGTTTCAGTGTTTAGTAATGTCCGGTATAACCATGAATTATCCCGAGATAATGAGGTTTATTTTTTGAAAAAGTGGACACCTAGAAATTGTCTGCTGAAACAAAAAAAAATGTCAGTTTCTTCACAGTTTTACTCGGTACAAACATTTAGAGTCATTTACTTACAGCGATACTACACACCAAAACTTCTAACGTCTAATGAGTTTTTTATTATCCGACTGCTTTTATATTTTATACATATTTCTTGTGATAATAAGGCGGGAAAAGCAAAGGAATTAAAGAAGCGGCATGCCTGCATCTGATTGGTTTTTTAACAGTACAAAATAACCAACTGTCCATGGCAAATAACCATACAGTATCACATGATATTTGTACTGCATTTGAGCGTGATTTGAACGCTACTTAGTGCAGGTAGTATTATTCATGTATTTTATCACCTTTTCACTAACTCCAAAGGATCTTTGCTTACCATTGACATTAAGTGACACAGTTGAACTCATAGCTGTCCCAACAGAGTTGTTCACCATGCACTTATAGACAAATACTCCTCCAACCGTCCACCTTGTTTTGCTCCAAACTCCAGTACTGCTGATTACATTTATCATAGTGTTATTCTCATAAAGCTGATAATTGAGTTCCATGGGGTTCGCAGTTTCAGCTGAGCAATTGAAAGAGATGGTTGTTCCATTACAGACGTCGTCTTCACTAACATGAAACTGGATTCCCGCTGGTGGGTCTATGATTAAGACCAAAACTGTTAGTAACAGTTCTCTGACTACACAACTTAAAATTAATAATTATCATTTATAATTAAGTGAAGTCCGCTCTGTAGAGGGTCTCAATGGGGTGGTGGCATTTACGGTTATCGGCTAAAATTTTGGCTTTTTTACGGCTATCGGCTAATTTTTTTCAGTTACGGTTAACAAAAAAGTTAAAAATTAACTGCTTTTGTTTCAAAAAGTTAAATATTAATTAAGCTGTATTTTTTGTATCTTTAAACCAAAATAAAGGTCTTAAGATCATCTCGGCAAACATTTGATAGATCGTACTTTTTACAAAGTATTCCACTTCTAATATTATTTTACACATAGAAATGTCAATAGTCAATTTAAAAATAATCTTTGTGGAAAAGCAAAGCACAGACACGAACGCCCAACTCACAGGCCGGGGCGCGACATTCATTACAACAGGGCTTTGCGTTACGGGCTGCCATCTTGCATGAGTGTCAACTACTTATGGGACGGGGGTGGTTTGGCAGGAAGCGCTCGCCCCCCTCGCCCTATAGCTATAATCCCCGACGCCCGCTCCCTCGGTACATTTAAAGATCAAGATGGCCTCCATTAACGGTAAGACGCGCTATATTTCGACGATCTCACGAAAAAATAGGGGACTGTGAACAGTCTACAGAAATGGCCGTTTTCACACTAGAGACGGATTATTCGTGTGAGACGGGTTATCCGTTTGATGATTCGCGACAGATAGGTAAATACGTCTTAATTTGAAAATGAAGTAGTTTTAATTTTGAATGAACAATCCGCCTGACTTTATCCTTCAATTTCGACGGACAGTTTGAAGACGGGATTATCCGTTCCAGATAGACTGTGTACAGCCGCCCCCTCCCCTCAGAAAAAAAATCTAAGAAGGGGTGTCTGTCGGGAAGGGAGCGACTGTACACAGGCTAGTCTCAGATGGATAATCCGTTTCTAGCTCTAGTGTGAAATAACAAAATTCCCGTGTCTAGTGTTTTTAATGATAGCGAAGGACTGTACGGAACCACTGTCAGCCGTAGCCTTGTCCGTAGGCCTCATTATTTCGCACGGCTAATGCGTTTCGGGTCACCTGGTCCGAGCAAGTTCTCCACCGAAATGCCTTGACCGAGATTGCGTGGGAAGACGCCGTACAGGGACTAGGCACGGCAATGTCTACCGTAGCGTCAGAGAAAAACAGGGAAATGTTGTTTATCGGCAAAGTGTTTTACAAACAGTGAGATCTCTGCGTGTTGTTTCACTAGTGTTTCGAGGGTACGACCTTCTGAAAATCGCAAATATTAATCCCCAGCAAGAAGCCACACTTTCGCTATGAAAAACAATTAGTTCCCCGAGAGAGCGGCGGAAATGGAACCAGGGACTTGGTCAACACCTAAAAGGCGCTTTACCTAACGTGCGTACGGCCACGCTAGCCGGGAAATAAAAAACGCAACCATAAGTGAGTTTAGTACCTTCCTTAAAAGTAGCAAATCTAGGGAACACTTTCTTTTACGGTTCACTTTTTTTACCCTATTTACGGCTAACGGTTAAAATTTTTCAATTTTTACGGCTATCGACTAAATTTTTGGCCGTTTTACGGCTATCGGTTAACCCCATTGAGACCCTCTCTGTACAATCGTCCAGATGCATTCGGCATGCTAGCCAGGTTTCATTGATATTATATTTTTCATAATTTACTTTCAATTGCAAATTGTGAACTTGTGAGAGGCCATGACATTACCATTCCTTTTGTGCAACACAATACCCCATAAAGCAACAGTATATGTATGGTAATGAATAACAAAGGGATACGAGTTCTAAAGCATACACATACACTGTACATGTATCTACTCAAGTATGTCAACATATACGCATACACATATATACATGGTACATGTATGCCAAGTCCGCTTATCTTCGAGCTGCACTGTATAATATACATGTACTTTTATTAAACTGAACTATGGATATCAGATTTCCAGCATTTTCATTGGCTCGCTGAACACAGGCTATCAGTTCGTATACCTGCTGTACCAAATACGATCAAGGAACTTGCCAGCAATAAAGCAGCTGAAAACATTTTTGCAGCTCTGAGAAAAAATAACAGCAACAACGGGTCCAATCTTTCAACCCACAACAAGGAAAATAGGGCTGCACTACTCAGTCTAAAAGTGGATCAGCTAGAGGAAGTTGAGGTATATCCAGTGGCAGATCAGATCCAGAAAAACAACACTGCACTCTCAACGAACATAGCAAAATTAATGTGACACACTTAGGGTGCGTTCGATTGACCCTATTCCGGAATAAGAATACGTGGAGTGATGACTAAAACGGTATGTTTGGCACGTTTCGAAGCAGCAAGGATAATAAAAATATGTTTAAAATAGCATTTTAGCGAGTGTTTGGCAATTTTAATGCGAATCTCCGTAAAAACGAAGGATATCTAACTTATATTGAATGTATTCCTATTCTGGAATACGGTCAATCGAAAGCACCCTTAGAGTAAGAAAACTGTTTTCCTTCTCCATTAAATTTTTACAATTGCACCAACATTCAAGTTTTCAACAATTTCAGTCCTTCAAATTAACTTCCTTTTGTAGACTCCTTTAGAGAGTGCTTTCCTACTGCATAAATTCCACCAAAAATTGACATTCCTAATCATTGCTAAATATTATCTATATATGTAAACTAGTATGAAAAGCGAGGATGGACGACTTAGAGGGAAAG
>OX421454.1:7613505-7633505 GCA_949126865.1 Montipora capitata | reverse complement strand
GCAACATTATTTTTAAAATAACTTGTTTTTTATTCGCTGCAGCAAACTACAGCGACACTACATACACTAGGGAGTCGTTGTTCGTTTTCGGTCAGTTCAGACCATCCGTAAAAAATGAAGCTGTCAATCACAGATTTGTTTACAACGAGAGAGCTCGGAGTTCGTGCAAATCTTTCCAAACTTTTAAGTATGCGATCAAATGAGAAATGTTTTGCTTAAACAAAAAAATGGCAATTGCTTAAAGAAGTAAGATCATATAATTGAGATAACAGTGTGAAAAAGGTGGTAATTAAAAACGAACGCGGTGAGCAAAGTGAATTCAGTGAATTCGACTTTGAATTCGTCTTTTTGACAGCAGAATTGAAGACGAGTGTAAACTTTTGAGTGATAAACATGAAAGGAAAATTTTGGCAAGAAACTTTAGACTCGGTTTGTTTCTGTGTGTCTTTTTTTTTTTTCAATTGAAGGAACATTTACGCTTATTTTAGCTTTACTCTAATACAAGCAATCAGCTCATCCAATTTACTGCGGCTAAAATTTTATTTTTAGTCGCAAGTTAGTCATGGAATATACGCATCAAGGATCGCATAGGCAACATTAAATTTTACTTTTTGGCGTGGATAGAAAAAGGCATAGCGTAGCCAAATAAGTAACGGCCGTATCAATAAAAGAGAGGAGTTTCAGTAAAAAAAACGAAGCGAAGACGAGTTAAGGGCCCATACGCACTAGGCTGAAGAAATTTGTTTGGCTCAACAAAAATTTTCTCCGCTAAGTTTTCAATTTGCTAATCGTGGCCGCACTTGAAAACGCTTTCTTTAGGTTGTAAAATATGTATAATTGACACTCCTAACAAAAATTTGAAGTTTGATAAGGCTTGACAAAATTTGGTGAGAAAAAAAAATCACTGTGCACACTCGTAGGACGGAAATGATGACAGATTTTTTCGCAAAATAAGCAAACATTTGCCCCGCGTACGAGCTCAAAACCAGTCGCATCGCAGTATGATCTGGGCGACCAAAAGTCTCTCATGATTTAAAAGCTCCATCGGAGATCAGTTAATGAGCCTTTTACTGAAATTAAAATACAATCGTTCAGTTCAGGCGGACAAAATGCGTTGCAAGAGCCCCAGGTATGATCGTATACCATACGTTAAGAGTTGTCTCACCGCAACAGCCGTTACTTTATTGCCAAACTACCCTAAATGTATTATAGGGCATAAGCACGATAGCTGCTGATGGATTCATTCATTTTCTTCAATACTGAGATTTGGGCAGTTTCGATAGTGAATAGACAGGCCGACTTTAGCGCCAAAAACTACGATCTCATTATATATGGCGATGTTTTTACGCGGGAAAAATGTTGATCTTACTTATGCTTCTAGCGGTAAATTAAGGGAAATACCGAAGAAAAAAGGTTTTGCCGGATCCTCTGGATTTGAGGCAATAAACAGTTGTTTACCTAAAAAGGGTCTCACCTCTGACCAGCTTCGCATCATCATAGGCATCATGCGGTACTTGATTTCGATTGCAGCTGTATGAACGACAAACCTCGCCAATTTGACTTGAAGGTTGTTTAGTATGCATCTTTTTTTGGGGAGCTTCGCAAGTTAATCTCAAACAAGGATCAACGAGTAAAGCGCTATCACTTTCTTAAGTGGGAAATGAGCTCAAGCCCAGCAAAAACTAGCGAACCAAGCGGGCCTTTGCAAGGAAAACTATTGCCAGATCTTGATTGACAAGTCGGGTAACATCAATCACGTGATTTGAAGTGGGGGGTAATTGATTTAAAAAAGAAAAGTTTGTAGTTTAAAAAAAAAAATTCTTCGACATCCCTTTGAGAAATGCTTTTGTTTTCTACCATTCCCGAGCTGGTTTGGAGGATGAAAGGGGGGAGGGTTAGCGGAAAATTTGGAGTTGCCTGGTTTTTTGGGGGTGTTGAGGGGTGTTCAGAATGAACGCTTTCCAAAATATTTTGTGTTTTTCCAAAATTGCATTTTCCGCAAGAAATGGGCACATTATCGGTAAATTCAAACAGGATTCCGGGAAAAAACGCCTTTTTCTTTAATTCTCTTAAAATCGAGGCATCAGAGTCGTTATAGTTAGCGAAATAACACGAAAGCAATGAGTTTTTGAGAGAAACAAGTTTATTGCAAACCTTGCGGATACAGGAATTGTTGCTGCAAAAAAACGCAAAAATATGGTGTCCTTTGCGGACTGTTAAGTTTGCTGGAATTTTATAAACAAAAAGTATGCCATTTTCACGGCCCTTACAAAAAAGTTCAGTATATATAGACACATTTGTCGGATGGACAGACATATAAACACCTAAATCTTCAATTTAATTTGAAATGTTCATCAATACCCAGTAAAACCAATGATTCAGAGGCACGTGTGCCACTGTTACAACAAAAGCAGAGTAAAAGATATTACACCACTTAATACACTATCTGGACATTGCATTTCAAAATTACAAATAATTTCTGCAGCATGGATCAACAGAGGCCGCAGAATTTCTGCAGCATGGGTCAACAGAGGCCGCAGAATTGCTGCAGCAGTGGTCAACAGAGGCCGCAGAATTTCTGCAGTATGGGTCAACAAAGGCCGCAGAATTTCTGCAGCATGGGTCAACAGAGGCCGCAGAATTTCTGCAGCATGGGTCAACCGAGGCCGCAGAATTTCTGCAGCATGAGTCAAAAGAGGTCGCAGAATTTCTGCAGCATGGGTCAACAGAGGCCACAGAATTGCTGCAGCAGTGGTCAACAGAGGCCGCAGAAATTCTGCAGCATGGGTCAACAGAGGCCGCAGAAATTCTGCAGCATGGGTCAACAGAGGCCGCAGAAATTCTGCAGCATGGGTCAACAGAGGCCGCAGAAATTCTGCAGCAGTGGTCAACAGAGGCCGCAGAATTTCTGCAGCAGTGGTCAACAGAGGCCGCAGAATTTCTGCAGCAGTGGTCAACAGAGGCTGCAGAAATTCTGCGGCCTCTGTTGACCCATGCTGTACTCAAATCCTAATGGTCATAGTATTTTCTGGCATATAAAAATATGCACTGAAATTTTCAAGATTCTAAGGTCAAACTTACAAGACTGTGAACAACAGAAATATATATGAAATGTACATTGCTTCGTGAGGGGAAACCAACCAGGTGCAAGGTACATAACCTGAAAGCCAATTACTAGCAATAATCCTTGTGATTGACTGTGTTCTTGTGCTTTGACCTTGCATGTGATTGTCCACAACACAGCATAATTTCTTAACAAGTGTTAAATTAATGTTCATGGTTTTTCAGTTAGATAATACTAACTTTTGACCCTAGCAAGTGAAAAGTCAATTTAAACCTTCTATTGTTGAATATCATCAAATGATGTAATGGGATCATCAAAATTTCATTGAAGGCTCCAGCAGGGTAACTTCACAGTGTTGCATATCATCAATCAACCATGTTCAGCTCCTAATGGTGGTTATTTATCATTGTCAAACTATATGATAATTTATACATAGTACTTAACACCCATAATGCACATGTTCACCAATGGAAATTTTTAAGAAAACGTTAAAAGTTCAAGTGTGGCTGTATATCTCTACAGCCCAATTGCCAAAGAGTTTTATGATATTCTTTTTCGGAAATGGCAGGAGTAGGTTAAACCTTCTTTTAAGAAGGTTTAAGAAGGTTTAAACTACTCCTGCCTTTCCAAAAAGAGAATATCACAACTCTTTGGCAATTGGGGTGTAGAGATACACAGCCACAATTGAATTTTAAAAATTTTCTGTCAACACTGTGGAATCACTCATCCTTAAATGTCAGAAGAAATGAGGGAAGAAACCTTCCAATGCAATGTTGAATGTTCACATTGTGACGCACTAGTGTTTAACCACACTGCATTTCGGCCTTCCTTCAAGGCCGCCACCACTGTATAACCAGTGCTGCTGCCAGCATCTATAACTGTGTCCCCTTCCCTTGAGAGATGCTTGATAAGCCAGGCATAGGCTCCAACAGGCAATTGTTCTTCATTGTTACACTGTGCAGGAACATGCTCCACAAATATTAGATTTCCATCATTTTCAATAGAAAAATGTCTGGAGATCATCTGTTTGGACACTGACCGGTGTTGAGGGACTCCTTCAAATATGGCCCTAAAAATGCATGAGAATACAAGAGTTAGGGCATGTCAATTATAGAGTTTATTTATTTCAACATTAGCTGCTGTTATTACTAAATAATCCAACAAATAGCATGTGTACAATATCATCTATATTACACGTGCATGCTGTAGTGATGGTGTTTAAATCGAAGCTGTAGCACAGTCTGCAGGGCATGATCTTGCAGTTACATTTCCGAAAGAATGAACCAAATGTATCTGGGATCCAAAGTCACCACAACAAAATTATGTTAACTGTATGCTCTTTCTGTGTTTTCCCAACATTGGTCGTGGTTCAATTGTCAGTAAGTCACAAAGACAGGCTTCTTTGGCATGTTGCCATCCAAGGGAGAGTATTGAGCACTGCGCATAAACGCAAAACCTTAATAAATTGTGTTTTTTACTTTGTCAGTTTTTCTATTTTAGCATAAATAATTTATGTTGAACTTCACACATAACATTTTATAATAATATTATGTTCAAGACCTGGGCAGTTTAATCATGCAGCCAAACAATACTTACTTAGTTACTAGGTTACCTAATGAGAATATCTGAACACTCAATTCATCACCTTGACTGAGGCTTATTTTGTACATAAAAATGTCCCATTTGTGCATATGTAGCACCCTCTTCCATCATCTTGTCTTTCAGGTTTCTTGCATCATCAACCACTGTAAATAGCACTATGTTAAAGGATGTCAACTTTGTAAAGTTGATGCGAGAAATTAGACCAATGACATCTGAGGCATTCTGTGAATGACAAAAGATTTATTTAATAAAAATAAGCACAACCAGGCTAGCAACTACCCTGCAGTACACAATCATACAACATGAACATCTGCATTCCCACACACTCACAAACACACAATTATTATTGTATACTCATAAGGCCAACACTTGTAACAGAGAAAGCATAATGGTATTACAGACAGATCACCAGGAATTTCAAAAAGACAGAAACATAAATTTCAATAATTATTTATTGAAGTGATGAGATAGTTTATTCTGTTGCCTGGCAACACAGAAGAGAGTTAACAAATTTCATCTTTAGCAGGAATTGAACTTGCCACCAGAGATGGTGACTGAATTCTAATCAGCACGTTGATAACTGGTCTCAGTCAGGCGCACATGTACCTTGCAATGTTCACCAGCTTGTCCTATTGCCAAAAAGGCTCCTTGAAAGTGAGGCAGCTTTGCAACAGATATCTGCTCAACATCAAGCAGTGTTTTACTTGAGACGATACAACCCAGTGCACCCAACTGCCCGTTTACAAGGTCCGTCACTTCAACAGCATTTCCATCCTTCTTTCGTTTTAATCGTTTCAAGAATTTCTGGAACTCATGGGTCTGTTCAAAGTCTTTTCCCTGGAGAATGAAAAAGAAAGTTTATTTATAAATCAATAAATAGCCTTTCAAATACAAGAATACAACCTGTGAGTGAATGAGTCTCATAGCTCTACAAATATTCCCTCCATAATTTAGTGTAAAATGTTTGCTGTTTATCATCATCACATTACTGTGCTACTCTAAAAAGGACATTATAGTGTATGAGATATTTACTGTTACACAAGGTTTTGGAAAGGAGAGCATATGGTTTACATGATTGTATATAACTAGGCAGTTCTTTCAGCACAGACTGGAGATCCTTGGTTGACTGTTGAACTAATACAGAATAATAATTGCTGCTCTCTGATCACTCACTGTAAACTGTGGTAGGCTTCCAGGAGATACAGCACTGCCAAATTCAGTTTCAACATCCTGCCAGCTATTCAATTTAAAGAAGTCCACAATGGCCTCTTGGATGGGCCTCAGACACTTGATTTCTGTTGCAGCACTTTTAAAGGGGCTAGGTCACGCTATTTTTGGTAATTTTGTTTAATTTTGTTAATTATGAGCTCTAAACGTCAAATTGGCAGAGCAAGAGTCTTTCATTTGCAAAATCACGGCCACATAACAACTGAGAAGGATTTTCCAGCTGTGTAAATGACATTTTGATATAGACTGATATAGATTTGAAAAAAGGTGGGCCGACGTTTTTCAAATTTACCCAAATTCAATCCATTTCAATCCTCCAGTTTTGTCCATCCATGTCCCTTCTTGGCTTCCCTGTGTTTCATTAGAGTTCTTCTATAGTTTTGAACAGTTATTTTGATATTTTAGTTAATTCTATGACCATTCGATCAGTGCTGAAATTGCCTAAAATTGCGTGACCTAGCCCCTTTAAGCTCCTCCAGGCTCATCTCACATTTCAGCTACCTGGAAGCACAAAAAAACTCCAGTCAGACCTTGCAAGACTGAAAGCTGATAATTATTTGTACCTGTTATAGCTTACATTAAACTCTATGATACAGTCAATCCCAAAGGGGAAGATTAAAAGTACATGTACATGTAGAGAAAAACTGACAGAAAACTGATAAAATAAGTAAAATCTGAATAAATCAAAATTCATGGGTAAGTTAATAAAAGTGTTGCAAATACCACCACACCATTTAGGCCACATTGTGTTTCCTGTGTTCTTTCAGTCTGCTATAATCAATAGCCGTACAGGTTTTCCACTCATATTTCATCTATTACTTTAACAAAAGCTCAATGACAACAGTCCGGCAGCGAGAAAACACACAGAATGACTTGACTTATGACACTAAGCTGTAAACTACAAGGTGCCCCCCTGCACTAAACCCCGGCCACCCCACAAACCAACCCTGTGGGATACTGCTGGCCAGCAATATTGTCTTGTGTTTAACTTAGCCTAAATCACATTTACCAACATTTAAAACTAAACCTAGTAAGGTTCTCAGGACTGAAAAGTGCATTACATTTCCCATAGTTAGATGTTACCTTTGTTCAATGTCGATTCCCAGATAATTATTTTGCGAAGACAGTCAAACAACCTTTTATTACATGTATTAGGATAAATCAGAAGTAGAAACAAAGTATTTTCACTTTCACAGCTACAGTATTCTGCATCTTAAAGGTAAAATAGCTGAAATAGCAATCCAAATATTCTGGAAATAGCATACAGCTCTGCAATACTTATTCCACTAAATTTCTTATTTTCAGTCCAGATTAAATAATCATTGCTAATGAATCAATCCTAAAATCAAATATAATTATAGTAGACTGTTAAACTCACCTTCTCTGAAAGGACAGTTTGGTCTTTTGATGACAATTTGCACAAAACACTGGATATGTCTGTTCGTTTGTAGTAAATATCCATCACATGCCTTAAGCAGCTCAATCACTGATAGCAAAAATAACGATGAAGGTAATTAAGATAATTTTAGTTTTTTCTCACGTCAAGCAAAAACCAAAAATTCACAAACTTGTTTCTCAATATAGAACTGTTGCAGCATTTTAATCGATCAGCCGTCGAAGCACAGCAAATATGAGGCTTCCAACCTTTTCTTAAACTCGGCAAACCTTTTCATGCGGATTAACGCTACTGTATTAAAACCTAGGTTTAAAAATTGACAAAGATAATTAACAACAACTAGCCGATTTTATATAATTAGGCAACCTTAACAACACCATTGTAAGACGAGTAATTACTTTGAATGAATGTAGCTTTATCAGTAGTACGTACACTACCTTTAAGAGTTTCTTTACTGTGGGGGACAATCAGGAGACCGAACTTGATGTTCCAGCTGGTGAAGTATTCACAGTTACCTCATCTGCTCCAATGATGTTCAGGAAACTTTCAACTTTCTTGCCTCCCTTAAACAGATAAGCACCTCCAGACAAAATTTTTATGCACCATAGCTTTCGTGTGGTACTTTTTCCCATAACTGTCTTCTGATATAAGAGGTAAAGATGATCTGGAGGATGAACGACTTCAACTGTCGACTGCAATCAATCAGACCGGAAAGAGGAGGATCTTTGCGACATTGTTTCCTCAGCTGTCACTCTTTTGTGTTTGGCATGTAAATTGTGACGACATCAGAGATTGCCGATGTCGGCAAATATCACGTTAGTGGATTGCAGCGAAACTGGTCGTTTATGGCGTGCGTTTGTTTCGACTATGTGGTTGAGTATGTTGTGAGGAATCGATGAAAACCGAAGCGAAGACCTTTTTCAGCCGCTTTCAGCAAGTACGCCAGTGAAAGGTCTCGCCACATGTATGAATCTAAATATACGATCCAGATAGCGACACAAGTAGTATGGAAACGCCAACAAAGAGACGGCGACCGAGTGAATCTTTGTGGGTCGACTTGAATGATTCGAAATCGACATTTACGGAACCGTCATTTTGCAGTGAGGATAGCCCAGTGAAAGATTCGAAGACCGGTGCACACAGAGAGCCAGTCTGGGTCAATATTGATGTCAGTACCAGCAGCGATCCTTTGAACAATACTGTTACCTTCAATGTGCAAGGTACTAACTAGTAATAAGCTTACAAATGTTAGCTCGATCTGTAAGACTTGAACTAAAGCTCATGCTTAGGGCTAAACGATCAAACATTTTCATCCAACATCGTGTTAGATGTTTGACCATTTAACCGCCTCTATCAACTTTGCATTGTGTTTTCATCCAACATTTAAGCTTACTTTCGCGTTACGAACAAATGTTTGATCGTTTAGCAACCCCAACAAAGCAACAAAGCGTGCACAGCTGGTAAAAAGCAACCAAAACGAACCACCAAACATCGAAGTTTCAGTGATAATATCAGAACTGCGGAATGCAGGGTGTATGTTACAGGTCAAATTGATTTCAAATTAACATTTTCGGCCTATAGTATGTTGAATATCAATTCCCTTTGTTTCCTAACCTTAATTATAAATAATTAGGGTGACAACAATCATGATGCAAGTTCATCATTCACCAAGATCCGTGTCAAATTTCAGCAGATTCGACTTTCCAAATTCAGAGATTTGAAGCTTGCAAGTGAAACTTTAGCTCATTACCTGTGTTTTAATCTTGATAAAGCACTCCTGCTCATTTATTAAACGTTACATAGTTTCTCTTTATTTATTGGTTCCTCTTGGAACTAAGGGAGAGAGAAATCCAACCTACCCCAGAGGTGAGTGTCATGTGGCTAATACTAGGAGAAGAATAAATTAAGGTATCATCAAATTCCAATTTTTAGATAATCAGGAGCTTTCTTTTTCTGTACAGACTTCAAGAGCATAAAGTTTTTTCTATGCTAATTATTTTAATTGATCAAAAATCTTTTCCCCCCGCTTTCTTAAAATGAAATTTAGGGAAAGTTGAGGGTACGTACTCCAAGAAGCGAATGTGATCTTAATTGGCTTGCTCCGTTTATTTTTGGCTGGCCTGGACTTAAATTTACAGTGACACCCACTTTCACAAAAAGCTTCTCATTTCTGAATTGCATTAATATCTTGATTTTTTAATAGGAATAAGCAACATTCTGGAACTATTAAGCTTTCAGGGGGTATTAAAAAAAGCATAAGTGCTAGCACCTATCAATGCAAGGAGGGTGCTTGAGGGTGGATGACACCTTAAGACTGCTTGGATAATTAACTAAACTCCCAAGTCCAGGTTAGATCACAACAATGCAATGGACCCTTAACCCAAATGAGTAACATTATAGACCTGACACAGTAGAATGGCATGGAATTGACTTGCTACATGTACATGTGAAAAAGCTCCTTTAGCAGGGATAGTATTTTTTTGTTGTTTTTCTAACAATGAAATTCAAAGCGGGCAATTTTTTGTTCTTTGTTTAAACCTGCATGGCACACACATCCAATTGTCTTAAATTGAAAGTAAGAAATGTTATATCTAGAAACTGTCATTCAGGAGATATCCTCATCTCCACCACTTTCCTGTCATCTGTGTAGGTGATTATGCCATGTTCCTGACAACCGAGCAGCCCCAAGCAATTTGTGAATTGTATTCTGCACATACATTACATGTAGCTTTTCTACATGTACTTAGTAATGCTCTGCCACTCCACTCCTCCACTTACTCCTTCTGAAAACAACATGGAGAGAAATATACACCCAAAGGACTTCATATGTGATTTTCATGTAATTGTGTTTTTGACATTTAATATTTCAGATATACACTGGACGGTATAGAAACCCCCAGGAAAGGCAAGCACCAATCAAGATGGTAGACGACTTTCTTGCGACTCTGGAAGTTGGCTGCTTTGTGGCCTTGTATTTTGACAATTATGCTAAGGAACCAGTCATTGGCAAAGTCCTTTCAGTTGAGGAGAACCACTTCCAAGTGCATTATTGGAAGGGAACGTACTTAGGCAAGTGGTCTCCTCAGCATCTTCCACGAAGAAGAACACAGCCGTGGCTGGAAAGGCTTCCGAAAACATGCATTGTGTGCAGTTCTTTCCAACTGACTGAGGACAGTAAGCTCATGCCATCAACGAGAAACTTTCTCAAGGAGAGGTACACTACACTGAGGAATTTACAGTCGTGAATTGGGTGTCAGTAGTAGAAATTTCTGACATAACAATAGAACATTTAGATTATGACTTTGGATCCCAGTTGAATGTTTCAGATAATTTAATTATTGTAACCAGGATCATTTACAAACAAAACATTGTCATTGACTGGGACTAGTAATTGTAAATTGTCCTTTTGTAAATAATTTGAACTTGTGTGCTAAAGAATCTAAGATGAGATTAATTATACATCTTAAGTCATCCAAGGATTTGTGCATTTTTGGTAATAGTAAAGTAAGGGGACTTTATCCACTCAAAGGACACCAAACGTCATTTCCGAAAACATCTGATCATTTAAAGGGAAACAGAGTTTGTGCCAACTGAACATTTTTTGGTGATGAATCTGCAGAGTTTCTGCGGGATCTGATCATTTTACGGGCCTGCAGAATTTCTCCAGCATCTGATCATTTAGGGGGCTGCAGAATTTCTGCGGCATCTGATCATTAAGGGGGGTGTAGAATTTCTGCGGCATCTGATCATTAAGGGGAGTGCAGAATTTCTGCAGCGTCTGATCATTTAGAAGGATGCAGAATTTCTGCGGCATCTGATCATTTAGAGGGGTGCAGAATTTCTGCGGCATCTGATCACTTAGGGGGCTGCAGAATTTCTGCGGCATCTGATCATTTAGGGGGCTGCAGAATTTCTGCGGCATCTGATCATTTAGAGGGGTGCAGAATTTCTGCGGCATCTGATCATTTAGAGGGGTGCAGAATTTCTTCCGACTCGGATCATTTAGAGGGGTGCAGAATTTCTGCGGCATCTGATCATTTTAGGGGGCTGCAGAATTTCTGCGGCATCTGATGATTTTAGGGGGCTGTAGAATCTGTTGTCCGCAGATTCTTTGAGGGATTCAACCCCAAATGATTATCGTGACAGTGATGACATTCAATTTTCTCGGACATGCTCCACATTGCAAAAATAAATACGTACTTTTAGTTGATCCTTAAAAAGCGTCCGTGAAAACACGCTAATTTCAATGTTTCTGAAAAATCTGCCGACAAAAACTATAGATTTATGTTAAAAAAAGCTATTTTGGAAAAACACAAAATATTTTGGAAAGCGTTAATGGTCTTTGAGGGATTTTAGAGAATGAAAATGAAAATACCCAGATATATTCTTACAGCATTTTCTAGATATTTGTACCCTAATCCTCACTGAAATGTCTTTCTTTCTGTTGTTAGACCACATAAGTCATAGATTTACGCAGTCAGAAGAGATCAATGTGTGTTTCAATGGTAGCCGTCATAGAAAGTGGTAGAGGGGATGCGACTTTCTGATAACCTCTGAAGTTGCAGACGAGGCAGGCACTCAGGGAGACAGAATGTGTGCAACCCCCAACTTTGACATAAAATATAAGGGCTCTGTCACGGCACTTTTACAGCTTTTCCGTCCAAACTGGGTGCAGCTGTTAACTTAGAACGCTATATTACGCGCTAAATATTTTTGGCGCACTGAGGATGATAAGATGTAAAAGGATTTTCTCGCGACAAGCTATCCTAAACATAGTTTGAACGAATTCTTTAAATCACCGCGTCCAATTTTGAAAAAGGGCCGGCAAGTTTTTCAAGTTGTAGTCCATTTCGACCCTTGCCATGATATAGTTATTGGTAATAAAATTGGTTTGCTATTAATGCAAAGACTGTTTTTTGTACTTTGAACAACGCTAAAATACCGTGATAAGCCCCTTAAAATGAAATCAACTACTCCCATTTTGTCTGTGCTGTTTCAAGGAAAGCTCAGTAGCAGAGGACGTCAAGTAAGGGCAATGGTATAAGACATTTGTTGGTTATTGACTTACGGCCATATGGTGGTTCTTAAAAGAGCAGTTTTTTGTACTTTTTGCATTTTTTGTGTATTTTTTTTTTTGTGGCACGCAATAAAAAGGGAGACAACCCTTAACGGTAAATTCCGACAGCGACATAAAAGTAGAAAAATGGGACAAAAGACCAGTTTTTGTGGCTTGTTTATCATCGGTGTCATCGGTCGCTTTGTTGTCCCTATTGCTAAAAAGTGACTGAAAACACGTCCTAAGGCTCAATTGAAAATGTCAAGGTAGATTTTTCGAAGCAGCGCGCGTTAAGCAATCAAGAAAGTTTTTGATCGCTGACTAAACAAACCGCTTCAAAAATATATATTATAACTCAAAATATGCCTTGTGCAATTTACAGTTAAGTCTAACCACTCAATGGATAAAAATTGTTCGAAATTTATTCCAATCGCTTTGTTTTCTTGCAGGTATAAATGCAAATATTATACACAGACGCCGCTGCCGAAACAAAATTTCACCACGAATTTTCTGCTTGTCGAAATACACAAAACCGCAAGATTAATTTAGTTAATTGATTACTATCATGTTTCATGAGAGAACAAACAAGGTCAAATTGTGTAGAAAAGTTGCTCTTTCGAAAACTTTCACTGAAAGATAACTTACACAACACAAAAAAAAACAACAGAGGAAATCACTCGCTGAAGGTATTCTCGCATTTGCGGAATATAAACGCACGATCGGATTGATTTATTAATTTTGTTGAAGATACTGATCTTCCGAGGTATATATAGGCGAAAATTCCTTCAATTACCAATTTATTTTAGGACAAAAAAACTTGTTATTTGCAAAAAATTCACCACTTGATCAATATAAAGGTAAATTTGGAAACTAATCAATACCCATTATTACGTTAATTGTGACGAAGGCCTTAAATTCTGCGCAGCTTAGTCCATCAAAACAGGCAATGAGCTCGGGGGTTTTCAAGAATTTTTGACAGGCATACTAAGTTCTAAGTTGTAAGTTAACAGTTGCACCCAGTTTGGACGGAAAAGCTGTAAAAGTGCCGTGACACAGCCCTTATATTTTATGTCAAAGTTGGGTGGTGCACACATTCTGTCTGCCTGAGTGCCTGAGTGCCTGCCTCGTCTGCAACTTCAGAGGTTATCAGAAAGTCGCATCTCCTCTACCACTTTCTATGACGGCTACCATTGAAACACACATTGATCTCTTGTGACTGCGTAAATCTATGACTTAGGCGGTCTAACAACAGAAAGAAAGACATTTCAGTGAGGATTTCTCAAAGAAATGTCAAAGATTTTTTTTTAAAGCTACAAACTGTTCTTTTTTAAATCAATTACCCCCCACTTCAAATCACGTGATTGATGTTACCCGACTTGTCAATCAAGATCTGGCAATAGTTTTCCTTGCAAAGGCCCGCGTGGTTCGCTAGTTTTTGCTGGGCTTGAGCTCATTTCCCACTTAAGAAAGTGATAGCGCTTTACTCGTTGATCCTTGTTTGAGATCAACTTTCGAAGCTCCCCAAAAAAAGATGCATACTAAACAACCTTCAAGTCAAATTGGCGAGGTTTGTCGTTCATACAGCTGCAATCGAAATCAAGTACCGCATGATGCCTATGATGCGAAGCTGGTCAGAGGTGAGACCCTTTTTAGGTAAACAACTGTTTATTGCCTCAAATCCAGAGGATCCGGCAAAACCTTTTTTCTTCGGTATTTCCCTTAATTTACCGCTAGAAGCATAAGTAAGATCAACATTTTTCCCGCGTAAAAAAATCGCCATATATAATGAGATCGTAGTTTTTGGCGCTAAAGTCGGCCTGTCTAGTCACTATCGAAACTGCCCAAATCTCAGTATTGAAGGAAATGAATGAATCCATCAGTAGCTATCGTGCTTATGCCCTATAATACATTTTGGGTAGTTTGGCAATAAAGTAACGGCTGTTGCGGTGAGACAACTCTTAACGTATGGTATACGATCATACCTGGGGCTCTTGCAACGCATTTTGTCCGCCTGAACTGAACGATTGTATTTTAATTTCAGTAAAAGGCTCATTAACTGATCTCCGATGGAGCTTTTAAATCATGAGAGACTTTTGGTCGCCCAGATCATACTGCGATGCGACTGGTTTTGAGCTCGCACGCGGGGCAAATGTTTGCTTATTTTGCAAAAAAAATCTGTCATCATTTCCGTCCTACGAGTGTGCACAGTGATTTTTTTTTCTCACCAAATTTTGTCAAGCCTTATCAAACTTCAAATTTTTGTTAGGAGTGTCAATTATACATATTTTACAACCTAAAGAAAGCGTTTTCAAGTGCGGCCACGATTAGCAAATTGAAAATTTAGCGGAGACAATTTTTGTTGAGCCAAACAAATTTCTTCAGCCTAGTGCGTATAGGCCCTTAACTCGTCTTCGCTTCGTTTTTTTTACTGAAACTCCTCTCTTTTATTGATACGGCCGTTACTTATTTGGCTACGCTATGCCTTTTTCTATCCACGCCAAAAAGTAAAATTTAATGTTGCCTATGCGATCCTTGATGCGTATATTCCATGACTAACTTGCGACTAAAAATAAAATTTTAGCCGCAGTAAATTGGATGAGCTGATTGCTTGTATTAGAGTAAAGCTAAAATAAGCGTAAATGTTCCTTCAATTGAAAAAAAAAAAAGACACACAGAAACAAACCGAGTCTAAAGTTTCTTGCCAAAATTTTCCTTTCATGTTTATCACTCAAAAGTTTACACTCGTCTTCAATTCTGCTGTCAAAAAGACGAATTCAAAGTCGAATTCACTGAATTCACTTTGCTCACCGCGTTCGTTTTTAATTACCACCTTTTTCACACCGTTATCTCAATTATATGATCTTACTTCTTTAAGCAATTGCCTTTTTTTCGTTTAAGCAAAACATTTCTCATTTGATCGCATACTTAAAAGTTTGGAAAGATTTGCACGAACTCCGAGCTCTCTCTTTGTAAACAAATCTGTGATTGACAGCTTCATTTTTTACGGATGGTCTGAACTGACCGAAAACGAACAACGACTCCCTAGTGTATGTAGTGTCGCTGTAGTTTGCTGCAGCGAATAAAAAACAAGTTATTTTAAAAATAATGTTGCTGTTTAGATGGTCCCTTTCATTACGAAAGGTCTTATACGAAAATGATTTTGTCGAGCGTTGACTTCAAAATTTGCATGTTTTGTTTTGTCTCACGCTCGCCTGCGAGCAACTACATGCAGATAGGTAACTCGCTGTTTGTTCGTGTCTTTTTTTTTTTGCACGGAACGAGGTAGTTTTCGCAAATTAGGTGACATCCTTTGACGCTCACGTTTTCTGTTGCATCCTTACATCAGTTGTTGTTGATCTTTTTTTTCACTTTTGACGTTGTTATTTGAGGAATTTACGCACTTGCCTTAAAGCTGGGATCGTCGGAATGACTAAGTCACTCCGACAGGACGGATGACTCAGAGCGGATTATCTCCTCAAAAATGAAAAGTTAATGCCTTATCCTTGCCGGGTCGAATAGACCAGGCAAAGGAAAGTCCTGCACAAGCATTTTCTGTTAGATAGAGCAAACTGCGAGTTTGTTTTTCACCTCAATATTTTTTTTCGCAATGGCGGCGTCCAAAAATTGTCGCCGTGAGCTCATGTGTCAAAGTTGTTTAATACACAACTTTGACGGTCAAACTTGTGTAATAAACGAAAAATTTAGAGTCCGGAAACAATCTGACAGGTGTTAATTATATTATTATTATAGCTCTTCAAATAGGGATGGCATAAAAAAAAACTGATTAAGACCGGCACTGCATTTCCTGGATAAATTTAAAATCCAAAGGTGCATTAGTGGAAGCAAAAATAGGCTTTTTTGAACATGTATGCACATGAACTAGAAGTAAAAAAATTAATAGTTAATATAGTTCGTAATTCAACGTGCCCTACACTTACAGATTCTTACCATCGTGCACGACTTGATTCCTGTGGTGCACAACTTGATTCCTGTTGTGTGTGACGTGATTCGCGTAGCGTGCGAGGGTAGTAACTTACTTTTGAGCGGTACTGTAAGTGTTTGATTCTCTAAAGATAATGGTGCTTTTATTTAAATGGGAGTTTTAGGGCTTGTCAATTGATTTATTTGTAACAATACCAATCCAGTAGTTATGATCAAATTGTAATAATGTACTACTTATAGTGTACATGTATATTAACAGAATTTCAGTCAATTACTTACATTGCACAACAACTTCGACATCGTCTAAAAGCGAACCAGAACCAGTTGGAACAACATTAAATCTATACGTCGCTTGGTCTGACCTCTGCACTGTAAGAATTGTCAGCTCTGCTTGGGTGTTGGTTACTTGTACCCTGAATCGTTCAACACTGAAGCTACCAGGTCCACCTGTCTTTCCAATCAACGCAGAACCACTGCTACTTACATTGAAAAACTGTGCCAAGAGAACTGTACCATCCAGAGTATAATTCCACTCAAGAGTAAAGTTCTGCCCTTCCAATGTTGGTGACGGTGTTGAAGGCTTTGCATTAAATTCTGTAGTTGCACTTTCTGGTAAAAGATTTAAAAGGAAAGTTCAACAGATTAAAGCTTTTTCTTTTCAATATCAGCTATGGAAAATGTTACTCAAAAAATGTACTTCCGCATCCAGAATCCCTTTTTGTTTCAAGAGTCCCCAACTTACATTTACAGGTAAACCAGTACTGTATCCATACAGTACCGCTTGAAACTATTTATAATGAGTGCATTTGCACACGGTAATATCTTATCTTTGCCGATAGTGTTTACCGCGAAATCACCTACACTCCTGGTCAAAAGCTGTTGGGAAGGTTGCAGACATCACTTCACTTCACACCTTAAATTCAATTATTCTAACCATTGGCTATGCTATTTGTATATGCTCTTGTGCTCCCCCCCCCCCCCCCCCTTCCCTCCCCGATATTCAATGTTGGAAAAGTCACCATTATTTTTATTTTGTGGAAAATCCAACATTGATAAGGGGGAGGGGGGCTATCTCTACCTTCTCTCTACCTTCCTAAGGTAGGGGGGGGGGGGGGGGAAGTAATGTTATTACTTATATTTCTAATTTTCAATAAAATTTGTTGTTGTTGTTCCCAACACTTTAGCCAACGATTGTCTGAAAACCATTGCAAACATTTTTTGTCCTAAAACACGAAATGTATGGAATATACATGATTGTATGAAGTTGTTATTCTCCATAATTACCGTTCGATGGATTATCTTTATTGCCGTTGTTATTGGGCACCATTCTCAGAATACTGCGGTATACGCCACATCAAAAGAGGCGCTTTTCCGAGGAAGGGATTTTCTGTGACACAATATTGCGCTAAAACAGTATCTTAGGATGAGGTACAACAGTCCTTTCATCACAAAATTCTCATTCTGTTTCATGTAAACCATGTGTTTTGTACGGGTATGTTTTTGCTGTTTTATTAAATGAGTTATGTTCAAAGTTCTCATTTTTATTCTTTCAATGGAGTACTGTGATAAATAGTCGTTAAAACCAAACTTTACAGACTGCAATCCTAAGACCAACAAAATACACAGGAGCAACATTTTTCTCGGAATATATGGAGTACTGTTGCGGAGACTGTGCCATTAACTATGACCAAGGGTGTGCTTGTTTTCTTTTAAAACTCATTCATGCTCTGGTGCCCGTTTATATTAGCGAATTAATCTCAATTAGAGATGTATCATTAAGTAGATATTGCCTGCGTTCAACGAACTCTTTGATGTTAAACTATCCTGCATTGAAGTCTCGCAAGACTCTCGGAGACCGGTCATTCTTCGTGGCCACCCCCAAATTATGGAACGAGCTTCCTAGTGATATCAGGGACCTAAATTCAATTAACAATCAAGACTTATCTTTTTAGACAAGCCTTTTTATAGTGTTAAATTTGATGCTTTTATATATATAATTAAATATGTATAATTATCTTATATTTTTTTACTTGTATTATATATTTAAATGTACATTTACATTTGTATTTTTATATATTTGTATTAAGATCATATTGTAATGCACAATTGAAAATTTATATTGATAATTGCGCAATAGAAATTAATAAAATTATTATTATTACCGGTATTCTAATTTCGGTTCAAGAAAAAATTATTGCCAAACTGGTGAATAGCAAAGTAAAGTCATCGCTTCATGATTCATGCGATATCAGTTTTTAGCGTAAAATTTACCGTGGAATTCACTAGTTAGGCAATGAATTTTTCTATAGAAGCAAAGAAAATGATTTAATTAATTATTAAAGCAGCAACCGGAAACATCAAAACACAGACAATTCAAAACCTTTTATTTTCACAAACCGTACAGGCAGTAAGAATAAATAACCAGGAAGCTCCGCTTTTAGGCTTGGCTAAATCTATATATTAATTATTTTAATTCAAAGACCCGTTACCGATATTAAATTACCAACTAAATCAACCATCAATTTGACTTCTGACCTTTAAAGCTAAATTCCTGTGATTTGTGAGAAGTTATTGACAAAGACTATTTTTTTTCCTGATTGGTAGGTACATGTAGTCAAAGTTTTTCAAGCATGTCATAAATTTCCACCAAGTTCTTTCTACTTTTTTTTGGTATGCAAAAGTGTGATGTTACGGATATTACATGAAGCATTACAGACATTGCAGTCTCTGAATTTGACACTCAAAATTTGACATTTCAAACTTTTTTGTACAGTTCTTTTTCTTTGTGCTCCAATCAACTAGTAAATTTTATCTAAAATAATGGGGAAAATTTGTGGATTTCTGCCAAGTGCTAATGAAGATACACATGAAATTAATTTTGTACCATTCCATGGGGTCTTACATGGAGTACTAACTGGGTTTTGAGTATTCAGTTCATGCACTTATGAGTTGTGAAACAAGTAATTAACATCAAAGAATTAAAGTCTTTCCTATCAAAATCTTGCATTTTTCTGGTTTTAGGACTAATGCAATGCTTTTATTAGTTATTTTTTTGGTTCAGTGAAAACTGGGACTAAAAGCTACTATATTATCAGCACTGATGTTCTGGATTTTTCCTGGTCTCTTGATACATTAAACATGAAATTTCAGCTTTTGTTAGCAGTCTCATTTACCTTCTTCGATGTCGTAATGCAAGACCTCCTGCCGAGTTACCACGGCAACAGTTTAACTGAACATACAAGTTTTGAACAGAAGGATGTTTATACTGTTGAATGACATAAATTTTATCCTGTAGTTACATGTACTGGATTAAAAATTTTTCAATTTTCATTACTCATGCGGAATTGCCCGATAGCATCTGCTCTACATGTAAATACACGCAAAAGTATGGAGGTCCGTTCTGGTCAAAATTAAACAAGATGTTTTGTCTAGTTATTGAATAATTTGTACTGTCTGTTTATTTTATCTCACTGTATATATATATTGTTACATTTTGTCACGACTTTTTTTCGTTACCTTCAGTGAATTTTTACGATGATTATTTTTGGCACCCTTTCTGAATAATTTTCTTTGTACTGTCTTTGAATTATTTTTGGTTACCCTCCAGGAATTATTTTTGGTTACGGTCAAATTAATTTTTGGTTTTGTGATGCATTGCGTGCCCTTGACTGCCGCCAACAGTGTTCCCTCGTTCCCTGGGTCTTTGCGTATTG
>OX421454.1:7596005-7606005 GCA_949126865.1 Montipora capitata | reverse complement strand
TCTTTTTTTTTTTTAACAGCTACAAATTTTTGAAGAAAGAGGATACCGGAAATGTGTGTGAAAGTATTTAAAAAGCGAAGAAAGGTGTGTATATCTTTAGCATGTGTCGCAGGTGTTACTATTTTATGAGGAAATGGATAATTTCACTTCATTCTTTGAATTTAAACTTCTGTTCTCAAATTTCTGGCCCCATTTCAGCAAAAGAGTATCCTTTTGAGAAATGCTGAGCGTAGCTGAGCAAATGTCAATTTAAATTTATTGTCGTGCTTGAGAATAGACCGGGAGCAGTACGTCTCTTATTTTTCAATGACACAGTTGAGTGCGTGATTGTGTGACACGCCCCGTTTTCACCCCTAATTTGCATAAAATAATAATTTCACTCGTCGTGCGTGGCTCTGAGGAAATAAGGACGACTGCTCGTGGTCTAGCTCGGGAACTGATTTTCTCTTCGCTCAACGGTTGAAGAACAATTTGACTCGGTGGTCAAAGACTGAACATATATACAGTTGAATGATGATCAATGACGACCCACTAGAAAAGTACTCAACTCGAAGGCTGTGACTGTAAGATTCCCTTTCACGACGTGTATGTGACGTTATTTCGGGTATCAATACCCCGGATAATGGACATGACCCACCACAATCGACTGTGCATGCTTCCAATCTTACATTCAAATTTTGATTTTTTGGGGTAATGTGAAGAATAGTATGCTGCCTCGCTAAGACTCGCCAGCAATAAACACCAGAGGACGTGTTAATTGAAATTGATCAGAAAGACCTCTTTTCATTGGTTAACTTGTGGACTGTTCCGTTCTGTGGTTGATACATATGATCTCTGTAAACAATTTCATGATTGGTCGAAAGGCGGAATCATCCCACCGAAGAGGAAACTACAACACACACACACAAGAGGAAAATTAGGAAATCGTAGACAAAACTTGAAGTTTTAGACATTTGAGGTCTTCAACTTTCCAAGCCTGGTGAGCGTAGATTTACACGTCAAGCTTGATATGTACACGAGATATGTAAATACTGTAGATGTCTTATCAGCTAACTATCGGAATGTTTCGAGTCAAAAGCAGATTATAATATTCCCAAGAGAATATCTGCGTTTTTATAAAATCTCTGCATGTGTTTAACGAAAGCGAATGAAGTTCTCTTTCGAACCATCACAGCAAACATACCAATAAGACAATGCAAGCAAAGGAGACGAATTGCAGTTTGAAATAAACAACTATAATCGAAGAAAATTCGACGGTACATGTATACATGGAATTGAACAAATTGAAAACCTGATTGTACGATTTTAAGTGCGTGACGAGGTAAAAGCTGTGCTTAAAATAAACGCCAGAGGACGTGTTAATTAAAAAAGATCAGAAAGACCTCTTCTCATTGGTTAACTTGCGGACTGTTCTGTCTGTGGTTGATATGATTTCTGTAAACAATTTCATGATTGGTCGAAAGGCGGAATCATTCCGACAGGAAAACCACAATTAAAATAGACCCTCCTGATTGGTTTACAAGCGGAATGTTTCGTGAAAAATGATCACATTCAAAAGTACAGATTTAAATGGAGGACTGTTTAACTCATTTTCACCGCAATTTCCGACAATTTTTTTTTCTTTCAAATACATTGTATTGGCAAAAATATTATTTCTTGTCAAGCATTGCATCTTTTATGTTCAAATAGCCGCTAAAAAAAAGACATTTCTTCATAATTTAACATCTGTCAAAATTTGCACAACAGTCAACTCACAAAAAATAGCAACGCACGCACCAAATTTAGTCGCGTTTACCTCTTCGTCGAATTCTAATGCTTAACACAGGAATTTTTAGTTATTGTGAAAATCTTTCTATATTCGTTAGCAATCATCCTTTCAAATTTCAGAGAAATCGACCTGTACGGGAATATTTTACGAGTTATTTTCAATGGGATGTCAAAAGGCCAAGTGGATGTTATGCATAATATGGGAAGTTCAGGCGATCAAGTTGCACGTGTGACCCGTTATAAATATTTTTTTCACAAAACCCTCCTATTTCATTACGTGGGTGAAGACAAGAAACTCAATCGTGTCCAATTACACTCCGGGTCAAAAACGCAACTACATGTAAATAATTCCCCACCAGTGTTCAGCATCAAACCCTTTACTGAAAAACCCTTTACTTGAATTATCAAGCAAAAAATGGGCAACACGCTTTCTTTCAAATCATTTTTGACAAACAAGAATTAGTGAAATTTCCAATTGTTACCAGAAGACTGTGCAGAATTGAGTACAAACAAATAGGCCAGACAAAAGAGATCACAGATCCAAGTTTTTCAATTCCTTCTCTGTCGTCGTTTAACCCATAAGTTACTAGAGAATTTTCCATTTGATTTCAGTGTTGTACAAAACACCACACTTGTACAATATTAGAACTACAGCTTTGATTACGGCTCGACGGGTGACAGATCGTTGTCGAAGTCCATTACCGGTCCCTTTTAAGATTCCAGATTTTTTCTTTCACCACCTAGCTGTCTTGTTCAGTATCCAATTGACTTTCCATTATTGAGCTCCATAAGGATATATTTTGTTTATTAAAGATCCACTAAAACGCCATTCGCGTTATATGACTTTCGACGCCATTGCCGGTTAAGTTAATCATTCTACTGTGTCCACCAGAGAAATCTACATGTACGCATTTCCCACTACCCTCTCAATCTTAAGAAAATACGTACAGAAGGCTCTATGCACAAAGACACCACTTAGCAGGGGAGTGACTGGCAAGACTTTCCAGGAATTCCTGTCCTCTTTAGAAAAAATAGAAAAAACCGTTTTACCTTACCTTAGAAAAAATAGACACGCATTGCTTACATGTGGTAGTGAAGTAACACAGCAATGTATTCCATATAAAATGTCAACTGATGTCCTTGCGTAATATGTAGCTCTAACAGTGCACGATATTGATTTGGTATTGTCTATCATTGTAGTGCCATGGTAGAAGTCTTGGGTAAATAGCCTGAGAAGACATGTGGTTACTAACAAAGTACTGAACCCAGAAAGATTGAAGAAAATAAATGGGAAGTGAGAAACATTGGCTTCTGGGCTGATATGTTGATAATTTTCAAGCTCCCCCACAACTTCTTTCACCACAAGTTTAAGCGTGCCCTCTGAGCATCTGACAGCTTTGTAATACTAAAGTTTACTAAAGTTAATTTCTATCCGGCGGGGTTAGTATCTGGATTGGTGACCTCAAACATATACCCCTTGGTAAAACAGAAGCATTGGACCGAAAATACTATTTACGCTAACAAATGCGAACTCAGCAAGGTACAGATTTTGTTAGCTTGCTTTATGCAAAAACAAGTATTGATCATTTTGGAAATAGCAGCTACTTTATTATTCATCGGCGTCACAATTTTTTGCTGATTTTGGGTCTCATTTTGTTGAAACTCAAGCACGCTTCCAACAGACGTGTTTATTTTCGTGAACCCTTCCTGCTTACAAAGCAATACTAAAAATATCCTCCCGTATCAAATTTCAACATTAAGCTCGAAAATTCAATACACAACATGATAATTATTATAATTCACAAAGGCAGAAAATATCACAGAATCCTTTTCCAGCGAAACATTTAATTGAAACAAACAACATAAGACGCACTAAAACGCCGTTCGCGTTGCAATGACTTTCGACGCCATTGCTGGTTAATGAGAATAACAAACTCACGAGGCAGACTGTATAGTTATATTTAATTAAGATAGCACAACAGAAAGACGCTAAACTCATTTTGACACGAAAATGCTTCACTATTGCCATAAAAACTATCCAGTTAAGCTCACATAATTATTATAAAACATGATGAATTCATAAAGGCTACCTTTTCCAGCGAACAATTTTTTGAAACAAACAACATATTTGCTATTAGAGGCAAAAACCTCTTCCTATTTTATTACGTGCATGAAGAGAAAAACCTCAGTCATGTGAAATATGTGCAATATTACAACAAACTAAAATTTCAAGATCAAACCGTTTCCATGAAGAACCTTTTCCTTGAATAATGAAGCACAAAATAGACGACAAGCTTTCTTTCAAATAATTCTTGGCTGTCACATTTCCAATTATTTTTTTTTACCTCAAGACTGTGCAGAGTTGATCACACACCACTTAAGGTGTTCGATTCGTTCTCTGTCTTTGTTAAACCCATAAGTTACCAGAGAATTTTCCATTTGGCTTCAGTGTTCTACATAACAGCACACTTGGTAAAATATTATTTTAGAAATACAGCTCACTTTGATTTCGGCTCGACGGGGGATAGATTGTTGTCCAAGTCCATTACTCGTCGCCTTTGAGATTCCAGGTGTTGGTTTTTCACCGCCTGCCTAGTTTATCCAACTGACTTTCCATTATTGAGCCCCATACTTGGGTATATTTTATTTAAGGATTCACTAAAACGCCATTCGCGTTACATGACTTTGGACGCCATTGCAGGCTAAGTTAATGATTCTCCTGTGTCCACCAGAGAAATCTACGCATTTCCACTACCCTCTCGATCCTACGAAAATACGCGCAGAAGGCTCTATGCACAAAGACACCACTTACCAGGGGAGTGACAGGCAAGACTTTTACCGACACGGAAAATAAATAAATAAATAAAATAAAACAAACAAATCCCACCCACTTTCCGACTGAGATTGCCATACTGGCAACCCAGTAAAAAAGATTACACACAAATGAAACACATTTTCTGGGTTAGTTCACTCTAACCCAGGGTCAGCTTTATTGGGCTTTGAACAACTGGACGCAGGACTCTGTCAAGTCCAAACCCAGAGTAAGAAATATGGCAGACTTTACGGCTGGTTTAAACCACAGCTGCCTTAAGCCTGCCTGAATTCTGTTTGAGCAACCAGCTCTAAATGTCAAAACTGGACATCGCAACTGACATCATTATAAACACAACTCTTTATGATGATACAGAAGGCAGGATCGAACACATGCCAGTAGGAACTTGACCCGGGTTTGTATAAGGATACGGTAGTCGGTTAGAACATGCTTTAGTTTGTTCCATTTCATGAATGTGTCACCAATTCTAGTGTAGAGGAAATGAAATGATTCAGTGTTGCAATTGCAATGTACTAATGATGTATCCAAAGTATTTAAAGGTATGAACATTCAAGATTAATATCTGTACCACCAAGGGAGATGCTACTCGGTTGGCATTTCACATGTTGTCAACATTGAACGCCATTGTTTCCGTCTATACGTATGAGAAGTGTAGCCCAAAACAGTGTAGGTGGCATCGTACACTTGGAGGATGTTCTGCAATTCCTCGATGGGTCCAGCGAATATGGCTTGATCATTTGCATATAGAAGCTCCGTAATGCGATTTGCCCCAGATGCTCATGCTTTCTTACGTAGTTCTCTTCCTTGGGGATGCCTCGTTTGGAATGCAGTATTTTAAACTTGAAGCCTGCCTCAGGATACATTTCTGCTATCTCACGGTGTGCAACTCGATAACAAACTCCAAGTAGATATTGAAATTGGATGGACACTCCAGAGCGCCCTGCCGACATCCCACAAGGGTATAGGGAATGCAGGATTGCTACAATTTGTGGGCAGTTGAGGCGAATCTCAAGACATTTCATCAGGACTTCACAGGGTACCCAGTTGTACGCAGCCATAAGGTCTACAAAGGCTACAAACAAGGGTATTCTTGTTTTACTAGATGTTTCGAGCACTTGGCGCAGGATGAAGATATCATCAGTGGTTGATCTATTGGACCGGAAATTAAAGATTATGCGGAAATTTTTGGCCATATTATGCGTAAACAAGCGTTGATTATGCGGAAATTACACCGGATTATGCGGAAATTTAAACAATTTATAGAACTAATAATTAGGCCCGTCCAATATATTTACAATCATGCTTATGGTAAATCAGGACTCGAAATTGCGACCAATACAGTCGCATTTACAGTCGCATTTACGAGTCGCCAATTTGTGACCAGCTTTCACCGTTAAAATAAAAGGTTGGTAATTGGCATTTTGCCCAAACGTTTACTAAAATAAATAGAGCAATAAAAAAATATTTTGTTTCTCATCATTAATTTTGTTTCAATTAGGAGATATGGAGCAAAATTGTGATGTGGTTGATCCATGATCCATTCCCTCGATCAGTCACCATTTTCAGTGGTTTATCGTACATATTGCGGGCTCCCATTTTGTTTTGTACAACTTCATCGCAATGATTGTCCCTACTTTTACAAAATTAATGATGCAATTTAATTTGCTACTATAACTTGCGGCTAAATTTTCATACCTTGTTCCATCTTTTTAAAAATTTCAAGCTTAGGGTATGTTATGAAAATGGTTTAACTACAATCTTGGACAAAAATTCTAGCTTAAGCATCATTTGACATGCACTTACAAAGTATATTGGTCCTTCCCCCCCCCCTCCCCCCAAACCAATGTTGACAATGTGATGCAAAATATACTGTGCAAGCCTTTGCCCGTTTTTTAACCAACATTGGAATGGGGGGAGGGAGTAAAGTGGGAAGCATTTAATCTCTATCACAGACAAATTAGTGCGTCACATTTTCCAAACGTGTTTTGTCCAAGATTGTAGAGTCCAGGCTCATTGCCGAAAAATGTGTGGAAACTGCTTACGAACTTTCATCTTGCGAACGAAATGGCGTGTTTTCTTCAATGTTCAGGAAAATAAGCGTTTTAAAGTAGTCAATCTCTTTGGCTTTTGTGTTTGTGAGGATGGTAAGCAGCTGCTTTATCACTAATATCAGGCATTTCTTCTGTTTATGCGGAAAACAACGTAATTATGCGGAGGATGCAGATTTAGGGCATTATGCAGATCCGCATCGCCGCATCCTGTCAGATGCCATGTTTTCTGCACACGAGCGAATGCCTCGTTTGTAAAGATATATGATGCTGGCCGTAAGCCGTAAGCTTATTTGATCTTTCGAGCGATGTGTGTTGCTTCATCAGACTGAACTCCTCTTCTGCTTTACGTTGTTCACTTGCTAAGTTGATCTCGTCTGCCTGAGTTTTAAAGTAGGCATTTTTGAGCTTTGTACACAGTTTCTTAACCTCCTTCATTAGCGACTTCCATTTGGTTGGTTCCTTCTCTTCACTGTGTTTCAGAAACAGGTCCTGGTATTCCTGGTTTGCTCTTGGCTTTTCATGACTATGGTGTGTTCTAGAGGGAATGGTTTCTTTAGAGGCCTGTTCTATTGCATCAGCAATTAGCCTCTCTACCTCACCAATTGTGACCCTCCACGGGATTTCGTGGAATAAGGTGAATGCACGCACACGACACGCTCGCGCGATAGAACAAAAGAACTTGCTCTTAACACGAGAGCTGCGTGCAAACTTCCTGCCTCATTAACAGCGGGGCCATTGTTTTCGCACGGTTAAAACAAAGGAACGTGTCACGATCTTAGCGTGCGTTTGTACGATATAACATGGTGACCGTGTGTACTTATAGCACACTATCCAAAAAAGGATTGAGGTTTATTAGGTTAAAACCTTCTAATAGGTTAGAACCAACGTCGAATCAGAAAAAATGAAGGCTTAAATTTTAATGCAACTGCAACCAACACAATCACCGAAATGCAAATTTTCTTCCACTAGCCATTAATTCTATGCTTTTTGTCAGAACCTTTGATTCGAAGTTTTGCCAAAATTCGGCCAGTTAACAGTACCACACAAATTGAGGTTAGAGAATGATCGTGCTACATGAATTTACCTTCCTTCGCATCTAACTTTAAATTTCAACTCAACTTCTTGCGAACGTAGACTGAATCAGGGCATCTTCTGGTAAGCGGATTGCTGTTCTTTTAATGCCACGATAAAGTAATGCTGCCACTAATGCATGAAATGAATACAACATCGATTTGTTTCCTTGGTTTGTGTTCATTCTTCTCTCGTTCTGCATGTCTTCCATGTTTAAGAAACAAAACAAAACTGGGGCCCGTAAACGTTTTGGGCTCTAAAGGCAATTTGATCCACTTATCCTGGAAAGCCGATCTGTTTACATGTTTTCGTGACAGGAAATGTTTCCCTTTTCAAGATACATGTACAAAGCGTTTTTAAATCACCCGAAACACGGCCGAAAAGTTTCGAGAAACTTTCGAGAAACGGGCCCCTGCCCTGCATTCAACACTCTTTATGCCAGTCCTACACGACCACAACAATGAATGCCTTGTAGATTCAGGGAAAAGGAAACGCAAGAATCAAAATAAGCTGAAAATAAAAATGCGTTGCAATGGCGGTTTGGTGTGTTGACATCGGGCAAACTCAGAAAAACAGTGTATCGGCAATCATGCGAGTATTTTTCGACAATGCTAATTACATGGCATCTGACAGGATGCGGCGATGCGGATCCGCATAATTCCCTAAAATCCGCATCCTCCACATAATTACGATGTTTTCCGCATAAAACTGAAGAAATAGCTGATATTAGTGATAAGGCAGCTGCTTACCAACCTCACAAACACAAAAGCTAAAGAAATTGACTATTTTGAAACGCTTATTTTCCTGAACATTGAAGAAAACACGCCATTTCGCTCACAAGATGAAAGTTTGTAAGCAGTTTCCACTCATTTTTCAGGAATGAGCCTGGACTCTAGTTAAACCGTTTTCATAACATACCCTAGGCTCGAAATTTCTGAAAAAGATACAAGGTATGAGAAGTTAGCCGCAAGTTACATTGTATAGTAGCAAATTAAAATTGCATCATTTGTAACTCTGGTAAAGTAGGGAAAATCTTTGCGATCATTGCGATGAAGTTCTACAAAACAAAGAGCCCGCAATACGTATGTGTAAAAAACCGCTGAAAATGGTGAATGATCGAGGGAATGGATCATGGTTCAACCACATCACAATTTTGCTTCATATCTCCAAATTGAAACAAAATTCATGACAAGAAACAAAATATTTTTTATCGCTTTATTTCTTTTAGTAAAAGTTTCAGCAAAATGCCGATTACCAACCCTTTTATTTTAACGGTGAATGCTGGTCGCAAATTGGCGACTCGGCCAGATATCTTAATCGCAAAGGGAAAAAGCGACTGTATTGGTCGCAATTTCGAGTCCTGATTTACCATAAGCATGTAAATACATTGGACGGGCCTAATTATTAGTTCTACAAATGTTTAAATTTCCGCATAATCCGGTGTAATTTCTGCATAATCATTGCATGTTTACGCATAACATGGCCAAAAATTTCTGCATAATCTTTAATTTTTTTCCGCATCCTATCAGAAGCCCTGTAATTGCGTCGAATTACGGCCACGGCCACGGTCTCATTCCCACGCTTCATAGAAAAGCCCTCGAAATATCAAGATATTCTGCTGTTTTGGTGATCGAAACCCATTTATTTTCACGGGATAATCTTCAGGGGGTCTTTGAAATATTTTTTTTGATTTTCTAATATCATTGACTAGGGCGTCCATATTTTTCTTTTGAGTGCTCAACGATATTCTTGCACATATAAATTATGGGAGAAGACGCTTCAAATTCCCAGATAACAACAAAGGTGCGCAATGTAAAGTGGGTGGGCCAGTCTCTGTAAGGTCCCTAATAAGATCAGCTCGCCTTTTTCAATCGTGGCATGAACATTCAAATCTTATTTGATCTGGCCGTAACTTGGAACGAACTGACTATTTTGAGGAACGATCTGATCATGAAACGAAGTGACCGGATTCCATTGCGTCAGTATAACAGACAAAATGGATGCATATTAAAAAAAGGTTTAATGAGAGCTAAACGTTTATAATGGTGTGGATTGTAAAGTAAAGTAAATGATGATGGATGTGCCGTAATTCCTTGTAATTTACTAACTTGTGTTTTTTTAATTACAGAAAAAAACCCTTTCGATCCATAGGTATTACACCTTGCCATCTCATCATCGGTGAAGAGAACGTCCATACAGGTAAGGGCCACAGTGGATACATCTTTCCCCATGTCAATGCCGTTGCTCATCGGTCGGACCATGACTACATGTACGTGTT
>OX421454.1:7578505-7588505 GCA_949126865.1 Montipora capitata | reverse complement strand
CACTTTTTAATTAGAAAGATTTTTGCTCTTGTCTAAACTGAAGACAGAGGGTGTAAAGGCAGGGATGGCACTAGGATTTTTCAATCTGGGTCCTGGGACCCGCATGTTCGGCCAAATTGGGGTCCCAAGCATTTTTTGGGGGTCCCAAAATCTTGGTTACCCTCAGCGAGAAAAAGAGTATGTTTTAAATTATGAGAAAAAGAGAGTAACCAACTTGGAATTAATATTGACGCATATGCATAGGACCGGCCGACAAGAACTCTGTTAATGAAAGAGCACCCTTTCCAAGGGTTTACGCATCACTGGTTTCCTCCCTTAGGAGCAATGAACAGTGACGTCTTTTGCTATATATTTGCATTCAGTGACTTGCAGAGTACATTCCTCTGAAGAAGACCACAGAAAGCGGTCGAAAATTTAGTTTTAACCTTTTTAGATGTTTTAAACCCCATTTCTTAGAACTTCAATTATGATCACAGATCGCTCCAACAGTTTTACAAACAACAGAATATACTGACAAATCAAAGCAAGTTGTGTGAGTTATTTAACTCAGTGCCTTGCGTCCTGGGACGCATTAAAATTTCGATCATGCATTTTTTGGATTTTATTTGCGTAAAAATGCACGATTTCTGCGTTAACGCGATCCCTGAAAGGTTATCAGTCAAACGGGAAATGTTGTGAAAGAGATTACTGTGCACGTAATTTTCAGTTTTAGTTGATGATTAAAATTGTTGGTTATAGTTTACAAAGCTTGTTTGTTTATAATTACTGCTATAAGCTCAGAGGTCTTCGATCACTTTAAACTGTATACACTAATGACGATTGATTTTGTACTTTATGCCGAAGAACAATTATTTCTATATACACTGTATTGCTTTCTGGGGAGTTTAGAGACGGGAGCGCCGCTTTAAGGCTTGGCTAAATCTATATGTATGTATTACATGTATATAATGCATGTCGATCGGTCATTTTGGATGGTGAAATAAAAAAACAAAGCCGATTATCCTTGGCCTTAAATCTCAGTAAACAAATAATTCCTGAAATAAAATCCTCAAAAAATAGAACCTATAGATACAAAATACATTACGGATAAATCAACAACCAATTTATGGCGTTATTTCCTTACCAAAATTCCCTACATTGCCCAGTTGAGCAGACAAACCATACATACATAAATCTTCCAACAACGTAAAGACAACGAAGAAACTGACCTGATTTGGGACAGGATAGGAGCATCACAATCAGTAAAACGACAGTGTATGACGCGAAAGACATGGCTTGATTCCCACTTAAATCGATATGATGAGTGGCTTGCGAACAACATTCAGGCAAAATTATTTTAACGAGTGCACAGACAAGGAAGTGAAACTCATTTCCCATGATGCACATTGCGTTCATCCTTGGAACGAACGTCGTTCCCAGGGTCTCTCTTCTTCTCTTTTCTCGTACCAAGAGTCCTCGGGCTTTTTGGTCAGCGGGAGGGCAGGTACGTCATGTATGGGGAATTATTATGTACCCAATACATATTATATCATTACATACATATTATGTCCTAGAGGTACACAGCGTAATCATACACAGCTAACATACCTAGACACAGGTATACACAGCGCTATACACAGCAATACACAGCTATAAAGGGTTATACACAGCTATATACAGCTATACACAGCTCTATATACAGCTAAACACAGCTATACACAGCTATACAACGCTATAAAGGGCTATACAAAGCTATAAAGGGCTATACACATATATACATAGCTATACACAGCTATAAAGGGCTATACAGAGCTATACAGACCTATACACAGGTATACATGCCTATACACAGCTATACAGGTCTATACACAGCTATACAGCGCTATACATAGTTATACATACCTATAAAGAGCTATACAGTGTTCTAAATAAGATAATCGTTGTAATAAGGGTAATTAGTGACGTCATAGAGCGCGATCTCTTTAATCCAATAAACCTACTGAATGAACCAGGACTTATCTTTTATGTTGTGTTAAAATCGCAACATTGGTGCCGAGACCCGGCTCTTTCCGACCAAAATGTCAGAAGAGCTTCGAAGACTGAAGTCAGTACGAGGTTCGTACAGAGGGCATTGCACTCAAGAGTTCAAAAAAGCCGACAGACTACTGACATCGGAGCCGCTCAACACCGCCGAACTTAAAGCACTTCAAGATTAACAAGAAGGGGAAACGACATATCACAAATGGACTCACAAATAGCCATGGCCATTTCCGAGGAAGAGCTAGAGAACGAGATAGAAGAGGCCTTGTCAGTTCAAGACACCATCTCCGACTACAAGTTCATGATAATGGAAGCATTGAAAAACGACCAACACGATAAACCGGTGAGTTCTTTCCATGATAACAATAGTTCAACGAAACCGACAACTACGCGAATCAACGTCAATTTGCCAAAACTCAGCATTCAACCATTCAACGGCAATCAATTAGAGTGGCTCACTTTCTGAGACAGTTTTAGCGCAGCAATCGACGAACACACCGAATTGACCAACATCGAAAAAATGAATTATTTACAAAATATGCTTAAAGGAGAGGCAGCGCGCGCGATCGCCGGACTACCACTTACCAACGAAAACTATACGAAAGCAATCGAAATATTGAAAGAACGCTTCGGCGATAAACAAAATATTATCAATGCATACATGGAATCTCTGACCAGAGCTGCCCCACCGACATACGAAATATCGAGTCTGCGAACATTTTATGACTCCTACGAATCAAACATTCGTGGTCTGGAGGCCCTCGACGTAAAAACCGACACGTACGGCTGCCTTCTTATACCGATACTCTTGAAGAAACTACCAGAATCCATACGTTACGCGATATTCAGATCTGACAGTTCGGTGGATAAGTCACTTGACAAGTTACGAATCGCACTTCGACGAGAAATCGAAACAATCGAGAAGGGTCGCCTGTCGACCACAAAAAGCAGCGAAACATACGACGAAGAACCACTTGTTCCGACAACGGGAACGATGCTATCCAGAACGCAGCCAAGAACGCAGAGCGAGAAACAACGCCCGAAACAAAAGAAATGCGCCTACTGTGACGGTAACCATTGGTCAGTCAATTGCAGCGAATTCGTAACTGTGCAAGAACGTTACCAAGTACTACAACGACAACAACGCTGTTACAACTGCCTGGGCACAAATCATAACAAAACAAAATGTTTTTCTAAGCGGCGCTGCATGAAGTGTAAACGGAAGCATCATACTTCAATTGCCACGGACAAACACAAAACCCGCCAAAAGATACCGCGTCTAACCCGTCGCCCTCAAAGATCGAGCAAACGAAAGCAAACAAACACGACGAACCGAAGGAGACTCACAAAGAGAAGAAAACCCACTCAGACAATACCCACGTAGGAACAACACAGTTGCTAGATCTGCAACAGAATCAAATCCTAATGCACTCAGCTAGAACAACAGCAATCGGACAAGGCTTTCAATGCTCACAGGCACACATTCTCTTTGATACAGGCTCACAGAGGACGTTCATCACAGAAAACATGAGGAACCGACTAAACCTCAAAACTATACGCAAAGAACTCCTTGACGTAACCACATTTGGCGATATCAAAACCACCAGAAGAAACTACGACGTAGTCTCACTCAATCTAGATACGGGAAAGGAAAGTTTATCATTAACGGCACTTGTAACTCCTACAATCTGCCCACCACTGAAGATAAAAGCTTTCGAAATTCCCCCCGAACTAGAAGGTCTAAAACTAGCGGACACACCTATCGGAAACTCAGAAGTGGATATACTTATCGGAAACGACCAGTACGGTCACCTGATCACTGGCAAGATGATCAAAACGAGTAACGAAGCCATGATCGCTATCGAAAGCAAATTTGCCTGGCTTCTAGCAGGATCCACCTCCCTCTAATATACGCAACAGCAACACAATGGGATGTCACCGGATAGACACCCAGTCCGCCGAATCACAACTCGACAGCATACTCACCAAATTTTGGGAAACAAACCAAATCCACGACGAACGCAATCAAGACGATTCCGTCATGGAAACATTTCGAAAAACAATCAAATTCAACGACACTTCGGGTAGGAATAGTGTTGCATTGCCGTGGAAAGAAAACAAAAACGATCTGCCGTCCAACCTGAACCTCAGTGTAAACGACTAGCCAGTCTCCAGCGAACCTTAAACAAAAGAGACCACGAACTTATCGGCATATACGACAAGCAACTGCAGGAGCAGCTTCGAATGGGATTTATAGAGATAGTACCGGACATGCATCACCACCACGAAATCGTCCACTACATCCCTCACTTCCCAGTGTTTAAAGAGGATAGCGCAACAACAAAAATGAGAATAGTCTATGACGCCTCAGCAAAGCAAAACTCCAATTCACCAAGCTTAAATGACTGTCTTCACACCGGAGAGAACCTAATGCAAGACCTGACAGGAATTCTTCTCCGATTCAGAGCACACAATGTGGCATTCATCGCCGATATCGAGAAGGCATTTCTCCAGATCGAACTCCACCCAAACGTTAGAGACGCCACGCGCTTTCTTTGGCTTAAAGACATCAACAAACCAGCCACCGATACAGATAACTTACGAGCATATAGGTTCCAACGCGTCCTATTTGGAGCGACTTCGTCACCCTTTCTTTTAATTGCAACAATCCAGTTTCTCTTAATGAAAGCAAATACATGGATAGCTACTGACCTCATCAACTCAATGTACATGGATAACGTGGTGACGGGGGCTGACAGCCAGGAAAAGGCCATGGAATACTATACATTATCACGAAAATATTTGAAGGACGCTGGAATGAATCTGAGAGAATGGAATTTGAGCTCACCAAACCTTAACATCAAAGCAAAAGAAGACAAATGCGCCGCTAAAAATCCGCAAACCAAAGTACTAGGTCTAAAGTGGGATGCGACACTGGACACGCTATCACTCTCACTCGATAAGATGATAAACGACATTTCACAAGCTACTCAACAAAAGATGAGCAAAAGGTCTGTCCTAAGCATCGCCTCAAAAGTATTCGACCCTCTCGGATTTGTTGAACCTATCACCGTTAAAGCAAAGATCATGATACAAGACATATGGAAACAAAATATGACTTGGGACCAAGAAATAAGGAATGACTGAAAAGAACAGTGGATTAAATGGCTCGACGACATTAAAAACCTGTCCATGTTCAAAATACCAAGACCATATTTCAGTGACAACATCACCAGCAAACAACTTCATATATTCTGTGATAGCAGTCAACGAGCCTACGGTGCGGTTGCATACCTCCGAGGAACATCAGGAAACATGACGCAAACAAGCTTCGTAATCGCCAAAACAAGAGTCGCACCCGTTAAGACGCAAACACTTCCACGATTGGAACTACTAGCAGCACTGTTAGGAGCCAACCTAGCGACGTACATCACGAAAACTTTACAACTCGGAAAGGAATGCGAAATCGTCTACTGGAGCGACTCACAAATTGTGCTATCGTGGCTTTCATCCAACAAAAGACTGCAACCATTCGTACACACGCGAATACGCAAGATAACGCAAATAACAGGGACACATAAATGGATGTTCTGTCCCACATCCTCAAACCCTGCAGACTTAATAACACGAGGAATAAGCACAACGATGTTCTATCAGAATAGAGCATTATGATTTGAAGGTCCATCGTGGCTAAAAGCACCGAATGACCGGTGGCCACAAGTTCAGTCAAAGGAACCTATCACAGACATAATCGACAGTCCACAAATGCATATAATAGTCAAATCAGATAGCCCTAACATACTTGACTCAATAGACTTAGAGAGGTACAGCACCTTAAACAGAGCGATCCGAGTAACGGCCACACTCCTTCACTACACAGATATATGGCGAAAAAGGAACACAAAGTGTACTATTACAACTGAAATAATGCAGGGTGCTCGACTTGCATTACTAAAAGGAACCCAAAGAAAATACTATGAACGCGAAATCACTTGCTTAAACCTGTGTGTAGGACTGCATAGGTCTGTATAGCCCTGCATAGCACCGTATAGCTGTGTATAGTACTGTATAGCTGTGTATAGCTATTTATACCTTTGTATAGGTCTGTATAGCTCTGTATAGGTATGTATGGCGCTGTATAGCACTGTATAGCTGTGTATAGTACTGTATAGCTGTGTATAGCTATGTATAGCTGTGTATAGGTCAGTACAGCTCTGTATAGCCCTGTATAGTTATGTATAGCTGTGTATAGTGCTGTATAGCTGTGTACAGACCTGTATATATGTGTATAGCTATGTATGCCTGTGTATAGATCTGTATAGCCCTGTATAGTTATGTATAGCACTGTATAGCTGTGTATAGTGCTGTATAGCTGTGTATAGCTATGTATACCTATGTATTGGTCTGTATAGCCCTGTATATGTATGTATAGCACTGTATAGCTTTGTATAGTACGTTATAGCTGTGTATAGCTATGTATACCTTTGTATAGGTCTGTATAGCTCTGTATAGGTATGTATAGCACTGTATAGCTGTGTATAGTACTGTATAGCTGTGTATACCTATGCATAGCTGTGTATAGGTCTGTACAGCTCTGTATAGCCCTGTATAGTTATGTATAGCTGTGTATAGTGCTCTATAGCTGTTTATAGACCTGTATATATGTGTATAGCTATGTATACCTGTGTATAGATCTGTATAGCCCTGTATAGTTATGCATAGCTGTGTATAGTGCTGTATAGCTGTGTATAGCTATGTATACCTGTGTATAGGTCTGTATAGCTTTGTATAGGTATGTACAGCTCTGTATAGCCCTGTATAGTTATTTATAGCTGTGTATAGTGCTGTATAGCTGTGTATAGACCTGTATATATGTGTATAGCTATGTATACCTGTGTATAGATCTGTATAGCCCTGTATAGGTATGTATAGCTGTGTATAGGTATGTATACCTGTGTATAGGTCTGTATAGCTCTGTATAGCCCTGTATAGGTATGTATAAATGTGTATAGCCCAGTATGTCTGTGTAAAGCTTTGTCTAGCTGTATACCTGTGTCTAGGTATGTTAGCTGTGTATGATTACGCTGTTTACCTCTAGGACTTAATATGTATGTAATGATATAACATGTATTGGGTACATAATAATTCCCCATACATGACGTACTTACGCCAGGAGAGGGTAGCACTTCGGCAACCTCGTACCCAGGGTCTTCTCAACTTTCAATATGGCGGCGGGTTTTGAGGAGACCTTGGCTTTGTTCATGGATGGACAAATATGCAATTTTTTTCAAAATGGCGGCAAGGAATAGGGTGAGAGAAATCTGGGTACGACAACTGCCAACAAACAAAAACAATAAAAATGGAGTACGAAGGGGGAGCCCAAAGCTGTAAAATTCGATGCAAGAGGGGGACATTGGGGTGTATTAGAAAGCGCAAAACCGAAGAAAAAATCATCCAAAACCGCAAAACCGCAAAAAATTTCAGCCAAAACCGAAAACCGCATACAAAACCGTCAGAAAACCGATACAATGGTGGCAAGTGCGGCGTACAGAGCAAACTACACTAACACCTTCTCTCATCAAAGTATTTGTGAATGTCGGGGACTTTTCTAAAGCCTTCATATCTGTTAGTACCTGCTAATATCATAGGCTTTATTTCTGCCGCTCTCTCGAGCCCGGACTTTGTGGGCTCATTTTCCGTAAAGCAGCTGGTAATGGAGCCAAGTTAACTTAGGAGAATTTGCACACAAGTCCTCTCTAAAATTGCAATTTTGCAATCGCAAAAAGCTATAGCTCTGCAAACGTCAATCAAAACTCTCTAATTGATTTCTATTTGATAACTAAGACCTGACAGTTTGGAGATTCGAATGGAATGTTTAATCTTGGTCTACTCACATGCAATTGCATTGAGGAAGCTAACCGGTACTGTTTGTTCCTTGTTTTACATGGCAGCAGGAACTTGGTCAAAGGTTAAATACTAATGTTGTAATAAACAGATACTTACTTAAAACAGGAGTCGACTATTGAATGTTTAGTCGTTTTTAAAACACTACGTCCATTCGACAAAAATAGTCGCCTTTTGCTCTTCAGTGTCAGGCTAAAATAGTGTGAAACCCTCCTCTCCCTTTTGCCTTTTACTTGTCACAAATACCGATAAGAGATCGATATTTGGTATGCACGTTGGAATCCCATATCCTCACGTATGGTCGTGTCGGGATATTAAACGAACTTCAGTTCTTGAAATTGTCTCTGCAGCCCCCATTATAATGTATAGCTGGCCACGTAAAAGGTACGGGCAACTCCAGACACGATGAAGTTTAATGATTCAAAGCTCTCCACTGCAGAGGAAAAGGCCAATTCCTTTAATCCCTATTTCGCATCTGTCTTCAATCCTGATACAAACGGACACTTCCTTTCCTACCCCTCAAGTCCGTTGGTCAACACACTTAATGATATAAGTGTTACGTCATCTGAAGTGGAAAGCCTTTTGTCTAAGTTAACACCATCAAAAGCAACTGGTCCAGATGGTATTCCATCTTTTGTCCTGAAAAAATGTTCAGCAGTGATTGCACCTTCACTCGCTGCTCTGTTTAATCTCTCTCTTCAACAGGGCAAAGTTCCATCCGAATGGAAAATGGCGAATGTCATTCCTATTCCTAAAAAGGACAATCTACGAGATGTCACCAATTACAGGCCTGTATCTCTTCTCTCAATAGTTTCTAAGGTACTTGAACATTTGATCTTTACTCACGTTTCTAACTTCGTTAAAACTTCACTCTATGATCTTCAACATGGTTTCCGTCCTAACAGGTCTTGTGTAACTCAACTTCTGTGTGTTCTTCATGATCTTGGCCGTGCTCTTGATGCCGGTAGTGAAATTGTCATTATTTATCTTGATTTTTCTAAGGCGTGACTCTGTCTCTCACCGCAAGCTTCTCTTCAAATTAGATTGTTTTGGTATTTCAGGTACTCTTCTAGATTGGTTTGGTGACTATCTTCACGATCGTAAACAACGTGTTGTTGTTGAGGGTGTCTCATCGTCTGTCCGTGACGTCATTTTCGGTGTACCTCAGGGCAGTGTGATTGGCCCCTTATTGTTCCTCCTATATGTTACCGACTTGCCTGACGTTGCTATTAACAGCAAAGTTGCACTCTTTGCGGACGACAGTAAGTTAGTGTTTCCGCGTGATTCATTCGCCTGCTGACAATGATCTTGTACAGCTTGATCTTGATTCTATGTGTTCATGGTCTGTCTATTGGTCACTTAAATTCAACGAAGAGAAATCTTCCTTGCTTAGGATATCACGTAAGCGCAAACCTTCTGAATATACCTATAGCAGGTAAATTATACCTATAGCAGGTATATACCTGAATATACCTATAGCAGGTAAATTAGCAGCAGCAGCTTAAGGTCAGCGGTCAGCTAAGATGGCGGATGCAATACTATCAACTGCGTTCAAACTCCTTGTCTTGTCACTGTTTTTCCTCCTAAAACTTAATAATTTCTATATAACATCATCGATTAACATCAATTCCACCGACTGGTCGAATTTAATCAGCTCAACAAGACCAATATCCATAGGATTGGAAGCTTATCGATCTCGACGACGAATCAGCCAAGCAGGCGCCATTTTGGATTCATGCCCAGAACTCGGCTCTCCTCGTCAATTACTACTTAGTCTACTATTAATGGCTGGCGATATCAGTATAAATCCAGGGCCGCAGTGGAAGTTTCCTTGTGGGTTCTGCTCAAAACCGGTTAAGCGAAATCAACGAGGTATTGAGTGTGATAATTGTGATCGATGGTTCCACACTCGATGCTGCAAAATCGGCGATGAAACGTATAAAACTCTTGGACTTTCATCGTACATATGGATATGCTGCGACTGCAATGCTGCTAACTACTCAACTGCACCATGCAATTCTTTGCTGGACTCATTCAATTCACCTGGATACTTTTCTCCAATTGCAAATCTACAACA
>OX421454.1:7548505-7573505 GCA_949126865.1 Montipora capitata | reverse complement strand
AGATTTACACGGCTACATATGATTGCGTTTTGCCTAAAACACCCTAAGTTAGACCAAAATTCGAAATTTACACCCCTAAACGAGACTACGAGCATCCCTCCCCTTTTTATATGGGAGTCTTGCCCCACACCCCGGGCACCGCCCTTCCATATCGCGACGTTGCACCTAAGAGAAAACTCGTCGATGTCCCTAATTCATCTTGCTGGCCCTGGGAATTGTTGTCATCTGCACTGACGTCACTACTTTCATCAAATTCTTGCTGGCCTTTATCAGATTCACTAGCTTCTCACTCATTTCATGCGCGTTCAGATCTTCATGGGGTCCTTCATCTTCATCCACTCCGCACCAACTCGGACGTCATTCGACACGCGTGATCCCCTACTGTGACATTTAGTTTGTCACGCATTCCTCTCACTAACTTTGGCGTGCGCATTTCGTGGCTATAGAGTGTTTTCAAGTGACATCATTCTACGGGAATTGAGCTCCATTATCACTCAAACGTTTTCTTTTGTTTCGAAGAAAACAAGGTTACTGATCACGTGAGTGAAACAGGCATCTTGTACCCTATGGGACCTTACATTCTATTTATCAGGCCCTCCTAGTACAACCTCATTTCAACTACTGCAATATTGTTTGGGGAAACTGGAGTAACTTTGCAGGACAAACTGCAAAAACAACAAAACAGAGCAGCCCGTGTCTTGACCTACTGTATAACTATGACACTCATGTCAACAATTTATTTGAACTCTTAAGATGGAAATCCCTAGTCTCTCAAAGGCAAATTGAAAGAGCAACAATGGTATTTAAGTCCCTACAGGGACTAGCACCTGAATATCTCTGCTCGAAAATTGTCCATCGCGATTCTGGTCATTGTTTGAGAGACTCTGTGAATAAGGTAAATGTTCCGTAACCGCGCACAAACTACAAAAACAGCTTAAGTTATTTAGTGGCGTAGTTTTGTGGAACAGTTTGCTATTAGAACTAAGGAAAGCAGAGTCCCTCAATCAATTCAAACGACTGATTAAAGAGGTTATCTAAGCCATTATTCTAAACACGTCATTCATGGAAAGCAGCTTTTATTGTATGATATTGAGTAAGATAGTTAATGTAGTTTACATAGTTCTATCTATAAATTTTTAATTGTAGATATTTTTTTTATATTGCTGATGAATTGCACTTTGGTTAAATAAAGATGAAATAAATAAATAATAATCTATTCGAGATCAATTGCCACTCAAATCTAAGAAAAACCGGAACCCATGGCCAACTAGGACAAAATAGAAAAACCCAAAAAGCACATCGGATATAACAAAACCGAAAGACCGCTCGTATTTTTTACGAAAACGGAAAACCAGATGCTAAAAAACGAAATGCGATGCGATCGTTGAATGTTTTAGCGCTTCCAGATGCATTGAAATGTTCAAAGTTATTTCTCACACCAGTACATCGAGGGATATCGATCGATAAACCAACAATTATTACTCGGAATACCTGAAAGGTATCCGAGCTATAGGTTCTTCACCATTTACCACAAAAATCCGGCAATTTCGGTTGGAATGTAAATGGTAAGCCTATTTTGGTCTTCCCGAGAAAACGGGATTTCTTGAAAGGTAGTCCAAGAGCGCTTACCATTTGAATGAAATTTTCAGTGAGAATGTTTCGACAAATGGTACTGAATGTTCTGTACTTAGAACAAGAAAATGGGAATGTGCTGTATCATTTGTCAGAAAAACGGGTTGTTCCGGTTTAAAAACGAATGAAACGGTCTATTTTCTCTGGCACTTGTAATTGTGGACAACGGTACAGAAATTTCCGGGCATTCTGGTCAAAGCGGGAAAAAGTGAATACCTCGAAAGGTATTACCTTTTTTCCGAAAACATTCCACCGAGATGAACCGTTCCAATTGAATTCTCTCCGGAATTACCGAAAATTCCATTCAAATGGTAAGCGCTCCAAAATTCCCAAACGGTATTAATTTCCCAATCGGAAAACGTGTTTACATTTGTATACTCCCATGATTTTGCGTCCCTCCCGACTTTCTCGGTAACCTTGAACTGATTTAGTAAATAGACCTTATTCATAAATGGCGGTCAATTTATAATTCTTTTGTCGAAGTGCAAATTAGCCTATCAAGCCTCGATACCATACAGTGAATTGAAAAGAATTCTTGTTCTAAAATGAGGCTTGGTAGGCTAATTTGCACGTGGACAAAAGAATTATAAATGTGACCGCCATTTATGAATAAGGTCTATGGTACACGCCGTTTCCAACTAAATTTCCCATTCGGGAGTTTTTGTTTACCATTTGAACAAACCTAGCACCAACCGGTTTCTGCTTGTAAATGGTAAACGACCGTACTTTCGGTGCAACGAAATGCACAAAGAATTTCATGTATTCCGAGCAATTAGGACACGGGGATTTCATTGCTGGGTTGCCAGTATGGCAAACCCAGTCGGAATGTGCGTTTCATTTCTTAGGTTTCTTATTTTTACTGGGTTGCCAGTATGGCAAACCCAGTCGGAATCTGCGTTTCATTTCGTCGTTATTTTCGTGTCGGTAAAAGTCTTGCCTGTCACTCCCCTGCTAAGTGGTGTCTTTATGCATGGAGCCTTCTGCGTGTATTTTCTTAGGATCGAGAGGGTAGTGGGAAATGCGTAGATTTCTCTGGTGGACACAGTAGAACGATTAACTTAACCGGCAATGACGTCGAAAGTCATGTAACGCGAATGGCGTTTTAGTGGATCTTTGAACAAAATATACCCTTATGAAGCTCAATAATGGCAAGTCAATTGGATATACAGGAGGTGGAATCTTAAAAGCGACGAGTAATGGACTTCGACAACAATCTATCGCCCGTGGAGCCGAAATCAAAGTGAGCTGTATTTCAAATATTTTACCGAGTGTGCTATTATGTAGAACACTGAAACGAAATGGAAAATTCTCTGGTAACTCAGTATGGGTTCAACAAAGACAGAGAAGGAATCCATAAAGTGGATCTGTTATCTCAGTTGTCTCGCTATTTGTAATTACCAGTCCTCAACTCTGCACAGTCTTCCGGTAACAATTGGAAATTTCACTAATTCTCTGGCGTCAAAAGTCATTGTAAGGTGAATGGCGTTTTAGTGGATCTTTAAACAAAATATACCCTCATGGATCGTCAATTGGATGAACAAGACAGCGCTGAAAAATAAACGTCTGGATTTTAAGCCACGAGTAATGATCTTCGATAACAATTTCATTTTTCGCCTTTCAAGCATGGCATCTGACAGGATGCGGCGATCCGGATCCGCACAATTCCCTAAAATCCGCATCCTCCGCATAATTACGATATTTTCCGCATAAAACTGAAGAAATGCCTGATATTAGTGATAAAGCAGCTGCTTACCACCCTAACAAACACAAAAGCCAAAGAGATTGACTGTTTTGAATTCGAAACGCTTATTTTTCTGAACATTGAAGAAAACACGCCATTTCGTTGGCAAGATGAAAGTTTGTAAGCAGTTTCCACTCATTTTACAGGAATGAGCCTGGACTCTAGTTAAATCGTTTTCATAACATACCGTAGGCTCGAAATTTCTAAAAAAGATACAAGTTATGAGAAGTTAGCCGCAAGTTACATTGTATAGTAGCAAATTAAAATTGCATCATTCGTAACTCTGGTAAAGTAGGGAAAATCATTGCGATCATTGCGATGAAGTTGTACAAAACAAAGAGCCCGCAATACGTATGTGTAAAAAACCGCTGAAAATGGTGAATGATCGAGGGAATGGATCATGGTACAACCACATCACAATTTTGCTTCATATCGCCACATTGAAACAAAATTCATGACAAGAAACAAAATGTTTTTTTATCGCTTTATTTCTTTTAGCAAAAGTTTCGGCAAAATGCCGATTACTAGCCCTTTTATTTTAACGGTGAATGCTGGTCGCAAATTGGCGACTCGGCCAGATATCTTAATCGCAAAGGGAAAAAGCGACTGTATTGGTCGGTATTTCGAGTCCTGATTTATCATAAGCATGTAAATACATTGGACGGGCCTAATTATTAGCTCTATAAATGTTCAAATTTCCGCATAATCCGGTGTAATTTCCGCATAATCATTGCATGTTTACGCACAATATGGCCAACAACTTCCGCATAATCTTTAATTTTTTTCCGCATCCTATCAGAAGCCCTGCCTTTGGAAATCAAGTGAGCTTTGTTTCTAATATTTTACTAACTTGGTATTATATAAAACAATGAAATCAAATAGCAATTTTTTTATGGATTTAACAAACATTCAAGGAATCCAACGCCTTGAATGTATAACAGTGTTTACTTAAGTCGCATCTTAGTTGTCTGGCAATTTACAAGTACATTTACCGGTATTTTGTTCTCAACTCTGCAAAGGTGTGAAAAATTTGGAAATGTGACAGTGAAGAATTATTTGAATGAAAGTTGTTGTCTCTTTTGTGCTTCATTATTTACGGTCAAGGTTCCGAGTCGAAAAGGGTTTGATATGAACTGTCAAAAATGTATTTAATTGCATCTCTTGTTTGCACGGACGCAATTGAAATAGGAAGATTTTTTTGCCTCTAATAGTAAATATGTCGTTTGTTTCAATTAATTTTCGCTGGAAAAGGATTTTGCCGAGATATTTCCAGCCTTTGTAAACTTTAACCCTTTCACTCCCGTGGGGTTCCCCATTGACGAGTAAAATCGTCTGGCGTTAGACAGAGTAAAATCTATAAGTGGCACTATTGGGAGTGAAAGGGTTAATATCATTTTGTGTAATTTTCGAGCTTAACAAATTTGCATACCTGGGTGAAATGTGATACGCGAGGATTTTTGTGGTATTGTTTTGTAAGCAGGAAGGGTTCACGAAAATAAACAGGTCTGTTGGAAGCGTGCTTGAGTTTCAACAAAATCAGCCCCAAAATCAGCAAAAAATTGTGATGCTGATGAATAATAAAGTAGCTGCTATTTGCAAAACGATGGAATTACCTGGTGATAAATAACCTCATCTTGGAGAGTAAATTTTTGACTTTGCAGAAACAATGGTGAAACTCAAGAATTGCGCGATTGTGATCTTTGTGTTGAATTTGCACATTTCTTGTCAAACTTTATAACACTTGAAAGAAAAAGAAAACTAACAAAAACAAAACCTTGTACCTTGCCATCATTTGGCACAGATGCTTCACTGTTTCGCGAGTAAACACGCCGCGGTAACTTCATCACGGCGCCCGCTGAATCCGATGTCACTTTCGATTTTGCGCTAATACTTTCTGCAGCCAAAATTGCAGTTGCAAAATTGAACGTAGCAAAAATCTCCCAAAATGTTTGTCGTTGATCGTAACTTTTGATATTCGGGGTTCAAAATTAATGTTATTTTCGTGTCGTAAATGTTGTTGCTGATGACAAAATATTTTATTCTCGATCGACCATCCTGAAAACTTCCTTCTGCTGTTCCTAAAAACTGTGTATCAATATGTATTCACTTTTGCTTCAATATTTGTTTTCAAGAAAGCAAGCTAACAAAATCTGTACCTTGCTTAGCTCGCATTTTTGGGCGTTAAAATAGAATTTTCGGTCCTTTGCTTCTGTTACGAAGTGGTATATTTTTTAGGTCACCCATCCAGATACTAACCCCGCCCGATAGGGTTAACTTCAAGGAACTTTTGTAAAATACAAAGCTGTCAGACGCTCAGAGTGCACGCTTAAACTTGTGGTAAAAGAAGTCAGTGTAGAAGCCAATGTCTCTCGATTCCCTTTTATTTTCTTCAATCTTTCTGGGTTTGGTACTTTGCGAGTAACCACATGTCTTCTCAGGGGGCTATTTACCTAAGACTCTTACCATGACACAACAATGATATACAATACCAAAAAGATATCGTGTACTTTTAAAAGTAAAGTAGTCTGCTTACGAGCCAGAAGGCCCAATCAAGTCGGGATGTATCTCCGGTTTCATTAGCATGAAGCGACCAGGAGTATTCGCTACTCCCCCCTGGATAGGATGCTAGTCCATCGCAGGGTTATCCCCAGCAATTTGCCGGTACCCATTTATACACCTTGGTGGAGAGAGGCACCGTGAGAGTAAAGTGTCTTGCCCAAGAACACAACACAATGTTCCTAGCCAGGACCTGAACCCGGACCACTCGATCCGGAGTCGAGCACTCCAACCATGAGGCCACCTCGCCTACTCTCGTGCACTATTAGAGCTACATATTGAACTTGAATATCCTGGAAGACAAAACGCAGCTCAGTTGACACCAGGCCACTTTGAAAAATACCATAATACTCATACTAGTAAACTAGTTTTAAAAACTTATACACAGTATTTATACAAAGTTGAAGCGTACGAGCTTTCGGCTCCTTCTCGGAGGCTTGTTCGCATATAAATGAAAAACAAGAATTGTGAACCGGTAAACTGTTAACGGTCACGTGATTTAGCAACACGTGACCGCAACAGATTGTCCCAGATGTGGGGGAGCAGGTATCTTCCAGTGTCCCGGTTCAAGTCCGGCCTGTGAACGCGGATATAGATGGCCTCTTTGATACCCCGCTCTATCCAACGATCTCCATGGTCTAACACCTCCACTTCAACGTTATGTCCAGGGTAGTCCCTGTGTATGTGCTGTGAGACTTCAGACGAAGCGCTGCTTGGTCTAAGATGCTCCGCGAACCTCGATTTCAAAGTCCGCTCGGTCTCTCCCACATACGAGCTGCCACAGTCCACCCCTTGACACGTAACACGATAAATAGTGCCACAAGTGTCTCCTTGTTTCTGTGGGTCTTTCGGAAACGACAACAGTTGTCTGAGGGTATTGTATGGTTTAAATATTGTGTCCACCCCATGTTGTTTCAGTGTGCGTCCAGTAACTCCTCGGACAGCCCTTTGACATATGGGATGACGATGGCCGTTCGTCTAATAGGTTTGTTCCCCCACATTTTGCATGAGCATTGTTTTTGTTTTCTCTTGGGACCATTGTAAGTTCCAAGAGAAACTGGAAACAATGCTTATGCAAATTTTGGGGAGACAGACAAAGATTATTATGTTATTTTCCAAAGTGGCCTATATGGAATAAAGTGCTGTGTTACTGCACTAACACACGTACGCGATGCGTGGCTCTTTCTTCTTAATATGACAGGTTTTTTTTCTTTCTGACAAAATATTAATAGGCTGGTAGCCAAGTTTTTAACCTCATAGAAAGATCTGTGAGATGTGTGAGGCAAAGGGCCTCTGCTGGCACGACTTCTGGGTGACCCCTTAAATGGTCTTAATGACCTCCGACTTGAAAAAATTGACTGGAACACTGCAGTTCAATACCACCCAACTCAGTCCCTTCTGTTTTTGAGTAACACCTACCACAGGCAACCTAGTGTACGCTCATCGAGCGTCTAGTTGGTTAACTATGCGTGATAACCCCCACGGAGAAGTTGTAATTGAAAATAACATCTTCCAGACATCTCTTGAACTAAAAGAAAAACATAACGTACACGAAAGCGAATGAAAGGATCCTACTAAGAATTTTTACATCTCAGTGATACTGGCTTAAGCCGAATGAAACGTTAGATTGATGCAAAATCCACGTTATCTATGTCTCATGTGTGTCGTTCAGTGCAGCAAAATGGACAATAGCGGGGTGGTGATTTCATTGCCTAAAAGCAACTCACTTAACAAAACTATACTTTTTCATACAACAACATCAAGGATTCAAACAGCTTCAATTCTTTCAGAGTTCGATGAAAATCCGGACTTATAACATGCGGTAGGGCAAAAAAGCGATTGTTTCAGTGTAAAAGTACAAACGGGTACGAACACTCTTTATTTTGTCTTTATAACTCGTTTTTCATTTTTATTTTATTTTACCCTCAGTCTGCATTTTACCCCCGGTCTGCACTCTGCAGTCTGCGTTTTACACTGACCGGTTTGAAAACAGTCATTGCACACAGTTTCACCCGTAACATCACAGACATTTGATTACCGTAAAATATAGTGAGCTAAGGTTTAATGAAAGCCCTGGTTCTAGCTATTTAGTCACGGAGGTGTGTTCGCTGTCTTCCGTAATGTATAGTTTATATTGCACGTGCATGTTTATTTTCAATGAATTAAACCTAATTATCGTTAATTTTTCATACCGTCAATGATTATCTGATTTCTTATCGGTGTATATGAGCCTTCTGACAACGACTTTCCCCAGTATACATTGACCCAAAGCTATTTTCCTAAAAGGAAGTATTATTATACCACGTATCTGTGGTACTTCATTTTCACAGTGAAACCATTTGATTGTTGTATTTTGGTTTTATCTCTCATCTCATCGATTGACTGCACGTATTGTCATGTCAGTGTAAAATCAGTATTTTAATACTCTTCTGATTGCCAACAGGGAACCACAGCATGTTTAGTGCCCACATTCTTACAACTTGTTATTGTTAATTTTTTTTGTAGTAAAGTTAACATAATCAAGCCAATGTACATTGTTGAACATGCTATTCCATAGGATTAGCAATCTGCTTCTTGCACTTTTCAGGCTATGAAAAGAACTTTTCCATGTCTTGTCCTACCAGAGAATACAATGTGATGTCTTGCAATGCTGTTCATGAAATCTGTTGGGCCTAATTAAAAAAGGGCACAATTTGTGCAAGTCCTAAACAGAAGCATCTCATCATCTTCAGCTGCTCTTGTCGAATGAGCCCAGGGTTAGGGATGGATCTTTGCTGTTTTATCAAACTGGCTTTTAATCTGCTGTTTTGGGGGCAGTGTCAATGGCACGGTTTGTTTTATTTGCCTCCATTCCTTAAACTACATTTTTGTTTCGTTTCGTTTACTCAGAAACGAATTGTATGGTCTTGTATCTATTTAGAATTGATGGTGAACTATTTACACAAATTATGAGGTAGAGTGGCCAATCAAAACAGAATTTGTAATTGAACATCTAAACATCTATGAAAAGAAAAAACAAACTTGTGAACATGTAAACCTGAAGTATAGCAAATCATAATGCTGACAAACACGAAAGTGAAGGAAATGGGTCATAAATACGAAGTTTTCACTATCTGAATGATTTTGGGTTACATTAAAGGGATATATTGTTGAAAAATCCAAAGCTATCTCTCTTCGTTGTAATAAGTAATGTAGACAATCTTCGCACTGGTGAGTTGGGAACCAGTTACTTTAAAGCTAGTACTGGTAACTTCCTAGGTTCACATGTAACACAAGTAACGGAAGATTTACAGAAAACGGAATTTGAAATTTTATGCTGTGGCATTTGAAGGAAAATGAGGTATTTGTAGACAAGTATCATTATGTTCTTCTCTTTAATGGTTAATATTCCTTGACAGGCTTCTAACCATTCAGAGAGTTTGCGTCCACATTTTTGTCCTTTGTAGAGAGTTTTAATAGACAAAACGAAATATATATGACCGACCAAGTGACCCACACTACAGTATTTTATCTTTTCTCCTGCCCTTACCATTCCAGAAACAAAACACTATTTCTTTTTGTGAAATAGTTTTTTGTTGTTGGTGAAGTTGCAAATTTCCTTTGCTTTGTCACCTTCAATTTTATTTCCCAATCCCCCTGTCCAGTCTGCAATCTTCCCCCAAATCACTCGCTGTACCACATCCTCAGACAGTAATCATAAATGCCACAACTTGAGCAGTGCTAGAGAATATTTTCAAAGCATGTTTTGAAAACAAATAAAAATTATTGGAGTACAAGAAAACTCACAGGAGTGTGATGCTTAAAAAGTCGTGTACAAAATTAAAGAATACTGTTTAATATACATATTTATATTTTTAAATCAGAAGAAGCAAAAATGGAAGTCGTTAGCGAATTGACAGGTCAATAAGACTATAATGATAAGCCTTACAATTATTTTCAAGAATAATATTTATTGTTAAGACTTCACAATCTTAAATAACCCTCTTGGAAAATTACATGATGACGTGCACTTTGTTTGGCGTGAGGAGATTAATATTTTTTATTGATGAAAGTGTTTAAAGAAGTACTCTCTACACGCTTGTGGTCTGTAAGATATGCGCTTTTATTCGTGCTAGTCATTCAATATATACAAGATAGATCAGGTAACCAATTAACAATATAAACAGGAAGTGACTCATATCGTAACATCCTCCCTTTTTTATTGAATCAAAGCCAATCAATAAAATGTGTAACAAAATTAACTATGAACAAAACGAACCGTAACTATATAAGATTTAAGGCATCACAAAGTCAGTGAGCTTGGCTGGGGGCTTTGATGTTCTTTGACTCTTTCGAAGCACAGGCTTGGCTGGGGTGGTGACGGCAAAATCATCCACAGGTTGAGTGGTTGCGAGCAAGCTTTCGGGTGTGCTGTTCAGTGCTTTGGGCTTGACATCCTCTCTGTTTCGTCGTATAAGTTGTCCGTTTGACTCTAGCAGGTATGACCAGTCAGACAACTTGTCAACGCAGATGCCAGCCTCCCATGTTGGATGGTTCTGATAGGGAGCGACACGTACTTCCTGACCTATTTCTAGTTCAGGCAGTTCCTGAGCTTTGCGGTCTTGATAGCTCTTTGCCACCTGCCTCTTGTGTCGGATCTTGTCAGCAACATTTGTGACTATCTCTAGTTGAAGGAGTTTAGATGCTGTGGGTATTAAGGTCTTTGTTCGTCTCGACATCAATCGTTGTACTGGGCTACTCTGTATACCTGCTGTAGGCGTGTTTCGGTAGTCCAGCAGTGCCAACCATGGGTCTCAGTTGTCTCTGAAGGCTTTCTTGAAGAGTTTGAGAACTTTAACCGCTTACTCGACTTTTCCATTCGATTTGGGGTGGGTTGGTGGCGACGTCACATGCTTAAACTCCCAGGCAAGTGTGAACTCTTCAAACTCCGGTGCAGCGCTGGTCCCGAAAGGCATGCACAAGTAGCGATACCGTCCGAAAGGCGTCCAGAACGTTGTTAGCTTGCTACCCTCTTCGTCAGTGTCGAGAAGACTTTGGCATTGCTTAGGTTTGGCAGTACTTCTTCAAGGGGTTGGCATCTGATACTTCGGTCGTTTAATTGCCTGATTAAGATCTTTGGGATCTAGACAAAGTCTTATTTTGCCGGGTTTTGCGACAAACACCATGCTGCTAATCCAATCAGTAGGGTCTGTTTCTTTGGAGATAATACCTTTTTTTTCAAATTCCACTAGTTTCTCTTTTACCTCTTGATGTAGCGTGACAGCGACGCGTCTTGGCGCGTGTTGCACTGGCTTGACCTCCGGGTCAACAGCGAGTTTCGCTTGTCCGATGTGTCCGAGTCCCTCGAAGACATCTTTATACTTGTGTAGAATTTCGTTCTTAGTCAACAGAGGTGACTGTGTATCTTGTACTGTGTGAACATTCTCTGATACGTGACCGTCTATTGTTATCGTTAACAGTCCAAGTTCTGACATGTTTCCGCTGATAACAAAGGTCTTGCGTTACCTTTTCAATGAATATTGCTTCTGGCCTTTAGACACATCAAGTTGTACTTCGCCTAACGGCTTCATTATTGTTCCATCGAAAAGTCTAAGTTTTGATTTGCTTGTGTTGACCTTTGCATTTCCTGTTTGGTTGATAATGGCCAGATCTTTGTGTGATATCACGTTGCACGTTGCATCGGTATCCACTTGGCAATCAAGTGAAGTTTGTAGCTGTTTGTGGCATCTGTGAACTCGAGGTTAGCGAGAAGTGGTTTTCCTTTACCTTTGATAGTAGAAAGTTCGTCTATTTTGAAGATAGAGTCATCTGAATCATCTGAATAGTCGGTATCGCGATTACAGTCCTCTTTCACTGCATTCACACGCGGGCGATTACGATTTGACTGAGAAGTGATTCAATTTTTTAATACGACTTGCATTCCTTTCCGTAGGCAGGACAGTCTTTTACCTTATGTCTGTCCTTGTTTCCACAGTGATAGCATTTGTATGTCGAAGACTTCTGTTGAGGTTTTGACTCTTTAAGCTTGGCGTGAGAACGTGTGACGCGCGGCTTTTGAGGGCGTTGTTGCTTGACGATATGAACATCTTCGGGTTTACTTTCTTGTTGGATAATTTTCATTTGCTGAGTAGCGATTTCGCTCGATCTGCACATGTTTCTTCTTTTAGGAGGCGTAGTTTGGTACTTTCCTCACGTAAACCAAGCACAAGTCTATCGCGAATTAGCTCGTCGGTCAATGTTCCAAACTCACATGTCGAAGCATGTTTTCTAAGGCGGTTGACATATCCATCCACAGATTCCTCGACATTCTGCGTACACGTATTAAATAGATATCGCTCGTACACGAAGTTTCTTTTTGGTTTGAAGGAAGCTTTGAGTGAGTGCATTTAAGCAGGAATTGACACTGTTTCTCTCTTCTTCGCTGAGTTTGAGGTTTAGAAAAATTTGAAGGCAGTCCTTTCCCAGCACAGATCGAAACGTTGCTAGCCTGACTTTATCACTTTGTGTTTCCAGCCCTGTGGCGACTTCGTAGTCGTTCCACTGCTGTTTGAAGAATTCCCAGTTGTTTACGATGTCTCCTCTTGTATTCATCGGTGAAGGTATAGGAAAATTGGACGTAAATGCGATAGATCGCGATCCACCTGCTTCTGTATCAGGCATGTCTGTAAGTTGTCGTAAAGATTTTGGCGTATTTCAAGGGTTTCGTTAGACTTCTGACACCATGTTTAAAGAAGTACTCTCTACACGCTTGTGGTCTGTAAGATATGCGCTTTTATTCGTGCTAGTCATTCAATATATACAAGATAGGTCAGGTAACCAATTAACAATATAAACAGGATGTGACTCATATCGTAACAGAAAGTAAAAGGCAATGATGAAAACCGACCGAGCTAGATCTCTCTGTGCACCACTAGCTGAAGAGTGTGGAAGGGATGATATGGGAAAGAATATGGATTACTGCAGCTGCAGGTCTATTAAAATAAAACACAGGTCACATTCCACAGTTGAGTGTACATGTCACCGTGCTGCAGACAAATAAACAACACCAAAAGTGTCTGCTAGCGCTAATCACTCAACAAAAATGTTGTTTCAGGTCTCGGGGAAACTTTTGGCTAAGTTGTTGATTATTGGAGCAGCGACCTCTAGTCTTGACCTGTGGAATGTGACCTGTATTTAACAGACCCGACTTCATTGCAGCTGTCACACGAGTCAACAGCGCCACATCAACTGCTAAATCAACAACATCAATAGTCTATGAACCCCGTTGCTCAATTTTATAATTTGCAACACAATCTGAAATGGTGAGAAAATGGAACAACAGTAACAATGCTCGCGTCAGGGAATTACAATTATGAGACGCCAAAATGAACCAAAACGTAAAGGTACGTACGAAATAAAATCAGTTAGTTACCGTTACGTCTTTCAAACACCATTATATCCTTCTATATAATAGAGCGATCGCTATGCCAGAGGTCGTTAAAAGCCAAGGTAGCTTTAATTGTAATCGAGACCTGATGTAGATCACCGTGCAACGTGAAAAAACGGCGAATTATTTTTGACTGTTATGCTTGTTAATTTGCGGCTGCTTCTTACGGAACAGCTACAATTTTGAAAATGATTTAAACACGAATTCTGTTCTTCTTCTGGCTCTCCTCACTAGCCGCTATCTTTCTTTCGACATCAAATCAATCAGAGTTCATGTGAGAAAAGCACCAATCAGCGATCTTTTTAGTTCACTGTGTGCCAGGGTCTTCTCAAGACCCGCCGCCATATTGAAAGCCGAGAAGACCCTGGGAACGAGGTTGGCACAACTTTTCCAACATCCTTAGACTAATGAATACTATGGTATTAATGAGCGGAGGGACTGATATGTTCCTCTTTTCTTTAAAGTGGCTGGAACCAGTTTGACCACTTTAACCGTCTTATTAGAAGGGTTACAACTACTATACTGTAACACACAACAGAAATGTTATGTTACCATATGGAACACCAATAATTGCTTAACAAAATGTGCCCACTATTATGACATCATATGTTACCATGGCAACATGAAAGCTTTTTTTTGGAAAAAAAATTACGGTAGCTCTGAATTGGCTTCCATGAATTTTTTTAAAACTTTGCCAATAGTTCTATCTTGGATTGCTTATTGCTATTCTACAATGAAAAATGGGGGTCACCAGGTTCATTTTTGAGATACAAGCTAAGGATAGAGGATTTTTTTGGGAGAGCTTTCATGTTGCCATGGCAACCTATTACGTCACTATAGTAGGCGCATTTTACTTACTTATTCCTCTTCGTTCCTAGTGGATCATAGGCCCACAACTAGAGCGCGCCACCTAGCCCTATTTTGTGCAGTGCCCTATGCCTCATTCGACGTGAGATGTTTCCTCTCCAACTCTGCCATTCTCGTACGTCGCCAGGTGTGCCGGGGTCTCCCTCTCTTTCGCTTCCCCTGTGGGTTCCACTACAGTGCCCTCTTGACTACGTACATGTCCATCTGGTTTCCTCAACCTGTGATCAACCTGCCGATCCATCCCCAAGCTCTTTGTCTTATCTCTTGCTCTATCGGTGGTTGCCCTGTTTGTCTCCAAAGCCCCTTGTTGCTGATTTTTCTAAGCCACCAAATCCGAAAGATGTTCTTCAGGCTCTTATTGATGAACACCTGCAACTTCTGCTCCAATCCCTTAGTCAGTCTCCAACTTTCAGAACCATACAAGAGCACCGCCTTTACATTTGACCCAAAGACTCTCAGCTTGGTCTTGGTTGATGGTGCTGTGGATCGCCATGTTGGTCTCAGCATCGCAAATGCTGGTCTTGCCTTTCCAATTCGCGCTTGAATGTCCTCGTCAGTGCCTCCTTTCTTGCTTTCAATGCTCCCAAGGTATGTGAACTCATCCACTTCCTCAATCCGCCTTTCTGCAACCGACACACTATCACTACGTTTGGTACCAATACACATCAGCTTTGTCTTGCTGGCATTGATCTTCAGGCCTACCTTTGCACCTTGTGCCTCCAAGGTCCGTGTCTTATCCCTCATATCCTGTATTCTGTGCGACAGCAAGGCCAGATCATCGGCAAAGACAAGGTCTTCTAAGGATGTCGTAAAGGTCCACTGAATACCTCTCTTGTCAAAGGCTGTCCTCGTCACCTAATCCAGGGCGACCAGAAACAATAGGGGAGATAGCAGGCAGCCATGTCTTACTTACCCCAGTCCTCATATTCAGTGGTTGGGTCCTCTGTCCATTCTATACCACCTGTGGGGAAAAACCTTCATGGAGAGCTCTGATGTTCTTCAGGCTCTTATTGATGAACACCTGCAACTTCTGCTCCAATCCCTTAGTCAGCCTCCAACTTTCAGAACCATACAAGAGCACCGCCTTTACATTTGACCCAAAGACTCTCAGCTTGGTCTTGGTTGATGGTGCTGTGGATCGCCATGTTGGTCTCAGCATCGCAAATGCTGGTCTTGCCTTTCCAATTCGCGCTTGAATGTCCTCGTCAGTGCCTCCTTTCTTGCTTTCAATGCTCCCAAGGTATGTGAACTCATCCACTTCCTCAATCCGCCTTTCTGCAACCGACACACTATCACTACGTTTGGTACCAATACACATCAGCTTTGTCTTGCTGGCATTGATCTTCAGGCCTACCTTTGCACCTTGTGCCTCCAAGGTCCGTGTCTTATCCCTCATATCCTGTATTCTGTGCGACAGCAAGGCCAGATCATCGGCAAAGACAAGGTCTTCTAAGGATGTCGTAAAGGTCCACTGAATACCTCTCTTGTCAAAGGCTGTCCTCGTCACCTAATCCAGGGCGACCAGAAACAATAGGGGAGATAGCAGGCAGCCATTTCTTACTTACCCCAGTCCTCATATTCAGTGGTTGGGTCCTCTGTCCATTCTATACCACCTGTGGGGAAAAACCTTCATGGAGAGCTCTGATGATGGTGACCACCATGTCAGGCACCCCGTAGTGCCGCAACAACCTCCACAAAACCTCTCTGCTGATACTAATGAAGGCCTTTTCGAAATCTATAAAGTTGATATACAAGGAGGACTGCCCCTTGCACAATAATCCTCAGTATTGCTATTTGATCCGTACAGCTCGGAAGCCTGCCTGTTCCTCTCTCAATTTTTTATCCAGCGCGATCTCGATGCGCTCCAGGAGTACTCTGCAAAACACCTTACTCGCCTTGTTCAGCAACATGATGCCACGCCAGTTTTTACAGTAGCTCAGATCACCTTTCTTGGGCAGCTTGATTAGCAGACCCTTCTTCCTTCTTTCGAATGAAAGGGGTAGTTTCTAAAGAAACTGTGGTGCTGCGTCGGTGGGGAAGTAGTATACAAAAATTTGCTTTTATCAACGGAGTTGATAATGTAAATTGGCCACCGTACAGAGTTTCTAAAAGCTGACGTTTCGAGGGTTAGCCCTTCGTCGGAGCGAATCGAGGAATTGCGGGTTGTGTAGTTTTTATAGTAGAGTAGGAGCTACGCCATTGGTGGTAACATGGCAACGTGAAAAATAGGAACACATTAGTTAAATGAAAAGAGTTCGTTCATATCGTGAGGTTTGGAAAATGAATTTTTCTTCCAGATAAGTAAGTAAGTAAGTAAGTAAGTAAGTAAGTAAGTAAGTAAGTAAGTAAGTAAGTAAGTAAGTAAGTAAAGGGTTTAATAACAGCGTTTCCACAGAGTGGCTCTTCATCTGTTACTAACTAATTACATGCTAAAAATAAGAATTACCTATTTAATATGTACAATAGCAAAACATTGTAATCTAGACTTAAAACTTAAACTAATTTAAAAAATTTCTAAAGACGTGCCTTTGCACGGTTTTTTAAGAATTTAAATAAACGCGAGGTAAATAAATTTAAGTTATCACAGATTTTCAATTCCTTTGGTAGGTTATTAAATAAAGCGGCCGTGGTGTCTTGAAAGGTCCCCTTTTCCAAAGGAACCTGTAGTCTAATACAGTCTGATGAGCGCAACTCTCTAACTGTAGAAACTCGTTGTAAGTTCAGATATGTTGGCCACTGTTTAAAATAAAGCGCTTTAAAGGTCAACTTCAGCAAATTAAAATCCCTTCTTTCTTCCACAGGAAGCCAATTTAGCTTTAAAATGTCTCCAATATTGTTAACATATCTGCCATAAACAAAACTTGAGGCGGCAAACTCAATTTTTTGAAGGCGCTTCATTAGGTATCGTAGCAAAGGTGAAAAAACGGAGTCACAATAGTCGAGTCTTGATAGCACAAGTAATTCTGCAAGTCTCTTTCTTAGATTGAAGTTTGTGAAGTGTTTCAGCTTACGAAGTGTACGTAAGACTCCATAAGAGGCATTTGCCACATCCTTGACATGATCATTCCATTTTAAGTTCTCTTGAAGTTTTACTCCCAGTAACTTTGTTTCACTCACTCTTTCCAACTGGCGATTCGAGATTTCCAATTGTGTAGTCTGATTATTAAGATCGTGGACTCGAGCCAGTTGGTTTGTTGATAGCACCATCTGTTTGGTTTTCACTGGAGTAAGGGCAAGATTTGATTTGTTAGACCAGCTGGCCATGTTTCTGAGAGAGTTATTGAAGTCGGCAACATTTTGTATGAGTTCATTAACGGTGGACTGTTTATACAGGGTGGTATCATCAGCATATTGGAAGCACGAAATTGATTTGTTGTTAAGGTTGTCCTGCGGATCCACAGTATAGATGTTAAATAACAATGGGCCCAAAATAGATCCCTGGGGAACACCAAAATGAAGACATTCCAGAGTCGATTTCTTGTCGTCAATTTGGACGTACTGACGGCGATCGCAAAGGTAGTTTGTCATCCAGGACAAAAAGGACTTTGAGAAACCCATGTGCCACATCTTTTGTATGATAACAGAATACGACACGGTGTCAAATGCTTTCGAGTAATCAGTTAACACCATTAAGGTAAGTTCGCCCTTTTTCATGGCCCTGATAATATCATCTCTAATACGCAATAGGACAGTAGTAGTTGAATGGCCTTTACGGAGTCCAGAGATCGTTTGCTTCAAGGATTGATTGAGTTCAATATAATCAACTATTTGCTGTGCAACAAGTTTTTCAAGGACTTTTGACAAGACCGGAAGTATCGAAATTGGTCTAAAATGGCTTTCGTCTGTTGGATTATCTATCTTGGGAATTGGACTTACGCGACCCACTTTCCATACACTGGGAAATATTGACTAAGAAATTGAATTGTTAATGATATTAGTAAGCGGACTGGCTAGTGCTTTCGCTGCTAGCTTTATGAATCTGGTTGGAATTAGATCTGGTCCAGTAGAACAGTCAGCACGAAGCGTCTTTAAGGCTTGGAAAACTTCATGGTAGGTGACGGGCCGAAGGTTAAAAGTTAAACTTTCGTCCTCATGCGGGGGCAGGTTCTTTATAACGCCAAGCAAATCTTCAAAAGAAATTGGTGATTTATTCCCTGCGAGAGTTCTTTCTGCAGTTCCCACAAAGAATTTATTTAAAGAGTCCGGCTCAAATCTAATTGGGTTATGACTTAGTTTTAGTATCCGATGAATGACGTTCCAGATTTCTTTAGGCTTTTTTGACGATAATGCTTTTGTTACAAACTGTTCACGTGCTACACGAATGGCTCTTTTCAATTTGTTTCTAACATTTCGAAATGCGTCCCAGGCTGCTGTAGTGTGTGTCCGATGGGCAGCCTTCCTCAGCCTATCCCTATCGGCTTGAAGCAATTGAATCTCTTCAGTTTTCATCCAAGGGGCTGGCGGTCGGGTAAGACGAACGCGACGTAGTGGAGCGTGCCTATCAATGTGCTCAACAAGGATAGAATTTAATAAATGGAGCTGAAAGTCTCGATCATCAGACAAAAAGATTAATGAAAAGGGAGCCTGTTCCAAATCATCTAAGAAAGCCTGTTCATCAAAGTTTTTCATGTAGCGTATGAATTTGTATCTTGGCTTGAAACGTTCTATCCTGACATTGGCACAGGCAAAGATACCGTCGTGGTCACTGACAATTGAACAAGGTAGTATGCCAGTGTGCGTGATCCTGTTAGGACGATTGGTTACAATGTGATCTATCAACGAGCTGGAATGCCTTGATACTCTGGTCGGCTCTTGTACCATTTGTTGCAAATGGAAAACTTCGAGTAGCTCATTATACTGCCTTGTGGTTGCACAATCTTGATTGAGTAAATCAATGTTCATGTCACCGGTTAGTATTAACAGACCATCCCAGCTATTGTTAATGTGGCCGAGCATATCTTCCACGTTGTTTAACCATTCTTGTGTACTCAAAACTCTCGTTGAACGATACATGGCTGATTCTTGCGGCTTTCCGTCGTACCTTGATGTAGGGAAAGGCCTTAGATAGCCATGTTTTTTTTGGAGTGGTTAGGGAGATTAAAATGACGAGCGACTGGCTTAGATGCATCCTTGTCATTCTTCTCTCTCAAATGGGTTCGTGGAATCGGTCGCCTAGTCGTCTACCTGCATCGCCAATGTATAGTTTATTGCATAACGTACAGGTACAGTCTCCTCCTTAGTTGCCCCAAAAAGTTGTCTAAAGTTACTCTTGGTGATCGCTCTTTTACATATGCGGCGCCAAAACTTTGGAACGCTCTTCCTCTAGACATTAGGTCTGAAAGCACTGTTGCTGGCTTCAAGACCAAACTTAAGACACATTTATTTCGTGAAGCGTTTTCATAGTCGACTTAATGTTATTTTATTTATATATATTGTGATTTTTAACCTATTTATAATAGTTCTCTAAGTTTTTAGATTATTTAAATAGTGATATAATTTTCTGAATTTTACCTCCATATGTAATTTTAAATTTTAAGGTTAGTTCTTAACTTTTATTGTAATACGCATTTGAGCATATCCATATGGAATTTGCGCACTACAAATGTTGTATTATTATTATTATAATCGGCCACTCACAGGCTTCGGTACGATGGTCAGACTTCTCACAGTTGAAGCACCGCACGGAAGTACACTCATTAATAAGATGACCAGGATCCCAAACCGGTGACATGTTTTAGGCTGATCAGGGTACCAGATCTGCAAAAAATTCCCTGGCGATTCACACGGAAGAAGGAATTTCTCTCTCCAGACGCATCCGAGCGGTACGGACACCATCTGCCGCAAGGTCGTGCCGGAAGGACAAGACCTTGCCATAAGCGGAAAGGCGCCCAATGATAACAGTGTTAAGCATCTCGTTGGGAGCATTATGGACCTTAACAAGGACGACTAAGCGGTCGCAGTCAGCTGGAAAAACACGCTGGCCAGCAATGGTTATGTGCTACGCACATAAAGCGGTGTTTTGAGCTTCCACAGAACGAAAAGAAACCACCCACGACATCATGCAAGCCCATAACAATGTCATTGTGGCAAACGGAAACAGTAGTAGTAAACTACACAGAAACAGGCCTCTTGAAGCTAACAACATCATCTTGAATTTCCACGAGTTATCTGACCGTAAAAACGTGGCGCCATTATCCACTCTCACCTATCCTAGCTCAGCTATATAACACCTCGATCAAGCAAGGGTTCCTGCCTTCTCTTCTGAAGTCAGCTGTGGTCTGCCCCCTACCTAAACGGAGGCCACCAATGAGCATCGAGTGTGATGTGCGTCCCATCTCCCTGACTTGCCATACAGCTAAGATTATGGAGGGATTCACGCTTTCAAGGGTCCTCCCAGGCATCACCGAGTGTCTAGATCTCAAGCAGTTTGCGATGGCTGGAAAGCAACACAGCATGCTATTGTCTACCTTCTGCACCTCACACTCGAATCACTGGACCAAGGAAACTGTTGGGCTATTTGGTTTTTCGCCGATTTCAAAAAAGGTTTCGACCTTGTGGACCATCGTATCTTATTAGATAAGCTTAAATTGTTAGAGGTCCATCCCTGTTTGTTAAGGTGGATATCATCATTTCTAGAGGGGAGATCACAAGTAGTAAGAATAGACACGTCTTCCTCACCACCACCTTATAAGTTAAACGGTGGGATTCCCCAGGGAACGCGTTTAGGCCCGATGCTATTTGCGGTTATGGTCAATGACCTTATCCGCCGCTGGCTTCCACGTGCTAAGTTTGTGGATGACCTAACGGTAATCGAAATAATTCCTAGAAATGTACCATCTATTTTACCACACATTGTATCAGAGGTCCAGGCGTATGCAGTTAATAACAATATGTGCCTTAACCCCTCAAACTGTAAGATCATGGCGATTGACTTTCTCCTTTCGTACCTGTGGGACTAGTCGCATTTTGCGTGACGCTGAAACTATGCTCGACTGAACCCAATATTACTACCAATGCATTATTCACTTGTTGGTTTCCTCAGACAGACGCACTCATGAAGTTTATTTAATAATAATAATAATAATAATAATAATAATAATAATAATAATAAATTATTGCTTATATAGCGCTATTTACAATTACAAGATCAATAGCGCTTTACACAATAAGATCTATAAAATCAACAAATAAAATAATTAGGATATTTATGATAAGTTAAAAAATTAAAAGTAATACAATTAAAAAGATGATCACAAGTCTAAATGGCAATATAACATTCATATATTTAACTACTAATCAAGGAATTTATTTATTCATTTGTTAATCGTCATTTCAAAACACAGGTACGTTCAGCATTTGCATGATGATTTCCTCGATGAGGCAGACGCAGTCGTTAAAACTTTTATTTATTTGGAATATTTCGACAAACGCTTTGGGGAAGTCATAGGAGATGTCCATGGAACGAAAGCGAATCCTTGGACGGTGGTGGTCCGCGAATGAAATTCTTCGGTGGGTCGATTAAGTTTCTACTGTCGTCGTGAACTGGGATGCCCACATTAAAAACAAATTTCATCAAAATACGCGGAACACACATTAAAAACAAATTTCATCGATATGCGCGGAACACAAAACAAACATCTTCCCTGTGAATTCGGATAAACCGGATCCACTTCTGCCGTAAAGTTTCGTCCTTCGGAAAATAATGCCGACTTGTTCCCTTTATAGTCTCCTCATAGTCTCCTCATACTGCAGTTTGTCATATTTGAGCTACCAGCGGCTTAATAAGTCGCAGAGGTCGAACCTTTCTCCTTACCCACCATAACATTCTTGTCCTCCAAGGCATTTTCTACGTCACAGCTTTGAAATACGATCGTTTTGGCCGCGAGCGGGATGGCATACTTTTAAGGCGCCAAATTCAAGACTTTGGATTCGATGTATACATCCATGTTGCTGGCTTAAACCTGCATATTTAAATGATAACCTATTGCATTACAACAACATAGTTTTTACTTGTTCAGAAATGGAGAGAATAGATCGTTTTCACGTGACGTCACAGCGGCCATGTTGGTGTACAAGAACAATAGACGTTCTCTCCTTTGGGAACCAAACTCTATTTTTATGCATATTCCGTGCATGCCCTCATGCAACTGGACTGTCAACAAGAATAAGTAGTTTGCCGATGCGGCCTATTCACTATCTCTAACACCGCACTAGTTGATCACACAAATGAACTTTCTGATTTTTCGCTTCTTGTTTTTGTCATGTTTGAACTCCTTGTTATGCTGTACTTCGCAAAGCGATCGTGATCACGAAATGATTATTGCTCCAACTTCTGCGTGTGCAAAAATTCAGATGTTATAACTGACATGCTGCAAGATGGACAGTTCGAGGATTTTCTTCTTTAGCCTTTTCATTTTGCAACGGACTCTTGTTAGGGAAATCAAATCATTATCAAAAATCATCATCAAAAACCAACATTTGACTTGATTTACGTTAATTGTTAATTTCAGTTTACAGTGTCCCCAATTAGTGCTTCAGCGCTAGAACGACTAGGCACTTAAATATAGTTCCTTTCCTTTCCTTTTCTTTTTCTCTACTGACATCAGTCGGTTACGTGGTATATTCCGCATTGGGTTCAGTGGGTCTATTTTAATAATAGTTCTTTAAAATCTATCATTAGAATGTGCAACTACAGAATTTATTGCAAAGCCTGCAGTGGAAGGGCAGAACTTTACTCTTGAGTGGAACTATACTCTGGATGGTACTCTTGGTAGTGCACAGTTTAAAAATGTGAGTAGCAGTGGTTTAAGTGATTTGATTGGAAAGAGATTTGCCCCGGGTATCATAAATGTTGAGCCAGAGTATCAAGAAAGATTCAGGGCACAAGTAACAAACACACGAGCAGAGCTGACAATTCTTACAGTGCAGAGGTCAGACCAAGGGACATATAGAATTAATGTGCTTCCAACTGGTTCTGGTTCTCTTGATGACGCTGTAGACGTTATTGTGCAATGTAAGTATTGACTCACATACTTCTAGTGTTTAATTTTTATGACGTTGTGTTGTACACTCCTTTATAAAATACTTTGGATAGTACGCGCACTCTCATTGGTGAATAGCTGTGCTTAGATGAGAGTATTCACTACTTGCACAATCCCATAATACACTCTATTACCTCCCAAGACTTTTGCATAACCATTGTTTGCAATTTCTCCTGGGACATGAAAATGTCCCAAAGAAGTCGAAAACAATGCCTATGCAGATTTTTGCATGGGGAGTAAAATAGGTGTATTATGGGATTTGTGCAAGTAGTGAATAGAGGTTTTGCTTGTCAGCCATGTTGCATGGCAGGAACAATAAATTCTTCTTCCTATGGGAACAACTGTTCTTTCTAATGCAAAACATTTTCATTGTTCCTGCCATACAACATGGCTGCCGTGCAAAACCTCTACATAAACACGGCAGCCGCTGTGACATCACACGAATTTTGATGCTTTTGTGATGTCAGACGAGCGTCTTGATTTTCTGGTAGGAAACATGATCGTTTATGAAGAAATCTGTTTCAAGCAAGAAGTAAAAAAACCAGCATTTTTGTTCATTTGTGGAATTATTTTTGAGAAATATTTTATAAAAGCAACAGAGGATTTTTTCCCTATGTTTCCATAGCCTCATCTATGCACTCGGGGAGTTGGAAGAATTCTCGACAGTTATGCAAACCGGTTCGACTGCGTCTCGGGTTTGCATAACTGTCTCGAGCTCTCCCAAATCCCCCTCGTGATTTATGCTGGTCCCAGAAGATTTTCTTGAGCCGAGAGAGAGCCGCACAGCAGCGAAAGACGAGTCGCGAGGCGGGGATAAGAGAAAAATCTCTGGTTATCTTGGACTTCAATCTCACTTTCACCTAGACGCCAGGGTCAGGATCTGACCCTCAACCTCGGATTGGTTGACATTTTTACAAACACGCAAATCAATATGATTGGTTCGTTTGATTGGCGATACCGAGGGTACGCGTGATTGCAAAGTTGCCATTGGTCCCTTTTATCAATTTGACGCGTTTGACAGCTGGCGCCTGCATGAAAGTGAGATTTAAGTCCAAGGTAGCCAGGGGTTTTTCTCCTATCACCGCTTCGCGACTGGACTTCGCCGCTTAGCACCTCAAGAAAAACCTCTGGGACCAGGGTACTCGTGTTTAGATAAGGCCACGTAAACATGTTGCTCAAATCCCAATCAATGTTAATGTGATATTGTGACAGTTGAAACACTTGAAATAAAACTATGTAAACTAATTCAATTATTAATTTTAGAGAATCATAAAAGAAGTATGTTAAATCACAATGGGATTAATAATCTAATCTTTGTGAGAAATAGTGCATCTTTCATAGTAAGTTATTAATCTATTCACAAATACAGAATACTCGCCTTTTCCATCCAAGATTTAATGAGTATCCATTGAACGTCAGTCCGATATGATTCCTCTTGTTAGTAAACAATTTTTGGGCGAGGTTCCTGTAATAACTGTAATGATCTCCTTTTTATGAAGTCGATGCTATGGCGTCACTGACGACTTCTGCAGCTTGAATTGCTAGGTGAGTTTCGCATTTAGACGGTGTCGTTCTTTAATTTCATTGTTTATAATATGACTCCAACTCCCTTCCATTGGTTCATTAATATTTATTCCCTTTATGGGGTCGCTTCAAGTACTGTGATTTTGAACAGCGGTATGGGCCACATTTTATATTGTATTCCTCTTTGGGCTTAGAAATCATATAACTAATGAC
>OX421454.1:7523505-7546005 GCA_949126865.1 Montipora capitata | reverse complement strand
ATGAACCGGAACGATCTTCGAAAGACGGTCTTCTTCCAGGTGTGGTGCGATGTAATTTCTCTAGTGAACTGTTGTAGTCACCCTTTCCAAGCTTACGCAGCTCTCAATGTCCTTCTCAGTGTTAAGCCGAGAGGCTTTTGCTTAAAAGCCTCAAAGCTTCGATTTAGGCGGCTCCTTCATTTGAATGCATATCAAGCTACTCAATAAGAGCAGGCGTTTTTCTCTCTGATTAACCTGTACCTTTGAACATCATGAAAAGTTTCGCTATTCTGATCAATATATACAGATATTAATATTTTTAAAAAGAATACGCTTAGAGCACGCGCGGTATGAAAGAAAACTTTCTTGCAATTTTACCTAGCTGCCAGTTTTAATCAGTTCTCAAAGTAGATGACAACAAATACCATTCGCTCACAATTATAATTACTAATCTTCTGTACTTCAGTGCATACAGCATTCATTTCATCTAATTGAAATTCCCATGGTATACTATCCCGCATTAGCGGCAAATAATAGGTTAAAGGTAGTCTTTACTAGTATGACCTCTAGTTTGAAAGATTTCTCTTGGTATACTTTCAAAGAACCGACACACTGATGGCGTTTCTACTGCACTGAGCAATTGTGACTTGGTTTACTTTTTAAAAACCATGCCGCAGCCCAAGAACATGAGGCATGAACTTCTAATGTGTTCCGCCCAGCCAGTTTAGAGACACGGGAACACCTTCAAAGATTGACGCCACGTTGATAAATGCTGTACACCTTTTGCTGTTCATTACGAGAAAATACGCATTCATTTGCGTGAAATGACAACCAATAGCGCGAAGATACATTCATGAGCGCCAAAAAGCGAACATGTGCACGTAACTCAGATTCAATAAAGATTTTTGCATTTTTATTGACATTCACTAAACTTTTTATGCATTCTTATGGGTCATTCGGCATACCAAAGAGAAAAATATACTTTTATTTGCGCTAACATTCAAGTCATTAATACCATCTTGAGAATCAATAGAGACAATAGATAAACATGAAAGTGTATAAACCATTCATTATCACCTTTGATCTAGCCTTTTTATTAGATGGAGTGGTTTCCACGTTAAAGTACACTAGTTGTCAGTGCTTACGTTTCAAGCAAGTGCCGGAGGCACACACCTCCGGAGCCCATTGTCCAGCTATTCTAAAGACATGAAAACAAAATCAGAAATTCACCTCATACCAGGAACATGTCATAATATGTAATTCATGCTTTATGTGCGTTATTGTAAAAGATAAAAATAAATACTCGTACATTATCAAATATGTGGAGAGTCCAGATCAGTTAAGCCATAGCACAAGGACAAACAACAAATATTACCAAAATTGTTTTTGCCTGTTACAGTTACATGTAATTTCAAGGTGCACATGCAAAACAACATGGCTGGAATGGCCGAATTGCTAACATAAAATACTTCGGGGCAGAATAAGTGAACAAGAGCCAACGTCATTGATCAAACGCCACGTGCCAAATCGCCTGACCATGCCACGGTGTACAGAGTGGGGCGTGCCCCACGACAGTTTGTTAAGGCTGCCAGAGAAATAAATAACCATTCTGTCCTAGGCGTCATTAACAGCCAGGACTTTAACTTCAGCTAGGATTTGTATGAAAACTTGACACAATCTAGCCGCCCATTTGGTAAAATGTTGTAATTTATATATACCTGTGAAAACTATCCTATGATAATGATTTTTACTCGCTTTCTAGTAACCGCTATTGGCGACTCTCAAATCCAAAAAAATGGATACTGACTCATGCAACATGTCGCGGAGTGAATGAAATACAAAGTTAAAACACCGATAATAGATTCAGTAAAACAATGACCCCATGGTCAATAAGTGATGTTATTGTTTGTTGGTAAGCCATTTTGCATTAGGGTTGTGTTGCGGTTGGAGACACGTACACGTACGTACATACGTTATTATTATTATTATTATTATTATTATTATTATTATTATTATTATTATTATTATTATAATAATAATAATTATTATTATTATTATGGTGATGATGATACTTGAACAGGAATGGGGCTTTCTAGTTAACTGAAGTGAATACGGAAAAGGACAGTGATATTGCGTAACAGTTTGACTGTCGTACTATGTTCAAGGACCAAAAGCTCCTGAATTTCACGACATCCCTTTATTATATACGATCTTTTCATATCTTTGTCCTACCCGGCAACTGAATTTGCTTTCATTTTCTTAAGGAACAACTCCATCCCCTGCACTGCTACGTCACCAGAAAAGATTATCCTTCATACACACTTTTGAACCAATATCAGTTGGGTCTACCGCTGTTATATCATTCTCTTTTTGTTTTTCAGTGTCTACTAGAGACAATTTCTCAAATTGTCGAGATAGTTGAGAGCATGACTTCTCCACTTTGTTTGCTTACTCTTATAATCATTCTATAACTCCAACTTGTTACAGTACTTATGTTAAACTTTAGGGCGGGGCTTTAGTGATAGGTTTTCCTGAGAAAATCTGTAAGTCCTCGTACAGTTACTGTATTTGAGTGTATGCACCATAAGTGGGGATGATGTTGATATCAAATAAATTGAAACAAAAGGTATGTTACATTATGTCTGTGCTGGAAGGATTTTCGAAAGTTTGACTTTTTCCAGGTGTCGTGCAATGTCACTTTTGTAGTCTTCGTTTAATTTGCTTACATAAAGCCTCAACAAAAGCTCCAATTTATGCGGCTCCTTCATTATAATGTGTGTCACAGCTACTCAATTGGAGACGGCGTTTGTCCCTTTTCAAACCTATACCTTTGAACATCAGAATGATAATTTTGCTTTCAAAAATTAATAACAGAACTCCGCGCGCGCGCGGAACACCATGGGTAAGAAAATATGGTAACCTATCTGTGCGAGAAAATTTGGTTTTGGTCACCGTACGACCGTACGAACTTACGTCAGTACGACCGTACGACCGTCCACGGGCTCAAGTTTAGTATGGTTGTGGTTATGGTCAATTGACACCTGTCAAAACAAGATATCCGCTCACCAGTATCACGTAACCATATCGCGGGCTCAGATTGTCATCGAGGTCAGCTGGTTTTTTTAAAGTTGACCGCTAGCCAGGTACTGGTTTTTGATTGGATCGCAGGCTCAAGACAGGTCAGACACCTGAACGTAAACGGAGCTTCATTTTTCGGGCGCTTTCTTTCGCTCGAAGCGGCTACACGGCCATACTACGTTAACAAAAGCTCTTGACAGTCGACGCTTTTAATTTACTGGCCAGTTTCAGTTGTCAAAGTAGATGGCAACGAAAACCATTCCCTCATACTTATTTGTAATTTCTAATCTAGATTTAGACTGAATTTCAGCCGCCTTCTCCGCTCGCTCACTCGAGTGAGTGAGCGAAGTAGGCGGCTGAAATTCAATCTAATCTAGATTCCGAGTACTGTACTTTAATGCATGCAGCTTTCATTTCATCCAATTCCGAATGCCTTGCAACTATTTTGCATTCACAAATACTAGGTTGAAGGTAGTCTTTACTATAAGCCCCAGATTGAACGATTTCCGTCTTGAAGAACACCGATGGCGTTTCTGCATCCAGCAAATGTGACATAGTTTTCTTAGTAAAAACCCAGGCGCTCAAAAACAAGAGGCATGAGCTTCTGATGCGCTGTGGAAAGCCAGTGTAGAGACACGGGAACACCTGTAGAGGTTCACACCACATCCGTGCTAATTGCTGTAATTAACGCTTTGTGTGCCTTTTAAATATTGGCAAGAGGATAAAAACCATATTAGGCTGTGAATTTTATCAAACATGTGGGGAATTCAGATTGACGGAGCCACCATAACGGCCGAAAAACACAGGCAGACTGGAGAAAGACGAAACTGCATACAGCTACACTGATACAAGAGCGAGGTGCGCAAGAAGAGCTCAAGACTGACATAACCGAATTGCTGACAAAATTTTATGGTGCAAGATATCGACTTCTGAACGACTGTCAGCTTGATTGATCACGACGCAACGCTTTCCATGTTGATAGTTCTATGCAGATTTTAAAACTGGATGCACACTTATGATTACACTCGTAATGTAGGATATATCAATAGCTTCGGAAAGAGTTGTTTGTTACTTTGGAATTGTTAAGGAAAACAACGGCTGGATTTAGATTTATTGCGAGTAATCATGATTAATATTCTTTTCAAACTATGTTTTAACTGCCATTTGAGTTAAAAGGTCCTAATCTTGTTGCGTTTTAATCAGCAGTTTGCTATGAGTACGTCATATATACCCTACCTGACTTAATTATAAGCAAAAAGGGCGCAGTCGGTGAGCACGGATGTGAATCCTTCCAATATTATATATCCATTTCCACTGCTTACATTGATCGATCACCTCTACCCTACAATGTTTCCTGCAGTTCTGTTGGTATATTTCATTTACAGTTTGCCGTTTTCAGGTAGGAATGGCCTACTGGTATTTAGACAGCACGGGGACAGCTCTTTATTATCATCGCGACGAACTCACAAATATGTGAGAATTAGTAAGCGGAATCAAGCATTCATATTTCTACTTTCATTACAACAAGGCCGGGATAGTGATATTGAACCCGGTCAAACCCGCTTAGCAACATAATTCGATTTTCAACAACATAATCGACGAATCTTTGTGATCAGTGAGATTTCTGGCAGCACGCACTTAAAAATACTTGTTGAAGATATGTGTTAAGGCCTAAATTATGTAGTTTCCGCTTGAGCTGCAGCAAAGCTGTTGACTGGTGGCAAGATCTTTTTTGCTGGCAGTAAAAGAACGACAACTTGCGGAGGGAACTCATAATGTAGTGGAAGTAAAATAGGTTGAAAGCACTAGCCGAGATAACCCGACAAACAATGATCATTTGGTAGATATGAATGATCCCGCAAGCTGTATACGGAAATGAAATTCGTTAATTAATTCGACGATCACTAGTCACGCAGCCATCGTAACACTTCAGTAGGGCATTAATTAAGGTTGTTCCGAATTGGAGAGAATATGTTCCACGGTTCAATGCATCGCTTATTTTATTTTTGCAGACTTTATGTCAAACAGCAGTCATATTGATAAAGCTCCTTTGGACAATCACTAAGGAAAGGATACCCATTGAGGGACTGTATGCCCTCATGTAACGAGACTGTCAACATGAATAGAATCTCTAACATCGCACTAGTTGATCACGTAAATGAAGTTTTTGCATTTTTTGTGGTTGTCTTGCTATGGTTGGGCTACTTGTTATTCTGTACTTCGCAAAGCGATGCTGATCTCGAAATGATCCTCTTAGTAAAATTGCTCCAACTTCTGCATGTCCAGAAATTTGGATGTCGTAAGACATTCAAGCTGGTCGGTTTGAGAAACTCCTTTCTCTTTAGCTTTTTCATTTGCAACGGACTCGTTTCAGCCAAATAATATATTTTTAGGATGAACAGTCTTTCTTTTCTTTACTGACATAAAGTTGGTTACGTGATATATTCCGTATTAAGTTGGATGTCTTTAAGAGTTCTTTAAAATCTATCATTTAGAAAGTGCAACAACAGAATTTAATGCAAGGCCTTCAAGACCATCCCCTGCAGTGGAAGGGCAGAACTTTACTCTTGAGTGGAATTATACTCTGGATGGTACAGTTCTCTTGGCACAGTTTTTCAATATAAGTAGCAGTGGTTCTGCGTTGATTGGAAGGACAGGTGGACCTGGTAGCTTCAGTGATGAACAATTCAGGGGACAAGTAACCAACACCCAAGCAGAGCTGACAATTCTTACAGTGCAGAGGTCACACCAAGCGACGTATAGATTTAATGTTGTTCCAACTGGTTCTGGTTCGCTTTTAGACGATGTCAAAGTTGTTGTGCAATGTAAGTAATTGACTGAAATTCTGTTATAAGTAGTACATTTTTTGATCATGACTACTGGAATTAACATCAACGTGGTATTGTTACAAACTAATCGATTAACAAGCCTAAACTTCCATTTAAATAAAAGCATCAGAACTAATTCTATTATTTTTTTTAGAGAAACACTTAATAAGGCGTGTTGAATTGCAAAGAGATTAACAATTATTTTATTTGTTCCTCGTACATGTACAAAAAAAGTCTATTTTTGCTTCCACTAAAGCACCTTTGGATTTTAAATTTATCGAGGAGAAATGCAATGCCCGTCTTAATCAGTTTTTTTATCCCAGCCTTTTTGGAGAGCTATTTATTTCGTGCAGAATGAGTTAAGCGAGCGAGCAGTAACATAATAGTCATTTTAGACAAAGCATGCATAATCTCGATGTCTTGGCTTTGCTGGCTTTTACCATAGTGCCATGCTTTTGTCCATGTCTGTATGGAGAAGCCTTATTTCTTGAACAGGAGCCACAAAGCTCATTAACTAACGATCATTGACGTCTCAATGATACTAATTGTGAATCGTTAAACACTGTAAGTGCTAATTTACATGTACGCGTACAATGCAAGAATAAGCACAAGGCAGATGCATACATGTACAATGTATGTACGCAGACACAGTTACTGTAGTATTTTGATAATTATTTGTAAGTTTAAGCAAAAGACACTAATTAACAACAAGTCTATGCACCTGCGTATGCTGCTTAATATATGCTTATGCTTGGGCCGTAAGTGTGAACCTGCCTTTGAGATACATGCCCAGTAAAAAAGAATCCTAGTTATGATTTTACCAATAACTAGGATCCTAGACAAAATCCTATCCAGGATCTTGTTGAACATTAGGATCGTAAACGGGATCCTACATGTAAAATTAATGGATGCTGTTAAGGATCTTGCATTATATTCAAGAACTTACAAATAGTATATCAGGGATGATTCGACCCAGAAAAATGCGTAAAGGAATTTGTGGAGCTGTGGAGCGTTGCTAAGGGCGTTGCTAAGGACGCGTTGAAATGGAGGCTTCTGATTGGTTCGTAGTACAGGGGTAGGTTATTAGGATTATCAAGGCTCTAATACTTCAAATAATTATCCAGCTGATTGGTCGAGAGCAAATTTGATTGACAGACCGTGGAATTTTTTTCAGGGGCGTGGTCGGGATCGTTCGGCGCGACCTGTTTTTGTAGACGTTTAAACGGGGGAACCGGTTAGGCGTTGAAGCGCGCGTTTCTTTAGGCGTTTTTTAGATCCCAGACCCCACTCGGACACCTCTTCCCAATAAGAGAGAAAAGGTCCCAGACCCCCTCGGTCAAAAACACAAAACAAACAAGGAAATCCAACGAAAACAGATTTTAATGACTATTTACAAGATCTATACCCTGCACACGCACCCTAGATTATTATTATTATTATTATTATTATTATTATTATTATTATTATTATTATTATTATCAACGCTGATTTTGGATGTGACCGGTCAATGAGAAGATCCAGAACACAATCATCCCACCGGTCACATCCGAGTAGAGTCTCCTTAAAGTCACCTCAGTTCCAAAGTGTTACTACTCAATTTTTTAGAACTGTACACAAAAGTTGGTGCCCAGCACGCGCACCCTGCAACTTTCAAATATCCAAAGGTTGTGTGCTCACGCCATCGTCTAGGACTTTATGTTTTGAGTAAAAGTAAGAAAAGCCGTCGCGCACTTGATTGTACGTGTAGATGGTATTGCTGACGGTGCAAAAGCCACGATTGACACCACTGCTCGGGCGAGTGAGGAGGACGTTGAGATATTTGTCCTTATCGATCGTGTTTAAGCCTTTGTTCACCCCCTTACAACTAAACTTGTCCTTAGCCCCAAAGAAGTAGTATGTCTTACTGCAAAGTCCGATGATGCCGTCCCCTTGCCATTCCTCCTTGAAGAGTCCCGGTGTTCGCTTATCGTACGCACGATGTTGGACCATGTCCGCACGCAGAAACCAATTGACTTTGATGGTCTTTTTACACGACTTCACTTCGTACGTGTCAGTATCAATGGACACCAGTCCGCGAAAGTAAGGTTCGATCACCAGTTGAGAGGCTTTAATCTCAGAGCTATACTCGACGTTACGGTGCTGTTCTTCGTTGGTGATGGTCTTTCTGTAGCTGGAATTCCCGACCAATTTCGTGGTGTCGGCGATGATGACTTGGTCGGGATCACGATCCCTTGCCCGTCGGGCATCGGAGACAGCGTTTCCAAACGGTTCGAAGTAACGTTTTAGTGTGTACTCCAGGACTTTTTGGATCTTGGATACCAAGTACCATTTCAGCAGAGGGTGGCTAGCATGATTTTGGTAGCGAAGAAACTCCCGATCAGACTACGTCGCGGTTTGGGCATGATGTGGTTGTCATTGGCAAACGCCTTCATGAAGGGACCAATATCCTCACGGGAAATCTCCGTGTTCTTAAAAATGGGCGGCATCTCGCTGAAATGTGCCTTAAGAGGGTCTAGCACGTGATTGTCACAATCCACGATCCCGATTAACGTGTCGTTCTGGCCCACCTCCAAAATCTCGGCTTCTGTCAGGGTGAGCTTACGATCCAGAGGTCTACCAAACTGCGAGCGAAGAAACTCACGGATCTCGGGGTGGTTTCGTTTCATGGCCGCCCACTGATATCCCCACATCTCCACAAGATGTCCCTCTCCCAACACTTTTTGGACGTAGTTCGAGATCGTCTGGCGCGATTCTGCCATGGTCTTGTTCTTCATAGGATGGATCGTATCCTCTCGAAAACACGTACGACAAACGTGCCAATAACACCCGTGGCACTGATACGCCGTGCCACGCTTCTGATCGTAACCGTCCACGGGCAATCCACGACGTCCCACCCGTTTCTCACCCCCATTGGTTCAGTGTTGTAGCTGGAGCCCTCGCGAAAAGTTCAACTACTCCATCCATTCCAGGGCTTCTTCGGAGGTGTGTTTGTATTCTTTGCGAAACCCGGTCTCAGCACGCCGACGAGCATAGTGTCCGGTGGGCATCTCATGCATGATGCTCCACAAATAGAGGGCATTAGCGTCGAAGCCCACAACCCCTTGAGATAGCTTGGTGTCTCGTCCAACCGCCTCCATCTCCACCTGACGGATCTTGGTCTTTCCCGTCTCTTGGTAGCGGTGAAAAATGATGCTTGGGCCGCCAACCATATTATCCCCTAAGGTATAATACAGGTCTTTGTCCTTTTCACAGAATAGCGTGAAAAAGATGTCAGGTGGTAGCGTCTCAAACAGGTAGATGAGCGTGACTCTAGGAAGGGAGATGCCTTATTTCAGCATGTCAATGTTCTTTTCTTTCCAGAATTCAGTTATCTTCTGGATGGCTTCGCAAAACGGTTCCACGTCCAGGTTGTCCAGATTCGAGAAAATCTCGCATGGTTTGTATGTTGTGTTCTTGCCACACCCGTTGGCAGTACGCATAGTCTTCCCCGGAGATGTCTTCGTTGCGCAAAGTGGAATGGAACGCTTCAGGAGGTGGTAAAAACGTCTGTTCCAACTTGTCTAAAGAATCAAACCACTAGTACGGGAAGAAACCTTTGATCTGCGTGCACCCGTAGGCTTTCAAGAATTTAGCGTAACTGAATCCAGGCGCTAAGGAACTGAGGATGTCCAAAAAACGCAGACGCTCCGAGGAGAGACACATGAAGGTATTGGTTTTCTTGATGATGAACTTAAGAATGGGCATCAGGAATGCTTTCAAGGCATTGATTTCATATTTGCCAAAGTTAAACCCGACGACAGGAAGCTGGGCCAAATGTCCCTCAAGTTTGGCTTTCAGTTTGAACAGAGGAGGCACGGGTTTTTTCTTGGGAGGAGTCTCCTCGTCGTCGTCGTCCTCCTCCTCCTCCTCCTTCTCCACCGTCTCCTCTTCCTCTTCCTCCTCTTTTTCCTCCAGCTTTTGGGCGATGAATTCGAAAAGCGCCTCCATCTCGGGATCTTCCATAAGATTAGCCTCAGCCGCTGCACTGATATTCTTAAGGTGCTCCACCATGTCAGCTACCAACTCGTGGGGATTACCGTTACTGAGAAAACACACGGACTCCGTAAACTCGGGGACGTTGGAACAAATACTGACACTGGCTGGTACGTGTTTCTGTGTCCACTCTAATTTGTCCGCATTGTTCAAGTCTTGTTGGGATACCTCGTACGTCGCCCAATAAGGATAGTATTTCAGACGTCCGGGCACCTCGATCCCTTGTTTTTCCAACTGTTTAAAGACATAGGCAACAGGTCGGTAGACACCTCCAGGAAACTTGTGGAAGACGCTCCCCTCACACGTCTTTTCGTGACGATTTAACCGGAACCCCGTCTTCCAAAATTTACAACAGCAAGCGCATTGGTACGAGTGGGAGTACTTGCTCCTGTCACAAATGTACGAAAAATGATTCTCGTACAAATTCAAGTAGACCGTATCCTCGTACTGACCAAGGGAGCGATAAATCAGCTTCGCTGTGTGCTCGTCCTCCTCATCCTCCGCCTCTTTATCCTGATCCGCTTGTACGGGTCCCAATGCATATACAAAAATGTTCTTTTTGAACAAGCGTTCCAAATCGGACAGGTCTTCCTGTTGTATTCCTTTAAACGTTTGGATATTTTGATCGCCCAGATGGGCGGCACGATACATTTCAAAAGCGTCTTTGGCGGCCTTTTTTCAAATTGCGGAGGGTACACCCGTTGCTGAGGGCCAGTGCCCGGAAGAAACACAAGTTGTCCTTGTATAACGTCCCATCAATATCACTCCGAACCAAACCTCGAAGTCCTCGGTTATATTTCAAATAGGACGGGGGTTCTCGACCGCGACCGATGGGATGTCCGTGCAGCTTGTTGACGTAAAAGGTGATGTTGGTGATCTGTTCCACCACCCACTTGCTATTGTCACGTTGCTGTCGCGCCCACTCTAAGACATCCAGGGTGTTCAGTGCCTCGCGTACTTGCTGCAGATCCGCTTCCCGTGCGATGACAAAGGGTTCGAGAAAGGCCAGATGATTGTTAGCAGAGGCATGGTAATAGCTCAATTCGCTCGTCTCTTGGTTCTGTAATAGAAAAACAAAAGACAAGTTCAACTTAAAAACAGTTCGCTGATCCCGAAAGATGTCATTAAAATAGGTCCCCATCGTCGCTGGTTGCAGATCACGCAAACGAAAGTTGTACCAATCGTGAAGACGGTTGTTGAGACAAAACTGCGTGCGGATTTGTGCCCATTTTTGTTGGTAGATGGGAAGGGGACTGCATTGCGCCTCTGGGAGGGATGTATACTGTATGGAATCCGCCATGGCTCTCCAGTTAGGTGGATCGTTCACAGGTGCTGCTGCTGCTGCTGCATCACCACTGCTCTGTCTCGGACTCGCACAATGTTTTGCGGTTTGGTGAAGCGTGAGATCGTTCAAATGAGCAAAGGTTCGCCCACACTGATCACACTCGAACGGTTTGGGATGATCACTCCGTTGGTGGGCCAACGGGACTGTTCACCTCACGTAGCACACCGCGTAGGTTGGTGGATCTGCACCCGGTGTCGTTCTAGACTGATGACTTGGTCGAACGTGCAGCTACATTCCTGACACTCGTGACTTTCCCGACGCTGGTTGGCGGGTGGTGTATTGTCGTCGGACTGGTCTTGTCGGCGCTTTCGACAGCTCTTCTTGTGACGGATCAGAGCATCTCGACGACTGAACCTTCGCCCACACTGAGCCATGAACGGACGGCGTGAACCGTGGTCTGGTGTCGGACGAGGTTGCGTTGATTGGTCAACACTTGCTGACAGACGTCACAGGAAAGGGAGCTAAGTCCGCTTGGTCCTGGCTGCTGCTGGTCCATCGTAACTCAAATGAAGAGAGCCGCTCGCTCCGCCTTTGCAGGGGGTATAAAATCACTGACCTTGAGTGGTCTGATGCGTCCAGAAAGAGTGGTTTGGAGCTCATTTCTTAGCTTGTCATGGTCCTGACCAGACCGCTAAAGAGACGACTCGTCAAATTAAGAGATTTGGTCAAGAAAGTAGCAGAAGGAAAAAAAGGTGGAAAAAGAAAGCCAGTGTGTCATCCGCCCTCTCTAGTCATCCTCGCTACCATCGCACAACACAGCCTGCTCCACGGAAAAAAGAAAAGAATGGTGGGCACGAGATGATGTGGTCAGTCAGTCCACATGACCTGTTACGGAACCAGGACCCCTTAGAAATACCCTTATCAACCTCAAGAAAATTTGTAAATACGTTGCGTTGGGGAAGAACATTTTGGTAAGTAAAGACCAGACACATGGAAGTCAAGAACTCTGTTTTTTAATGTTTGTAACAACAACAACAACAACAACAACAACGTGAGTCAGCCATTTAAGTCTTTTACAATTTGAGTATTTGTTTTGCATGATTCTCTTAACGATGGCTTCGGTCCAGGTTTTCTTGAGGGGGAGATTGCTGATGGTCTTCACCATTTTCGCATCGGCTTTCCATTTGTCTTGTAAATTCTTGGCCTGGTAATAACCGATGTCATGTTGTTTGGCAATCTTGTCCAGCCAATTGATGCCCGGATCACCACGCTTGAGTCTCTTTTTCAAATGCGTGCCGGGTCCCTTGTACTGGTACCCCGACACAAATGCACCCATACAGTCTGGGTGGATATGGTGAAGGAGGTCAGAGGAGGGTCAGTACCACAAACAACCTTGTTTGTAAACACAGAAAATCGTTCAGTTGTCATCATCATTTTCTTCTTCTTCTTCATCTTGCGTTGGGATGGGACGCGGTTGGAACATCCTGTTCAATAAAAATTTCCGTCTCTACACAGCTGCATCTGTAGCCTCTTCAACATTGAATCCTCCTTCATGAAACGATGTCGGGTTTTCATAACGTCTTTATGCAAGGGGTCATGCTTTAGATGTTCAATCCAGTGGAGATAGTACAAGTACAGCAGTCTCAACTTTCTTCTGTAAACTGGTAACAGGGCATTAAAAACGTTTGCCTCAGCTATCGTTTCCGAGACCCCCTCCTTTTTTTGTCATAGGTTGAACTCATTGACTCTTCCACCTCTTCACGCAGAGTTTCCCAGGGATCTTGGTCATCCATTTCCCTGTCACTAACGTCTTCATCCTCAGACTCGATGACCATGTCCGAGTTCGAGTCTTTTTCTTCCTCTTCATCTTGGTTTTGCTCCTCATCGTTTTCACTTCTCTCTTCCGAGGCAGCATGAGGTGATACTTCCTCAAATATGCCTCCCCTTGGTTGTGTCTCCCACAGGTTCCTGGTCTATGCGTTTCAAACAGCCTCGCCTCTCGTGACGGTCTCTGTTATAAGCTCGACTAATTTTAGAAACGGTTTGTGGCAGTAGCGGCCGAGAATTGCCATACACAAACCCAAAGGGGTTGCTCCAAATGAGCATCGCAAGTTTAGCGTCTGCTTTTATACTCATTGCGAGTCAAAGGGCGAGTGACTCAGAATGAGTAACCATGAGTCGCTCATCCGCCCTTGGAGTTACTCCTCCAAAATGCTCATTGTGAGTCACGGGGCGAGTGACTCAGAATGAGTAACCATGAATTACTCATCAGCCCTTGGAGTTACTCCCCCAAAATACTCACCGTTAATAATCTATTTGCCTAAACCATTTGTGAGTGAAGAATATGATGTTGATGTTTAAATGTAGGAAGAAACTCCAATAACGAGTCAAGGGAAAATGAATCTGGAATGAACGCTGTTTTAAACGGCACGTACGCATGAGGCCTTGTATGGAGTCGACGGAAAATAGCAGTTGCATCACTTTACATTTATGCCAGAAGAATGTTCGTAAGATTGAGTTCCTCGATGTGTAGTGTAATTCAATTTGCTTCGTGAACTTTTTACTCAACCTGTCCCTGATGTAGATATATCTATCTACATCCTTCTTTTACACAGAGACTAATCAAATTTGCTTACTAAGCCCTTAAAGCATGCAAAGCTTCAAAATTAAACGACTTTTTAATTGGAATGGATATCAAACTGAACCCAATCAATCGTTTTTTCTCTTACACGTCTCTCTAAAGGATAGTTTCCGCGTCACTGATCAAAATCATTGTTATCCCTATCTTGCAGCACTGATTCGTGTTTAAAATCCGGAGCACAGCTTGAAGGCTTTCTTACAAATTATCTCAGTCAGTCTTAGCTCTCAAACTAGACGGAGATGAAAACCAAGCACGTAATCATAAACTACAATTCAGCGCAAACAGCAGTCCTCTTGTTGTGGATGAAAATAGTAGGCTGGAGGGCGCCTCTTTGATCTGGCCTTTATTTTGAGTGATTTCCACGTTAAAGAACCCTAGTTGACTGCGTTTATGGTTCAAGCAAGTGCCGGAGACAGAAACCTCTGGAGCCTATTGTCTAGCTAATGTAAAGATATGAGAACAAAATCAGCAATTCACCTCACACCAGGAAGGCGTTTTCATGCATAACTCATGCTTTATGTGCCATTTAAAAGATAGAAAAACATACCATGCATTATCAAATGTGTGGAGAGTCCAGATCAGTGACGCCATAACGAATAAACAAAAAAATTAACAGCAAATATTACCAAAGCTATTTTTGCCTGTAACAGTTACATGCAAGTTTAAGCTGTACAAGAAAACATGGCTGACATTGAGAAATTGCTAACATGAAATGTTTCAGTGAAGTTTTCATTCAAGTTTGTATCAACGATCGATAGTGTCAATGATCGGCGATCTCAATTTGCGTCTTCTTACTGGGTTGCCAAACCCAGTCGATATCTGAGTTTCATTTCGTGTTTTTTTTAAATTTTTATTTTTTAGTTTATTTTTTCCGTGTCGGGAAAATTCTAACCTGTCACTCTCCTGCTAAGTGGTGTCTTTGTGCATAGAGTCTTCTGTGCGTATTTTGTTAGGTTTGAGGGGGGGGGGGGGGGGGGGCTGGGGTAATGGGTAGATTTCCCTGGTGCACACAGGAAAACATTTAATTATTAAGCCTGCAATGGCGTCGAAAGTCATTGTAACGGGCATGGCATTTTAGTGCATCTTTAAACAAAATATACCCTTATGGAGCTCAAGAATGGAACGTCAATTGGATAAACAATACAGGCGGTGAAAAATAAATGTCTGGAATCTTAAAAGGGACGAGTAATGGACTTCGACAACAACTATCGCCCGTCGAGCCGAAATCAAAGTGAGCTGTATTTCTAATATTTTACCAAGTGTGCTGTTATGTAGAACACTGAAACCAAATGGAAAATTGTCTGGTATAACTTATGGGTTCAACAAAGACAGGGAAGGAATGGAACACCTTAAGTGGATCAGTGATCTCTGTTCTCTGCACAGTCTTCAGGTAAAAATAATTGGAAATGTGACAGCCAAGAATTTTTTGATTGCCTCTAATAGCAAATAAGTTGTTTGCCTCATAAAATATTTCGCTGGAAAAGGTGGCCTTTATGAATTCATCATGTTTTGTAATATGCAAGCTTAACTGGATAGTTTTTATGGCCATAGTAAAGAATTTTCGTGTCAAAATGAAGTTAGCGTCTTTCTGTTGTGTTAACGTAATTAAATATACCATGGCTCGTGAGTTTGTATTTGTTGTCTGCTGTAAACTTGATTTCCACTCTCAAACCTCCAGAACCTACTTTTTGTGTAAAATAAGCTTTTAGAATGATGTTCTTGTCTTCTGTAGTGATACTTGACGATTCGGGAACATTTTGTTAAAAAAATATATTTATAACGGGCCACACGCGCAACTTGATCGCCCGATCTTACCCGATTATGCATAACATCCACTTGCCCTTTTGACATCCCATTGAAAAAAAGTCAAAATATTCGCAGACCGGTCGATTTCTAACGAATAGAGAAAGATTTTCACAACAACTAAAAATCCCTGTGTTAAGCAAGAGAATTCGACGAAGGGGTAAATGCGACTAAATTTTTTGCGTGCGTTGCTATTTTTGTGTTTTGATTGTTGTGCAAATTTTGACAGAGAATATTAAATTATGAAAAATATATACGGAATACGGATAGATCGTTAAAAAATCTTTATTTTTAGCGGTTATTTGAACATAAAAGATGCAACACTTGACAAGAAATAAATTATTTGTCAATATTTGAAAGAATAAGAATTTCGCGGGAATCAGGACGCGGTGAAAATGAGTTAACAAATTTGCATACGTGCGTTGAAATGTGATACGCGAGGAGACAGGAATTTTATTTCTCTGACAAATGATTTTGTCATTGTAGTGGAAAATGAAGTTTATTTGGGAAGCCAACAATATTTCTTTAACTTCCTGGTTAATCCAATTTATTGCTATGACTTACTAGTGCGAAGATTGTTTACATGAAGCTCACGCTTTTTGCGAATTTTGAGTGTCATGAAATTTCATCATTTGCGTAAGAAAATAACCCTTAATTCTAACACAAAAACATTCAGATAGTGACAAACTTCATATTTATTAACCATTTCTTCTGCTTTTGTGCTTGTCAGCATTGTGATTTGCGATAATTCGCAAGTCTGTTTTTGTATCTCATAGATGATCAAATTTTCAATTACATGGCCGCTCAACCTCGCGATTGTGTAAATAGTTCACCCTGAAGTCACAATAGATACGTTTCTCAGGAAGCCGACAAAGAAGGCTTCCTGAACCGACAGATGAAATGTAAATATTCAGTTAAATATTACAAGAAAATTAAAAAACCAAAGACGGAAGTTTCTTGGCAAAAGGTACGTTGTTTTACTCTGAAAACGACGAACGATTAACATTCTTTCCCGTAGTGCATTTAGTTGACACAAGGTGATCACGTGCACCTTTACTCAAGAGCGTGTTTGTTATCTTTAAACTGAATTTATTACCAAACCTTAAAAAACTAAGAGACCTCAAAATGGGACAGAATATTACAAAATAATTAAAGGTGTAAACGTGTGAGCCAAATGGCCTCTGCTGGCGCGACACGTGTCTTAATGATCCCCCACTTGAAAAAAATTAACTGAAACCCTGCAGTTCAATACGACCCAATTCAGTGCCTTCTGTTTTTGTGTAACACGTACCAAAGGCAACCCAGTGTACGCTTTTCTAGAGCGTCTTGTTTCGTTTGTTTCACTCTTTAAATGCTGATCCAAAGCAAGGAAATGCTTACAGCAACTCAAATGAAAAGGTAAGCGTTAACTATACAAGGATAATATTTGATTTGAAGGTGTATGACAACTGTAGACCACAGAGTGCTGACTGCCTAATGCCCCCCCAGGAGTGACCGGGTCTTTCACTTTTTATCCATGTGAGGGCCAGTGAACTCCCTGGTCCCCGAGGCAAAAGTGAATGGGGAACTCCCCCGCCCCATATGTCCAACATATACGGCACTCCCTTTCAAACGTCAACTCGTAACAAGGGATGACAAATATGATGACAGCCGTGAATCAATCAATGCAAAACAGCACTAAAGAATGAGTAATTTAATCACAAATATTTATATCAGAAAGCTTCAGTTGTTCATTGATCGGTAAAGTCAATGGATATTAAAGATTTAAATATCAACACAATTTCATTGAAAATATTCGTACCTTTTTCAAACCAGGATAGGAAGAACGGAGGAACACTTTACAGAGCATTAATTAATTATCAACTATATTGCAGTGCAAACTGAATTGGTTTCCTCGTGTTGCGGATACTGTACAATTATTCCTTATTTGAAAATAGTAGGCTGGAGGACGCCTTCGATCCGGCCTTTAGTTAGAGTGATTTCCACGTTAAAGAACACTAGTGGACTGCGTTTACGGTTCAAGCAAGTGCCGGAGACCGAAACCTCTGGAGCCCATTTTCCAGCTAATCTAAAGACATGAGAACAAAATCAGCAATTCACCTCACACTGGGAAGGCGTTGTCATACATAATTCATGCTTTATGTGCCTTAATTTAAAAGATAGAAATACATGCTCATGCTTTATCAAATATGTGGATAGTTCAGATCAGTGAAGCCATAAGAAATAAACAGAAGAATAAACAACAAATATTACCAAAATTGTTTTTGCCCTTAACAGTTACATGCAAGTTTAAGGTGTGCAAGAGAACATGGCTGACATAGCCAAATTGCTAACATTAAATGCTTCAGTGCAGGATAAATGAACAAATGTCGAGCTGATTGATCACGTCATGTTCCAAAATGCCCAAGACCACGGAGTCCTGAGTGGGGTGTGTCCCACGACAGTCCCACGACAGTTTCTTGTTAAGGCTGCCAAAACGACGGTTTTGTCCCAGGCATCACTAGGCTTTGACCTTAGCTAAGATTTTTATCAAACTTGATACAAATAATCTACGCATTTTGGTAGAATATTGTAATTTATATACCTGTAATATAAGTGGTCATCAACTATCTTACTGCACCTAGTAAAATCCTAGGAGATTTTAACTCTCGTTCGAGTAGCCGCTCGTGCAACATGTCGCGGAGTCAGTGAACAATGCTCGGTGATCCGGACTCCCGACCCCTGGGTCAGTAAGTAGTATAATTGTTGGCAAACCATTCTGCACTAGGGTTGTGTTGCGGTTCCAAACACTTGTTGTACCCATTGCCTTCAGATTGGCCCTCTCGTTTATGACGTAGTTGGAATTGATCTGAGCCCTCTCCTATTCTTTCACTCCTTTTGATTCCTTGAATGGAGTTGAGTTGACCACCAACTTGTCCGATGGTGAGCTCAATTTTTGGTTGCAAACCGCTACAAGGTTAAAGGATGGCACACTTTCAAGGCATGATTTTGAAATGGGCATGATTTGGTGAGACAATCGTGATTTAAGAAACCCATCCTACGAGCTGTGATTTACACTTCCCCGCTTACTGCAAAAAGTGAAATGTCACAAATGATGAACTGAGAAGGGAAATGTATGGTATGGGGAATATTTCATGAGCAGCTGACCGTTGAAACAAAAGCTCCTGAACTTCACTACAGCCATTAATTCCATGGGATCTTTTTTTTTTAATTTTTGTTCTACCCAGCAACTAAATTTGATTTCATTTAATTAAGGAAAAACGCAGTCCACAGCTATGTTACCAGAAATTCTTATTTTATTTTATTTTACTTTTATTTTACCCACTTTAGAATCAATATCATCTGAGCCCACAGTCATGTCATTCATGTATGTCATTTGTGACAGGGGCAACATCCAGCAAAGGTGGCGGCTGTATTAATTTGAGCTCCGCCTTGTTTGTACTTTTTTGTGCTTCTTTTAATATCATCTTTTGTTGTTGTTGTTTAATTAATCGTTTACCTGTCTGCTGTAACTCTTGACCAAATGAAACAAGTACTAGATGATAAATTAATACCATTAAGTGGAGAAGTATCTGACCTAAGAGAGAAATTCAACGACGCAATTGTCGTTTTGAACTTACCTAATCAGAAATATGGGATTTCAACGAAGTATAAAAAGCATAAGCAGGCACACGGTGATTTATTATTTATTTATCATTACAGCCTGCCCTTCTTTCATGAAGATTTATGGCTGGGGTCAACGGGTAGTAAGAAATGAATAGAATACACAAAAAAGAAATGACTGGAAAAAAACAACAATTAACAGGACTGTGAGTGATTAGTGAAAGGCAATGTTTGAATGAGTTAGGGTCATCAGTATCAAAAATAGACTGTAGTAAACTGTTCCATTGATTGATAGTTCTGGGGTAAGAGAATAACCGGTGAGACGAGGTACTGGTAGAGAGGGGGATGAAGCTATAATTACTGTGGGAATGCTGTGATCTACGTGTCATGAGTCGGAGGTATTTGGAGGCGTTAATTGGAACATGTCCTCTGGGGATCTTGTACACCCGCTCTCCTTGGTTCTAGTGACCTCCAGCCATGATCCTGGAGCATGTCCGCAGGGAAAGCTATATTCTTAGATCTAACGTTAAGGCTTTGGAACAACGACTTAATGAAGTGACAGATGAGTTGAAGGAAGCAAGCCAATATCTACATATAGTAACATGTATGTATGTATGTATGTATGTATGTATGTATGTATGTATGTATGTATGTATGTATGTATGTATGTATGTGTACACACCTGTACGTGTGCTTCATGTTCGTGTTGTGTTCTCTGCTTCGTCTATGTTCATGTATGCCGTTTGGTGTGTGGTCTGCTTTTATTTTTCGTATTGTACCTCTGTCTCTTTCTCTATGTATCTTTATGTTACGGTATCTCATGAATATGGCCTCGAGGTATTTTTTTATTTTATATAGTTATATCTGGGGGTCAGTACCTTTATCATAAATACTTTTTTGTTTTTGTTATTTATTGTTCTGATGTTTTCATTCACTTAATCTCGAAATTCCTTTTTCTCTCGCATCTTTAAAGAAAAAGAAAATAAGCGAATCTCTGTGAAATAAGAATTTATGTCTTAACAGTTTTACAGTCCTTAAATCTTTAGGTACCCTCCTTAGTCAAAATTGTTGCATTCAATAATCTCTCTCCAATTAGAACTCTTGAAGAAATTACTATATATCTCGGGTAATTGCTTACTTTCCGGTTTTCGACTTTTCATGCATTTGTTGCCTTATTTTTAATGTCTGTCATTTTTATTGGAAGTGTTTTCCCACGCAAAGGAACGTACTTGACAAGAAAGGTGTGCCGCCTTGCCGCTTTAAACAATTCTTGCATCACCGCAGACAGAGTGAGAAGTTCTTCAAAGAGACATACTTTACTCTAATCATGCACAATAATAGTGATATTCACAGAGCGTTCCACATTTCAGAGACGACTGAGTTAATGTCATCATATACATGTACCTAGTGTTACCATTTTACTATCTTTTATCGAAGCCACTAGCGGCATCTCTATGTTGTAAAACATAAATCACCTCCCAGAGAGTTAACGTGCGATACCTTCCACGCCTTGTTATAGCAGATTTTATGTTCCTAGGCCCAGTTGTTCGAAAGCCGATTAACTTAATCCAGGATTAGCATGGACTTTTGTTTCATGTTTTCAATTTTTTGGTAAACGTTTCTTTTGCTTATTTTTGTTCTTCACGATTGAATTCTCGAAATGTAAAGTTTCGCTAAATATTAGCGTTGAACAACATTTGGGAGTAGAGAAATAAACTCCTTGGTCAATTTTTATCTAATCTAGGATTAGCGTTAATCGGCTTCCGAACAACCGGGCCCTGGTCATTTGCATCAATTGTACCCACGTTATTACCATTTACATAGCCGCTGCTGTTGTAATATCTTATTCACCGACTGTATAGAATTATGTCCATCTCCTCTCTCGAAACATAACCCCAAGAAACGTAGACCTTCAGTCATTTAGATTTCCTCAGTCTCCTGCCCTTTTCAGATAACTCGAGACAGTGCGTGGGTCCTTTTAACTATGGCGAATATGACTCTGTTCAAAATCATGCCATACATTTCCTCTATGTGTTTGGTGACCACTCGTGCGTGCACATTAATAATGTCCGCCAATTCTGGCCAAGAAGCAAAACTATAATGAGCTGTGCAATCATCTTAGATGAAAGTTCAACATAGTACCTGGTTGGAGGGTGATATCTTGTTTCCACAGATAGAAGATATTATAACATTTTAACATTTTACTGTAAGCTTTCTTTCACCTACTTTTACAGACCCACCACGCATAGCATCCACTTCCTTGAATCAAACGGTTTCTCAGGAAGATGTGGTGCTCCTCAATTGCACGGCTGATGGTAATCCAGAACCAACCATCACCTGGACCAGGCTGTCTGATAACAGTACTGTCAGGATGCCTCTGAACATCACTGGGAAACAGGATGAAGGGGGCTACAGATGCACTGCTGACAATGGAATTGGATATGCTGCCTTTTCTGGTGTCTTCATTTCTGTTGAATGTAAGTCTCTAATATCAATCCACAATACAGTGTTAAGTATTTATACCACAATATTTTGTAACACGATGGTGTCTGATAAAATATTGCGTCACCACATTCCGTCACAAACGATCTGCTGCTCATTAGATCAGTCGTCTTTTCTCAGAGGGAATACTTGAACAAGATTGGGCAAGAAATATCAAGCCTACGTGAGGTGGTCATACTTATATCTAGAAACCGGAAAAGGGAATCATAGTGGGCTGCCAATCACAGTGCAGTAATGATCCTTGGACATGACCTACGACACTGAAAAACCAGAGAGTTGATTGTAATTTTGCATTTTTTAGAAAGGCCGCATCGAGAAAAGAGGAGGGATAGCCTAGATACCTACATACATTTAAGATTTATTTCAAAAGTACAACTCAGTGCCGGTTATCTGAGCTGTTAATTGAGCGGATTTGGTCGGAGTGCGCCTGAAAGGCAGTTTCCCTGACTTCTACCTTTAAGGGAGCTAGTCATTAGTCATTCCCCCCCCCCCCTTTCCAGAATTGTGTTTCATTGAAACTTTGCTTGAACTACTGTCCCGCTAACGAGATTTTTAGTTACAGTGGCTGCACGTATGTATATGCTTAACGTAGCTGCGGACAGTAGCGAGGTTTGGTTCCATGAGTTTTGCTGCCACAATGTACCGTTTTCATGATTTAGTATCTTGAGTTAAGCGTTTTGACAGGTCTTTTCTGTTGTATGATTTTATTTTAGTCTACCGTCCCATTAACACAGTCTTCTCATCAAGTT
>OX421454.1:7511005-7513505 GCA_949126865.1 Montipora capitata | reverse complement strand
TTTTTCCTCTTCAGTGGTGATCTTATTTCGTGGCGGAGTACGCCAACTTTTAATGGCAGAGGTGACTGAGGCTCTGATAAGGTCTTTTTCAGCGTCAGGGAGCTGGTCTATGCCGGATTCAACTGAGGAAACAATTTGAGGCACTGGAAAACTCTTAGGAGTGGTAACGAAATTGAAGTTGAGCCTTAATGCTGAATGCTCGTTTGTAGATAGAGGCCTGTCAGAGATGTTCACGACCCACTTCTCCTTGAGGTTAGTTTCGCGCGTTTGTGGATGTGGCAAGATTTTATGCAGTTTCCTCTTGTGATTCTCCCTTCTCCGGTGTGCTTCCCACTGTGATCTTTGCTTGATTGTGTGGAGGAGGGTGTCAAGAGATTCTCCAATCTCGTCATGGAACATGTCGAAGAAAAGGCTCTCTCATCAGCCCCGAACCCTCCCAAATGGTGGTTTAGATACGTAGATGACAGCCATGTGCGCATAAAAAGGGAACACGTAGACGAATTCCACGCACATCTCAATTCCATCAACCCTCACATCAAATTTACAATTGAGATAGAATCAGAAGGTTCCATTGCCTTTCTCGATACCAAAACAACCAGACAAGAAGATGTCTCGATCACCGTGTCTGTTTACAGGAAAGCTACCAATACCGACCATTACCTTGATTTTAAATCACACCACCATCCCCAGCATAAACGCTCGGCTGTACGCTCTCTCATGGACCGCGCAAAGAACATTTTTTCCACCAAGGAGGAAGCGTCTAGGGAAAGTAAGCGAGTGGCGAAGCCCTCGCCACGAATAACTACCCCACTAATAATACCGACCAGCGCGGTTTAGTTATCTTGCCCTATGCCAAAGGTTTTTCAGATAAAGTCGCAAAAGTTCGTCGAATTTTTAGCATCAAGGTCGCCCACAAGACTATTCGTACCATCTCCAACATACTCAAAAAACCAAAAGACAAAATCGGGAAAGAGGCTTCCAGAGGAATCGTGTACAAGATCAAATGTAAAGATTGTGATTGTGTTTACGTTGGCCAGACATCACGCGCTCTAAAAACAGGCGTAAAAGAACACGCAAAGGCCATAGCAACATTGGATGAAAGTTCTTTGTTGGCCAAACACCATATGCTCCGCAGTCATGAAATAGATTTGGAGAATGTGGAAATTGTTGACAGGTCACCGACGGGGCGACAAAGACTAATTCTTGAAGCGTGGGACTCCGTGCGAGATGAGAACTCTATAAAGGAACACATAGTGCTGCCTAGCGTATACAAAAACATTAGAACTTCTATCGTCATTAACAATACTCTTGGTCCTTACTTTACAAGACGCCGTTAAACATTTGCATTTTTTATCCTTTGCTGAAGAAGGCAACAGTTGTAGCCGAAACGTCCGAGACGATAAGAATTTTTAGCCAGTGTAAACTTTTAAGACATCTTTTACCAAATTTTTGACATGTCTGGCTACACACCGAGTAATGTTATTGTTGATGTCACCGTTCCCCGACGCTCGTCTGTGTTCAGTCAGTCTAATGTTCAAATTTCTGCTGGTCTCACCGAAGTGGCCTGGCAGTCGCTGCATTTGATCTTATAAACTGCTCCTTGTCTGTCCTTAGGTTAGTCTTTGACGTTAGTCAGTAGTTTTCGTAGGGTAGTGATGGGTTTGTGAGCAACAAGGATTTTGTAAGGCTGTAGGATCCTAGCGATAACCTCAGAAGTTTCTTTGATGTAGGGTATTTTCACTGTATTCTGAGCTCTCAGGTTAGTGTTTGTTGCGTTAGGTTCTGTACGGTATGTGTTGGGTGTAACGAAGTCGCAGTTGAAGTTGTTCTTACTGAAAACGTTGTCTAAGTACTTATTTTCGTCTGCTAAGCTGTAGTGTGAGTCACAAACCAGTAGCGCGCGTCTCGTTAAGGTCTGTATTGTTTTAGCCTTTTGTGACGTAGGGTTGTAAGATAATTCGTCCAGACGTCTGTCAGTGTGGGTGGGTTTCCTTTAAACCCTTTCCGTAGTCTGTTGTTGTCAAGGATTACCAAGCAGTCAACAAAATGAATCTTACCATCAGCCTCGATCTCTTTGGTAGGCGTTTTGCCTGTGGAGAAGTTCGTGAAAATCGTCGATTTCGTCTTTGTGTAGAACTGTGAAAGTATCGTCAACGCAGCGTAACCAGAGTGGAATTGTGCGTTTTTAACTTGGCAGGGCTTGTTCCTCGATGTTTTGCATAACGATTTCGGCAACAACAACAACAACAACGGAAACCTGTGAACCCATAGCTGTCTCGTATAACTGTTTGTAGTGTTAACCGTTGTACTGAAAGTAGGTAGACGTAAGGCAGAGGTTCAGCAAGTCCACAAGGTCGTTGGTAGGTAGTGGCAGTTGTAAAGTGGAGGGTTGTTGATGGTGGTTTCAGTGCAGTCGAGAGCCAGTTGAAGTGGCATACTGGTGAACAGTGATTTCACATCAAAAGATACCAGTTTGTGGTCATCAGGTAGTTGTAGCGTC
>OX421454.1:7451005-7506005 GCA_949126865.1 Montipora capitata | reverse complement strand
GCGTGAAAAAATCGCGGCTGGGATGGATTTTCGAGGCGCAAACCGCCTCTGAGCCGACTACGGTCGAAATCTTAGTGTGCAGCTTTGACTTCACTGAAAACAAAGAATTCCCGAAACGGTAAAATAAGCTCCAAAACGCGCAAGAATACACCAGAGGTGAGTCAGTTTTATTCATTTTATTGGATGAACGTTAAATTGAGCGTTTTTTAGGCTTCACAATCGACGGTATTTTATTTCCCATACAAAGTCTTATAACGCGTTTAAATTCTCAACGGCTGCCTGTAGCGACTCCGCGAACTTGGGCTGCCTATGGTTGCATGTACGATATCGATACAGTACATGGTTGGTTGCAATGGAAAAGTCTTCTAAAGACAGCCTAATCAAACGAACAACAAGTGTGTTGAGGGTTAACCGTTGAGTACTGTGCTGGAAGACCTGGAAAGTCCTCATTTTGACGTTGCAAAGTAATGAGATTTTGAAAGCGTTGCAGGTGATTTCAGGTAAGCTGAAGTCAAGTTAAGCTTACCTTCATTCAATGTTTTTCCAAAATCAAATTGATAATATTTTTTTGTGTTACAGGTATTTGTTTATGCATACATGTAACTAACTGATTCACAATATCCCCCCGCGGGCAAGATTTTGGAAAATATTTTCATTTTAACGAAATAATAATCCAGCCAAACCACTTACTTACAGCGTATTAAGAGCTGTAAAAAATCTTTTCGACTAATTTGAAATGGAAAAAGATTGAATGAAGGTAAGCTTAACTTGACTTACCTGAAATCACCTGCAACGCTTTCAAAATCTCATTACTTTGCAAAGGCAAAGACGTGAATGGAAGTATTATTAACTCAGCTTACCTGAAATCATCCGCAGCGTTTGCTGTTGTATTTCTCGAAGCCTACGGAATACGGCCGAATGTTCGGTACGATCGAATGGAATGCTGTTTCCTTTGAGGTGCGGTACATTATAGCGTACGATCGAATGACATGGAGGTACGATCGAATGGCATGGAGGTACGATCGAATGACATAAAGCTCACGAACAAATAACATGCAGTACGATCCAATGGTATAGAGGTTACGATGCAATCGCATTTTTGACCCGAATGCCCCTCCATAGATAAATGAAGAAAAGACCTGTAAGATTGCAAACGAATGGACTGCCGCGGCCACCTGAAGTTCATTTAACTATTACATGTTGCTGGTATTTGTCAAGGGGACTCAATAAATTGTAGAAGGGACCTTTTTGCCACGGACAAGGATTAGATCTCGCTCTTATTTACCTTCTGCTTAGTCCGCAGAAACTCAAAACAACAATTGACTTCTCACTTGCTTTTAATTTGCTGTTTCCTTCTTACAGTAGTTCTTCTTAGGGAGTATGTTCTCTAGTGAGTAGTTTGTTAAAAATGCGCCTTGAGAACAAAAGATTCGTTTACTTATTAGCGCCTCTGGTCCAGGTAACACATCGCGATTGGCCAAAGGATTAGAGGCTTAGAACGCAATAACGTCGACTACAAAAGAATTTGCGTAGCACCAACTACGAAGGTGTACTTACGGATGCACGAAATGTGGCCCACGCCCACGACTTTAAAATTGCAGTGCCGTTAGGCCTTGAACGAATCCATTTAAGACCAATCGCAGTAGTTGGGAGACGAGTATCACTAACCCAAACCTTCTGGACGGAACGTGCCCGGGGGGGGGGGGGGGGGGACTCCCATATACAAAGGGGAGGGATGATCGTCGGAAATTTTACATTAAATCCCTAAAGGAGACCAATCTGGGCGTGGCCCAGGCTTTTTTTTTTTTTGACCCCTTAAAGAGACCATATTAAAACACAGATAAATAAAAAATACAGTGACTTTTAATGATGGCAAAGACGTTATCATCTAATGCTTCCACCTAGGTAAAGAAATATAAAAGCGTAAAGAAACACTTTTATATCTCTTCGCCTGTGATACTAAAGGAGCCTTCACGGCTATATGTGATGGCATTTTGCCCAGAACATCCTAAGTGAGACCAAAATCTGAAATTTACACCCCTAAGCGAGACGACGAGCATCCCCGGGGGAACGTGACTTCTCAAATAATAAACTGAAAGTAACGCCAATTAACTTTAGCTGCAGAAGCACTTGTTATGCACAATTAATTTTAATGATACGACGAATAAATCATTATTACACATATTGCTTTGCCACGCGACAAAAGTACTTAAACGCATCACGTGCACTACCTAATCAAAACAAACTCAATTTAATTCGCACTTTCTATTTCTTTAACAAAAGTACCAAAGCTGGATTGAATTTTAACTACGTGATAGTCTCTTTAGTGAAAATTTCTTCAGTATCAAAATTTATTTAACGAACGCGGGTAACATGAAATACAAGAATTCTCTGTGTACAAATGAAAACGCCATTACAAAAAGAAGGTGGAAGATAATTGTGATTATCTTACAATCAAATCTGTATAAACCGTTCTGTAATTCGCAAAACCAAGAATAATTGAAGTTAATGGCTGAAACATTACTGTACTTTGATGAGAGTTTTCAGGCAGCCTTCAAATGAAGTCTTGATTGCTTGCAATCAGCTTCCTGAAATAGTCCAGGTGGTCAAAGTTCCCAAAAAAACATGGCCAAAATGTGGCTTAATTATTATAGAACAAGCTCAATGTTATTACAACAACGAAAAACACTCGAATCGTTTCTTCAATGTTTTTCGTACTGGGAAATTACACCAGAGTTTGGGATATGACGGGTCTTTCAAAGCAAACGAACAAAGGAGACGCCGATTTGACCTTTTTTTAAACCGAATCGGTCAAATTGGTGTTCGGAAAATAACCGGAAAGGGCTGATAGAGGCCTTCATTGAAGCCCTAAAAAGGAAATGTTATTGCATGATCTATTGTAGAAGTGACATACCATCGAAATCTTTCGTAGGATCGACAAATAGTTTTAGCACATGCAAGAGGTTATTATGATATTGTTATTAAACAAGTGGATAAGGGAGCTGCGGTTGCAGCTATGGAAAATTTATGGTGAGATTTGCGACATATTAAGTGATTTTGAAGGGCACACTTTATTCGATAGAGATCCTACTCGTGACATGACCAAACGTGTTAAGTAAGAAATAAGAGATTCTTTTGATAAAAGGAATTTGACCTAAGACAGGATTATCCTTTCTTGATCAGGGATATTTTATTTATAATTGCCTAAGTTCAACAAATGCGGCTGACCGGGCAGACTAGTTATCTCTGGATGTATAACATCAATGGAAAAAAAAACCCTCGCATTTGGTATATTGCGAGTGGAGGGCCCTTTTTTCTACCAGCGTTGAGTTGAGAAGAATTTGCCTATAAACGTGTTCTTTTTATCAGTTAATTAATTAAATTAATAAATTAAATGAACGAAATAGTACCACTTTGGTTGCACTGATGCTCTAATGGAGCGATTTAACCTTTTTTTCTAAAAGTGAATAAACTATCTTAAAAACGTTCATGCAGTGCCTCTGAATCAAACTCTAATCATCTAACTTTGGTAATAAATTAAGGAATTATAATATTATTATTCTACACTAATTTGACAGTTTTCCATTTTGAGGGTCTTTTCTGGGCCAATATAACTCGTGATGACAGCAAATTTATGAACCCCAGCTATCTCGACGCCAGAACTCTTCCCTTGACCGAGCGAGAGAAGAGCTCTGTGGAACCCCGAAACAGTATCTTCTCATTGGGTTTCGTGAAGAACAATCAAAATCGTCTCTAATTGGTACATCCATGTTAGCGCGAGGAGTGAGCAGGCGCCGTAAGGTTCCAATAGCCAGTTTTTGGCTATAAGAACCCTACGGCGCTTCTTCCCCTGCACAGAGTTTCCCAGAGCCTTGGGTCGATCCAAGGCTCTAGTGACGAGAATGGAACCCCAGTTAGTATACCAGTTGTCTTTTGACATGCGCAGCTGATTTGCACTTGATTTCAATTACATTGAGGTTTTTAGTTGCACGAGGAAATGTTCAATGGCAATAATATCAGCTATAAAACGTTTGCAGATAATCCTTCCTCAGTCAGGCTGGTTGCTGACGCATCAGAGAACAAAAACTGTTCTGATTCCCTGCTGGTAAACTTCACATGTGAGGGATCTCAAGCCAATCCACCTGTGGAAAGCTACCAACTTTTTAAGAGCCAAGAAATCGTAGACACAAGCAGCAAAGAAACATGGATTGAAAACATATCGAGTAAAGGAGAACATATCTATAGCTGCAGGGCATTGCACTCCTTGGGAAATGTGACAAGCTATGATGTTACTGTAACCTTTAACGGTGAGTCGCCTTTTGCAATGTTCCCCTGGCTAATTTTCAAGTTAAAACTGCTGCTAATTAATACAATGTGGTCTGTTATGTTTGCTAATATTTATTCTTGTATTGCTGTTCCGCATTTTGATTCTCTTTTTTCAGTTCCAGTTCAGATATATGTCCATGCTAAAAGTGGTAGTGTGACTCTTAAAGAAGGTGCCAGTTTGTCTTTAAAATGTAATGCATCTGGGTACCCTCAGCCTACTGTTACCTGGTCAAAATTGAATTCAAATGAGTTAATAATATCAAGCCAATGGATTAACTTCACTAACATCAGCAAAGAGGCAACTGGGGAGTACATCTGCAATGCAAACAACACGTGTGGGGAAAAGTGGTCTTCAGTTCGAACCATTGATGTGCAGTGTAAGGACATCTTTTCCCCCTCTTAAGCTTAATTAATGAAGCATTAGAGAAATTTGACCATTCTCAAGTGAGCCACCAGATGTAGGTTTTTGAGTCCCTGCATCAGTGGCTGTCAAGAATTGCACGATAGTAATAACAATGATGATGATGATGATGACAAGGTATTTGTCAGCGCATTTAAAATGTTTAATTCGCTTACAGCGGGAAGCTAAAAACATTTTCATATCTTGGTTAATATAAGTAAATTAATCGAATGACTATCTAAGGGTTAAAATAGTCACAAAAAATGTTTTAAGTTTCTTCTCAAAAATAGTTACACTCCCAGACATTTTTAAAGATTTAGGCAGACTATTCCATAGTTTCGGGGCGCAATAAGATAATTTTCTTTGACCATAAGTGGCTGTCATGACGTTTGGAACTTGTAGAAGTAGATGATTGGCCGAACTTAAAGAATGAACTGATTTATAAGAACTGATAAGCGCAGCAAGAGAGCTAGGCGACTGTCCATTCAGAATTTTATAGGTTAAGAGTAAAACCTGAAAAGTGATGCGTGACCTAACAGGAGGCCAATGCAGATTCTTAAGCACTAGAGTAATGTGGTCTCTCCGACTGGTTTCTGTGATGTTCTGAACCCGTTGCAGTTTTTCGTGCTCACCGTAGAAAGTCCATAGATAATACTATCGCTGTAATCGATGCGGGAAATCACAAAAGCATTTACAAAACGTTTAAGATTACTTTGGGGCATGTACTTTCCGATTCGACTAATTAATCTTATCGCAGAGATAGCATTGTTGCAAATATCGTTGACATGCTGTCTTAAGTCAAGTTCTTTATGTCCAGTATGAAACCTAAGTCTCTTACTTTATCACAAAGTTCAATTATCGTGTTACCAAATGAAAATTGATAAAGGACAGGATTTCGAAAAAACGAGAGGTAAATCGGATAACTTTTGTTTTTCCGGCGGTGGTGGTGGGGGTTAGTTATCGGGGGGAGGGGATGGGTTGATAGCATCCCCTCTGGCCGTCCACACCGTATTTTTTCTTGGGTCAATACTATGTACTTATTGACTGAGAGGAAGGGCCGGACGGGAAAATATTTGGCCCGTGGTCATGGCGTACGGACCGAGCGCAGGGAGGTCCATGCGCCAAGACCGAGGGCCAAATATTTTCCTGTCCGGCCCGACCTAAACCCCGTCAATAAGTATTTTATCATATGGGCTCTTTACACTATTCATGAGCACTCAGAATTTGAAGTTTGGAGAAAATAAGTAACAAAAATTTACACAGACAATTTATCTAATATGTTCTTTGCATTTGCTTTTCTGGCTGTAAATAACTTGGATGTTTAAAAGTGACGAAATCCTCTAAAATCGCATCGCACGGAGCAGTACGTGTTCCTAAGCTTTCCTTGCAGGGCCGTACGGCTTTTTCCGGCCCTGCTCGCTCTAATGCGTACGGCCCTCATACAGGGATTTTACCAATAGTTTTACAATGAAAGCGCCTTATGATAAATCAAATTACATTGTAGAAGGAGGTACCTCGTTGAATCTGACCAACATCGTCAGGCACAACAGGAGAAAGACTATAGAACAGATTTCGTCAAACGCAACACATCCATCAGACAAAATGGCAACAGTCCTACCACTACAACCATTGCCACAGCCACAATACCATACATCAGACGGACTACTGAAACTATCGCACACATACAACAACTTTACAACATACGCGTTGCCCACAGACCTATACGACTTTGCGACTCTCAGTAACTGATTTCAATGACAAAGGTGAACCCAGGGACAGACAGGGAGCAGTATACAACATCACATGCTGCGATTGTCAGGCTACGTACATTGGTTAAGCCAGCAGGAACCTAAGCACATAACTTACACAACACAAACGAGCGACGAAGAATGGTGATCTCAGTAATAATGTTATTGCTGAACACCAGTAAAAAAAAAAACACACACTATCGACAGGGACTCTGCCAAGTACTTAACCACCTGTAAGAACTATTACTTATGACTTACACTTGAAAGCTGGTATACATGTTTAGAGAAAACTACATTAAACCGTTGCCAACCTGTACCTGTGCCTTTCAAATGATTTCTTAACAGAAAACATTAATTACAGATAACTTTTTCTTCTCAACTTACAAGTCTACTGCGACCTCTACTTACAACCCGGATTGCAATGCACCATTCACCACTGACCATCCACACTTCAGACTTGAGCATCCCTACTTTCATTTGAATTCCCAACCCTCACTTTAATGTGAAGATGACTTCCACTAAGGGTTGCTGAAACGTCAATCACTGCCAACAGTCCTTTTCAGGCCTCCTTTCACCCGGACGATCAAATTCCGTCGAGATATGGATGCCAAATGGTTATAATGTGATTTCATGTTTAGGGTACTCTGTCCAGCATCTGGGATTGCTCTGGGTAGTCCCTGGTTTATATAAATCTGTGTCTTTGGCTTCACATGTAAATAGCACAATTCTGTCTCCAACCATTTGGGATTTCAGTTTACGCTCGTTTGCAGCTTTATTGCACCTAAAACGACCCTCAAAGGTCAAAGGAATTGTGAATAAAATGTTCAGATAGTGGGCTAGTGAAAGTAATAAGCTAAGATGAGTGAGTGTTATGGTGTCTGTAGCTAATGCTCGTAATACAGAATTACATGAGTAGAGCTAAACAGCTGAATGTGCAGGCCTGCCACTTCAGTATTCCTCCTAAGGAATACTGAAGCATTCTGTTGGTACACTAACGAAAAATACAGTGTACCTCTTAAAACAACGACTATCCATTTATTTGCCAAATTAGAAAAGAGTTTTACGGAATACAATAAATTAATGAGATCAGTCAAAAAAACACTCAGAATAGTATAAGCTAAACGAGCTGAGTAGTTCAATATATTATGAGCTTGCATTTTCTGGGTCATTTTCTAACACATACAAACACACACAAATAATAAAGTAGATAAGAAGATAAATAATGAAATAATGACATACATAAACCTAATTAATCTAAAGGAAATACATTAAGGGGAAAGAAAAAAAGAAAAACAGTACGAGATAGTAATATAGTATTTATCAATTCTTGTGTTTTGAGCAGTAATAAGCTAAGAATGAATTGAAAATACCAAGCTAGCATTAAACGTAGGTAGATACGAATTTTGTCATCATTGCTTGCCTAAATAAATGCAAAGAACTACTTTTTAATTCTTCATCCAGATTATTCCAAACAGAGGTACCAGAGAAGTGTAAATTAAATTTACCGTAATTAGTTCTATCATGATCAATATAATAAGTTGATTTTGATTCTAGCCTATCATTATAATTGTGTTTGGATGACATATGAGAAAAGTAGTTGTCAAAAGCCTTACGTAGTAAATTATGATGATACTGAAACATAAAAAGGGCAGTATGAATGGTCACAAGATCCATTAATTTTATTAATCTGCTAACAGTGAAAACAGATTGCTAGAGTGAGCATCTCGATTAGAAAATGTTATTAGTAGTACTGCCTTTTTCTGCAAAACTACAAACCTCTTTAAACCTCTTGTGTGATGTGATCTTGTTATTTTCTCTCTTTATAGATGCTGCCGAAGCTACGGGTAGGGGAGAGAATTATTCGGTGCCTGAAGGAAGCACAAAACTGTTTTCGTGTCCAGTTGATGGAAACCCTGAACCTAACATAACATGGTACAAGGACAATGAGGTTATTGAACCAGAGATTCCCAATGCAAAACAGATGGAGGCGAGGGAAACTGGGTGTTACACTTGCTCAGCAATCAACGCACTAGGACCACCAGTCACCATCACACAGTGCCTTATTGTTGGTACGATTATCAGTCTTTTATATCACTATCTTTTATGTAAACCATTTTTGAGGTAAGTACGCTGTAGATATCAATGATGCTCACATGATGAGGTCGGCCTCTGTAAATAGGCTCTCATTTCATCATAAACAAAAAGCATTTAAGTAATTCCCTTGCAAAATGACGTACTACCCACATTTTTGCCAAACTTGGCACAATTGATAATCACGCAAAGGACGTAAAAAATGCAATAAAATGATGGGGTCATCATCGCTGCATGCCCTTTATTCTTGGTTTTTTAAAACCGAATTACGCAAGTAGCGTTCAAACCTGATCGATTGGAAAAATTGTTGTTATCTAGCAAAAACTACTTACTGTGACTGAAACGATGAGCTTACTTGTTTTTGTTTGTTCGGGTTATAGTCTTTCAGTAAAGTAATTTCAAATCGCTCGATCTTGCAAAGAAATATAAGCAAATCGGACCACTACAGTATAACTAACACTCAGTGACTGAATCCAATGATTTTCTCCTTACAATATGTTTGCCGTGTACCTATTATGAGTAAATAACACCATTTTAAAAAAGGGGAGGGGGGGGGGGGGGGGGAAGGAAGGCGGAAATATCCGCTTCAAATGATCTTTTCCGCGTAAGGACTGGGCGAATTCCAAGATGGCTTCAAATGAAGGGTGGTGCAAAACAAGGGAATCACCTTAAGTTGATAAGTTTTTTGCATTCATTTTTTCATATTATTTAAAGGAACTAATTAATTAATTAGTTTTTAAACAAAAAGGTTATAAGCTTTTAATCCCTGTGATTTTTTTTTTTTTCTGGGCAAATCTGCCCTTTGTCAAGGGCTATTTTTGGTTGCTATGGTTTGACCATCCATATCACCCATCCTCAAGATAATAAGATAATCCCCAAGCTGATAAACAATTAAAGATTTAAGAGTGAACTGGCTTTTGCAAGCTCAATTTTGCTTATAAAGATAATAAAGAGGTCCTTTTGTCGACTAAAAAGGCATGTAGTTGACTATTTACTCTTATTTTTGGGTCTTTCTCCAGGTACCAGTAAGCATTGTGTTTTTGGTCACTTGGGATTAGTCTTTATTTGGAGTTGTTTTGCTTTCTTTCTTTGATTCTTTTGTTTTACATATTTTCTGCTTCGGTACCTGCAGAAGCTAACTTTTTAGTCTTATAGAAACTGGCATACACTGTTTTACACCGTTTATAATTGATTTCACTATTATTATGGTTTTATTCAAATCGAAGTCCCTTTATTAGGCTCACCTTAGTTTTGAAACAGGTATTAAATATAGTATCTCTAGATCTACGGTGGTGGCCACAATTTCCTGGGAAATCTTCAACAATGGTCGCCAAAAAATTGTTTTTTTTAAAGGAGCTAGTGCCTTAATAAGTTTCATATTAAATATCCTCATAGTAGGCTCTTAACTCCCTCCCTACCCTCCTCTTCCTCCACCACAAGCAATGTTGAAGCCAACCCCAGCATTTCCGAACGTTTCCGGAATTGAAATCAACGTTGTAAGGGGATGAGGAGGTAGGGGCGATAACGCTGGCTTGCTCGTACTTTATTGACTTCCTGGCAGCAATTGTGTCCACGATTCTACTGCAAGTTATCCAATTTCTCGTTGAAAGAGAAGGATATCTTGATCTGGAAATGACTCTCGAATGTTGGGCCTGCTAGGGGTTATCGGGATAAGGGATATTTAGGTAAGAACATTATAGGGATATGAGATATTTGGGGGAAAAATGTACCGGATACAAGATATTTAAAGAAGAGATTTCGGGATACCGAGCATCAAAATTGTCATTGTTTGAACAATAAAATAGGTTCGATAGTCAATATAGAAGGCTCAAGAAGTGAAAGTGATATTCACAAATGCGATTATTTGCATTTTTCCATCAAATATTCACAGTGTCTATCAATGTATCGGCCTCTCCAGAGAATATCTTCGAGAAAAAAAAAACCCTCCCCCTCCCCATTCCCCTCATGGGCACAATGGCGTCATCAGTAGTAGCTAGCGTTTCTGGGATACAAACCGCAGATTTTAAGGGGATACGGGAAATTTAGGCCAAAAATTAATGAGGTACCGGATACTAAGACCCCCCTAATAGCGTCTCTGTGATATTTGATAAAAATCACCTAGTACTGAGCAAAACGTGTAAAGCGACATTTCTTTGGCATTTTCTTATCAGAAAAAAAAAAAACATTTGACTCAGAAACCTAAGCAAGTATTACCGTTAACATTTAGTTATAAAAGACGGAATACTTGTTTATATAATGAGAACAATAATGCACGAACTTTGATTAGTTCTTACCTAAGATATACAAGAGGACCGATGCATAGGTGACGTTATCGTTAAAAAAAAAAAATTCACTTTATTGGTAAGCCTTGTGTAAAATCCTGTTCATAGAAAAGCCAATCAAAGCATAATGTCATTATACTCGAATAGTGTTTCCCTGTGATCTATTGAAACGTTACTGTCACAGTATCAGGGTACAAAATCGCAGTAGGCTTACGAAGCAATACGAATCGCAATTATTGTCATGCAGTAGAGCTTCCTTACTATGAATAGTGTTGATGTCATTATCTACTGAGAGCTTCCTGGTGTTTTTTATTTAGTGCTAGAGGAACCTACCTCAGCTACGCCCACCTCTACAGGAAAACCAAGTAAGTGTTTGTATTAACATTAATTACTTTAACTCAGGCTTTTAAATAATTTGTTTGAGATACAGTGCAAATATTGTGCTTATCGTTTACAAGGGATATTAAACCTTGAGGATAAATAATGTTTACGCGTCAAACTCTGTACGACCAGATTTGTGTACACCATATGACCTATAAAGTTTTCCAAGACATGTTTGTTTAAGTGGTGGACATACATACACAAACTTATCTTCATTCGCAAGGAAGGGTTACGTTTTTGCAAACGTTGGCCGTGTAGCACTTACAAAAGACTTAACTATTAGAGTGTAATGTGGAGTGCTAGTTTTCTACCCCTATAGACCATGTGAGCGTTGGCCCTACTAATGGAATTGGGCCCACACAAGGATAGAGAAAAACTCTGACCAGGGTGGGACACAATGCATACATACAAATATCTGCGCGCAGGTAACAGAAAAAGAGCTAATAACGAAATAAGAATACAATAGGATGGACTATTACATGGTTCCCTTGCATAAATTTCCTCTACTGTCTATTGTGACCTTAATTAAAGTGATTCAACGAGCTTTCTGCCATCCATCGGAAATCAATCGACACCTCAGTACGTAACTTGAAGTACTGGAGTCCATACAGTGTGGTTTCACTTTCGATTAGGAACCAAATTTTCTTAAAGCCGGCTTGTAGTTAGCCGCTGCAATATTATTCATATATTAGCAAATTTGTAATGCCAGTTCAGGTTTTTTGCTTGTTTTTCATCCAGTGAACTTTGATTTGAGCTATTTGAACACTTTAAGATAACTTAACTCACCTCCATGTTCAGGAGATCAAGCTTTTCAATTCATTACATAGTTAAGAACTAGTAGTTACTGCCGGAGAAGCTATTTGTGGGTCAGACCTGTATGCTCGTATTGATGTAGTAAATAAAGATTGTTGTTGTTGTGCCAAACAGTGCTTTAAACAGAGAAAAGATTGATAACTGTTTGTCTAGGATTTGAATTTTCAGTCAAGGGGGAATCAAATGTTTGCCTCGTCCCATTTTAGGAAAGCAAGTTTATGCGGACCTGACGATAATGGAAGACTTTTTGTCAGAATACAGAGATTTGAGTAACCAAGTTTCAAGACAACTGGTGGATTCATTTGTGTCAGAGGTGCATTTTTAAAATCTCTCGTATGTAATCTAGTAATTGACGAGCGAAAGGATATCAGTTATTTATTTATTCAAAGTGTACATAATTTCTTTGATAAGAAGTTCCTATCGTTTTTTTTTTATTTTCAAGGGGTAGGAATTCCTTGTTCAAAAGTGCCCCAAGTGAAGAGATTGCAATGCTAAATGTTCAATAAACTAAGCCATTGCTAAACGAACACTTTATTAGACATCTATTTGTTTTGGAAATCTTATAATTTTTGTGTATAATTAGTTATTAACGATTCTGATCACAATTAGAACTAGAACTGAAGTGAGAGGCATTCCTTTATAAGCATTGCCACAATTTCAGAAGCTTAAGATGGAAGAATAGTACAACACTGGTTGTTGAATGAACTGAGCAAAGCAATCATACTGGTCATCTGTTTTCAAGAGTCAACACTCCATTTGTCTTATTATTAAACAAGTGTTTTGGTTTTACATTTGTCAGATGAATAAAACATACCAGAATGACGACAATTATTTAAAGACTGAAGTGACAGGACTGAGGTTGGTAGATGGAACCTACTTTAGTTATTTCGACAGTGATTTATTCACTTTTTGTCTTGTTTGTTTTCAGGAGTGGCAGTGTAATTGTATCCTTTACGATTTACTTTAAAAATACCGTGACCCCTAGTCAGGGAATTTCAAAACTTGAAGCTGCCATTTCTGATGGCACTTTTGGTACTTATCAAGTTGGAAGTTTGATTCTTCTCTCACCTGGGACTAGCACTTTCACGTCCACCACACCACGAACCTCTCAACCAACAGGTATGAAGGAATGACCATCAACGTTTTCATTTTCTAGTGGATAGTAGCGTGACCAGGGCCTTGAGTCACTAGCCCACGCAATATCTTTGTTTAGTGAAGATATCTGCATGGATTTTGGAATTGACAACTATGTAAAACTCACGTTACGGGAAAGGAAAAGTAAGAATAAACACCATCTGATGGAATCATATTGCCTGCATGGGGAAAGACCGATAAAGTCACACGATGAAGAAAGAAGCTATAAAAATACGTGGGGATCATGGAATCTGACAGGGTTTTGTACGAAGAAATGAAAACCAGCCCGAAAAAAGAGTGCATGTGGCGTTTGGGAAAACTGCTGAAATGAAAACTTAATGTGGTAATATGATAAAAGGAATTAATATGTGGATAGTGTCCATCCTTATATACTCTGCAGTATTCATTGACTGGAGTGAGAGAGAGTTAAAAGAGCTTGATAGAAAGACCAGAAATATCTAACCCGTGACTACAATGTTCTTCATCCGCGAGATAGCATAGCCAGATTATACCTTCCGAGAAAGATAGGTCGGAGAGATTTGTGCTCGGTTGAAGAATGCGTGGATGTGGCAGGAATGAGTCTCTTTAACTATATTTCTAAGAGCGAATAAGAGTGGTTATTGGCAGAAAAGGGAAAAGAATGTGCTCAGTTAACGAGGTAAAAGTGAAAACAATGATTCCCCTATAGGTACGTACGCATACTGGATGGCGTTCCTTTAGCCGAACCTCGAAAGCATCTAGACTATCAATTAATCCTTATCGTTCCACTTCTTGGGATTTGTTGTTGCACAAACAACATAATCCTCTTGGAGCATTCTTCGGCTAATGGGTGTTATAGACCCCACTCTTTTATCATTTATCATTTTTATCAAGTTTGGAAACTCTTGTTAGAAGTATAATGTTTTTTCGTTTTTGCTTTGTGGCCTAATTATGTTACTCCATATTTATATTCACAGAATGCCAATGCGCATGCGACAGCACTCGGTTGGTAATTATTGGAGTTCTTGTGGCAATCATCATTGTTCTAATACTGGTCATAGCCTGGCAGCACAGAAAGCTAGGTGAATAATTTGATGTGTCTTCCAGGATTGTGTTCTCCATTCTTTTGTACTTATTGGAAATCTGATCTTCTTTTGTTAGGCATTGCTAGAAAGAAAAGGTAGGTATTTTTGATATTTTTTTCGTTTTTCTTTGTCCATTGAACATAAATATAAGAGTTCTGCCTCAAAGTTATGGGAAAGTTGCAGTTTCCTGTAAACGTTTAGTACTATATCAGTCACTGTGTTGCATCAAGGGCACAAAATCGTTAAAAAAGTATAAATGTTTATAGTAAAAAGAAAAACAAAATTGGCAAATCGAGGAAAGCTGTTTTCTTTGTTAAGGAAAAAATTGCAGAGGAGCGGCAGGCGTATAGTGTCACCTGTCCTATGGCAGAAAAGATAGTAACGATCATTTCCCATCATCGAAAATATTTCGATTAATCTTTCTTTTAAAAGAAGCTGTTTTCGAAACGACCTTCTCCTGTAAGAAGTTTGCAACGAATGTGATGATGATACAATGCTCAAATGGTGACGCACAGCCAAAAGGAGCTCATGAGAGACCTTTTGTTCTCGCCCACCCAATAAATGGTGATGGCGTAACTTGAAAATCACCTATTTGGTCCCCTCCAGTTTTCTTTTTGGTTCTCCCATAAAATAACTCGCCTGTCCGGAATGATGTTTCATTTCTTTCATGGCAATTACTTTAAAAAGGAAAAGAAAGAAATAGTAAAAAGAAACGAAGGCTAAATTTGAACAACTAACATTTTTGCCTACTCTTCGATGTGTTAGGCCATACAAGGTTGCAGAAGATAAAAATAGAAGAATTTATGACGTGAGTTTGAAAGCGAAAACGCAAAATGATTTAATAGACTGATACTGTTTTTTTCTATTACTGAAACACATTTTGCCATTTCCAGAAAGTTAAAGCATGAGTTGATTATTTCACATCGTAGAAAAACCTCGATTTTCTAGGTTAATTAATGTATAGTCAACTCTCTCTAAGACGGACACCATCGGGACCGGCCTCAACTGTCCGTCTTAGGGAGGCGTCCGGGTAATAGAGAGTTGACCCCAGGAATTTTAAGATAATAATGCTGAACCTGTGCACAGTGAATACGCGTCTGTTTAAAGTTTGCTTTGACTTATTTACTTGAACGAAACTCACAAAATGGAACAAAAACATATTACAAAATTGAGTCTCTTGTCCTTTTACAAAGAGTAAACAGTACATTCTGCAAACGGGAACATAACCACCTTGACTTAGGACTGTCTTTCGCGGCACTAAGTTTAAAAATATGTCACTTTTTATATTAAAAAATATTGGTAAAAGCAACTTAAGTTAATAGCTTTTAATAGCCATGGCTTTGGTGGACATGCACTTAAGAAGAAAAGAAATATTTGATCGTGGATTGTTTCAGGTGCAACATTTTAAAATCCTAAAAGCGCTGACCAACGCTGCTTAATTTTGATACGAGGATTTCCTCTTGCAGCTTTGTGGAAGCGAATTCCCTTAGGTCGTCAACTAGTCTAAGAGCTTCTGTAGTGGATTTGATGGTTGGATCCGGTGGTTCAATGTCCACAACTTGGCCTTCTTCGTCACTGTCTGCAACCACTACAACTTTGCTGGCATAGAGATCGAGGGCTTCATCCCTTAGTCGTTGTCGCTAGTTGGAGAGGGTGGTATGAACAGGAGGCTCACATGATGGAATCTCTTGGTCAGCAGTTACGTATTCTTCAGCTGTTGTCTCGCCCTGACTAATTCGTCGTACAAGCTCTGCGTATTCTTGATCCTCTTCTTCCTCAGATCTCTCGTTATTCTGTACTACATTGGAAAATCCACATTTCTCGAAGCACTTCTGAACAATTTTTTCTGGTACCTCATCCCAGGCTTGTTTGATTCACCTTATTGCCTGTAAAACATCAACTTCCTTGGCGATATCTGGTGCCGTTACGTAGTTCGCGGTTAACAAGTGAAACAACAAATTTCAGGAGGCGTCAACAAGATAAGAGCTGACGTCTGGTGTTAAAAAGAGTCACGTACAAGAATTCGACTTCCCTAAATCGTAATTTTCGGTCACATTCAGATCCTCACAAGTGTCCGTTGACGATTTCAAAGTGTCCGTTGTCCGTCTTATGGAGGTGTCCGTCTTATAGAGAGTTTGGTTATAGTAAAATGATTAAGAAACGGCCGGGACCAGCACCAGGCGTCCGCCTTATAGAGGTGTCCGTTAAGAGAGAGTTGACTGTACTCGTTTCCTATATCTATTTTACTTATTGATTGTAACAGTTGAAGGACATTTTGAAGTGTCATTGTAATTGCTCTAGGCGACCATTCTCGCCAAGAGTCATTGCAAGCGCTGCTCAAAACATATGTTTCAGAAATTTCCCAATTATTTATTCATCTCCTGCAGGACATGTTACCGTTAGCTCGTCAGGCAGACCAGCTCTAAGATGGCTTAATTTCCCGAATATGGTTAAGCAATCCATTACAATCGCATTGCCATGGGTCTGAGTCCTTTAATTAACTGCTTACGTTGCTCGCAACTGTGATGATAGAGTCTTTGCTTTTATTAAATGTATAGTAAAGGAAAAGTCACTTTATTTAATGATGGTAGTTCCTTCAGTCACGAAACTGGTATCAATGGAAGCCGACGGTGCTCCCTTTACTCGCCTCTCGCGGTCAGTACTCCGTTTTAAGGACATTTAAAGCTACAGCTACACGGATTAAAGGAAAGTCGAAAACAGACGTTTAAGTCACCGAGGATCGAGCTGGGGACCTCTCGCTCCAAAAGCCGCGCACTAACCAACTGAGCTACGACTGCCTGTAGTTAGTTTATTTTTGAAGAATAATGAACTTCAAGGATACTAACGGTTACGAAGGCAATTTAACCCGAGGGCTTCTTTTGTTTTCAGAACCAAGTTGCAATGGAAGAGCTTAATCCTACTAACGATCCACCAAGTAGTTCTAATCAACAGCTAAGAATCCCCATTGAACCTGCATACATTCCCTTACAAGGGACTACCCATTATGAAGTAGAACCAAGTAACCCTAATAGCTCCCCTCAGAATGTTGAATATGCACCCCTTGATATAAGAACAAGGTCATGGGAAGTAACAAGAGAAGACGTGAAAGTGGAAAAGGTCATTGGTAAAGGTGCTTTTGGCCAGGTTGCCAAAGGAACGGCAAAGAACCTTCCATTCCATTCTGGCACAAAAACTGTGGCTGTTAAAATGCTGAAAGGTAAAAGTCTTTTTTTCTTTATGGCTTTGGTTTAGGAACAAACGGTCAGTCCTTCGTTGTGTAGAGAACAAACATGTGTAATCCGCGAATGACTACTGCGTACTTTGGGAGAGATTTTCTGCGATTTCTAACACCTTTGTGTTTAGCAATTACTTGAATTTGACCTCGAACGCACGAAGACAAGAATGAGCCCTGATGACAGCTACACGGAGTACAATTAATGCGAATTTACCTTTGTTTTTTATGCTTATTTGATTTAGCTAACGCTCCTGAGTCAGATGAGAGAGACTTGAAATCCGAACTCGATCTGATGAAGACTCTCAAGCCTCATCCACATGTTATCAAACTATTGGGATGCGTCACTGAAACTGGTAAATGCATCTATGAATTATACTATGATGCTGCTGCTATAGAAAAAAAGCTCTTCTCTATGAATGCTTGCTTGTTCCAAACCAACACAGTGCCACCTCAATTTCGTCTCAGCATTACAATAGGATATTGCATAGTAGTTCCAATCATAACGAGAAGCCCATTTACGACTTGCCAAAGTGTGAAGTGTTCAGTCTACAGTTCTGTTTCAAAACCGAGCAGAAGTGTTTTATCGGGTTTTAAACCATGGGGCGAGACCGAGTTGTTAATCTTAGACCCGAAAAAGCACGACCTGTGGGTTTATTGAACGGCTTCAAGAGCACTCCAGAGAAAGTGTGTGGGAACAAAGGTTCAAATTTAAATGGTGGGTGGAGAACAGTAGCATTCCAGAAAAAGAACCTAAGCTTTATTATTATGCTTTATATAAAAACTTCAAATGAAGAATGCTTTATCAGTTCGTTAACGCTGAGGCGCGTGCCACATTTTTTTGGTGGTCTGGTAGGCTGTTTCGATCAATAATTATTAAATACGTTTTTGAAATTTTATGTCAATAGGTGTCCATTCTTCCGTTGTCTAGTTATTAAAGACGTTTGTTAAATTACCTGTACGCTGCTTTTAAAGGAAATCCATCGTCATCTTTAGTAGGAATAAGAGCTTTCACAAGGTAGATAAAACCAGGTCAATAAAACGCTCCGGTAAACAATGGCAATGGCTTGGGAAATTAGTTGGATAGAGTGCGAATATATTATGGAATGTTGCGGTTGACCTAAAAACTGATTTGTCATTTCTTTTTATAAGCAAAGCTAACCCTTGGCATCACGAACTGACCGTAGTCAATTGCTGCATTTTAGCATTCCGAATGAAGACTCATAGAAATAATTGAATTTTATTCTGGTTTATTCAGTGAAACTAGTCAAATCGTCCTAAAATTAAAAACACTCGTAGGCAACATAACATGACGGAATCACACACCTAGTCAAGCGCAGAGCAGAGGAGATGAGAGAACTGTTCGTGGACAAAAGAAAAGGACCGACAGAGATAATGCATGTTGAATAAAAGTCATAATATTTCTCATAGACCCCCTATTGGTGCTGATCGAGTATGTCCCTTATGGTGATCTGTTGGGTTACCTGAGAAAGAGCCGCGGATTGAATGACACTTACTACAAAGACCCGGATATCAAACCTCAAACCAGTCTGACGTCGCAACAGCTGATGAAATTTGCTTGGCAAATCGCTGATGGAATGAACTACTTATCTTTAAGAAAGGTAAGCATGAGTGTAATGGCTTTTCGGCAGTTAATACAGCAAACAAAATTAGCAGTTTGTATAGCATATAATTAGTATACCGCCGATCAGTTGGCTCAGCTGGTTTAGGTCCAAGCTACGGTGCGGGAGGTTGCGGGATCAAAACTCTGGCCATACCAACACTCAGGGTCTTTAATCAACTGAGGAAAAAGTGCTGCCTTTCTGATGACATCTGAAAATGGTTAAACTCTCTAGTATTCTCAGATTCGCACGATAAACCATTGGCCCTGTCTCACAACTCTTCAATGTTTATAACCCTCTGGGACGTAAAAGAACCCACACACTATTCAGAAAGAGTAGGACATGGAATTCCTGGTGTTGTGGTCTGTCCTCTGTGGTATATCATGGTTGGGAGGATAAATGCTTGGAGATACTATAGCTACACCAAGATTCTCTAAAAATGAAAGGGTTAAGAAAGATATAATATGATATCTATGATATGATATTGGTCTTGTTTATGGAGTCATTAGTATAAGCCTTATTAATAGCAACAAGCATCTGTTATCAACAGTTGTTATTGTCATAATGTGTCGCCATTGCAGATTGGCAATGCTATTGTTAATTCTATTATCGTTGCTGCTGTCGTCACACCTGCATGTGCCTGTCATTGCCATTATCACTGGATCCGGAATCGCCACTGCCACTTCTCCAGTGACACTGATACTTGCCATTGCTTGTGTCATTGTAAATGTCATTAACGTTGTCAAAGAAACTGCTATGCCCGCAACCGCTCAATGTTTTTTTTTTTCACTGTCAAACTTATGCAACCAACCAATAATGTGGAAAATGCTTCACTTCAGATCATACACCGAGATCTTGCTGCTCGTAATGTGCTGGTTGGAGAAACAGAAACATGCAAAGTAACAGACTTTGGAATGGCTAGAGATGTGCAACAGGAGAGCATTTATGAAAGAAAGACAAGGGTAACAAAACTAGAACATAAGAAAGTATAGGAAACTCGACGAGCTTACAACTTGATAAGTGAACTTCAGATGCCGTGTTTTTCTGTTCCAAGTCGTAACCATAAAATGATTAAGCATAATCCATTCTCTTGTTTATCTTCAACTGCCAGGGTAGGTTGCCAGTTAAGTGGACAGCATATGAATCGCTGCTGTATGGAAAATACACCACAAAGAGTGACGTGTAAGTAGACTTACTCGTTTTCGCTTCATCTTGAAGGTTGAGAAGCGATATTTCGTCTAAAGTCGAGTTCACCTGCCATTCGACCATGCATGACCTTAAATTTGAATGTACAAAATGATAAGTCTGTGGTGATTTCATTTTTTAACAGATGGAGTTATGGAGTTGTTCTTTATGAAATCTTTACCGTAGGTAAGAATCTGTGTATGCAATAGTTTGCTGCTTTACCCTCTTCGAGATCATATCTTCAAGTATTGTAAAATTCTGATTTTGGACTCGACGTTGCATCTTGCAAATGGCCCACTTGATATGTCCAGAACTGCACCTAATTACAGGCACGCGGATTTCAAAAGCGTCACGAAGTGTCCCCTTGCTCTTTTCTATGACTTCAACATCACTTGTGTCTTGGAATACAGACAATTAACGTCACGAAGTGTCCCCCAAATGCTGCTCCTCAGGTAACGATAAACTGTTGCATTTACCCTGAACTCAAATAACTCTAAACTTTACCCTTACCTCATTGTTAGAAATAGGTAGCAAAGGCAGGGACACTTTGTGTTGGATGTCAAAATGAAGTGTCAACTGCCCTCTTGAGGATAGGTATTCAGATTTGCTCGGTAGATTCGCTTTGAGAATCAACTTAGAGAAAGCAGGATTAGCCTTAAGCCAGCTGATTAAAAAATAATAATAATTAACTAGAATATTTCCCATACACAGACTCAGAGTAGGGAATTAGGATTCGATTGTATCCTAATCTAAGTCATAAATGCGTTTTGTCGTCATGGCTAGCAGTGGATGGGAAGTTAACATGAAAGAATGGTGGGTGCGGGTAAACATTTCCTTCTCTATTTTTTTCCAGGTGGTTCTCCATATCCACGGATGGATGGCAAGAAAATTGCAAGTTTGCTTCAGCAAGGTTACAGAATGCCGAAACCACAACACGTGGACAATGACTTGTAAGAAAAATGCTTGTTTGTTTGTTTTACACTCTGCTTTGTTTATCCTTTACTTTTACGTCATTTAGTTCAACGACAACGACCCAAGGAAAGTTTAATGTGGAAAAATAATCGTTCGCCAACTGCGAAATACCTTTCAGCGCATAGCACACTTCTTTCATTTGAACTATCTGCAAGACCTTAACCAGAACCGTAACCATAAAGTAATACATGAAGTTCTTAACAGGCTTAAGTAGACACCAAGTGTCACATTATGACATGTATGCAAAGTAAAAAAAGTTGATGTTATGATAATAGGGTCACTTTGCGACGCCAACACCAGGTAAAGTGAAGCTCATTATTTTGCCTCAAACGACAAGGATGACCGAAAATAATATTGTAAAATTGCGTATTCCAGTCTCAAACTTGGATACCTTTGGCATTTGCATTCAAAACCTTCAGTTAGCTTAATGAATAAAATTTGATTCAATACGACTTATGCTTGAGACACAGTAAGGTAACAGTGTAATGAAATTATTCCCAAGGTATCAAATCATGATGAATTGCTGGCAAAATGAACCTGAAGCAAGACCGTCATTTGCTGATTTAACACAACAGCTAAAAGGAATGGAAACCCAACACAAGGTCAGATTCTTTATAAAATTTTAATGCAAGCCAATAGCCAACTTCTATATGTCCTGTGCGTTGATTCAGCAGCTTTATGGGCATTTATCAATATATTTTTATTTGTATTAAACTTCTCCTTAAGAATTATGAGACAAAGAAAATATCGCCAAGCTGTGACTTTTTTACGTAATAGCCTCAGACGCATGGCCCAGTATCAACTGAAGGCACTAAAAGTGGTCCTTCAATTTGAACGTGTAGACCTTACAGGAGCGTAGAGCGTGGATGATACTTCAGTGCTCGTTTTTGCTGCGTAATTTCAAGTGAGTTAAATACGTAAGTGACAAAAGCACTTTGGTCGATGCATCACAAAATTGTGAAAACAAACCGGACCGGAGTCATAACGAAGCATTTTCACTCACTGGACCGACAGTCATGTTGCTTTGCTTAATTAAACAAAAAGGGTAAACCTAATCGAAAAAGATGGTGTTTTTTATGGTCACTTCGGACCACAAAATGGCTGCCGTTTCTCTGTCTAACGGAATAGCAGTATGGTCACCTTGACGTCATATAAGTGGTTCGAACAGGTGGCAGCAAGGTGTGAGAGATGTATGACACATATAACTTCTTGTTTCGAACAAAGAGGGAGGGGTAGGAGATCTTTTGTGATGTAATTTTGTAAACTAAATCGAAAAAAAGCATCTTTCAATATGTGCTTTTTTTATTTCTTTTGCAGAGGCTGCTCAACATGCATATTTACAACAATGAACTGTACGCAAATTTGGAGGACTTGAACGCATAAAATAAAAAGCAACGTTAACTCTTCTGTTTTTCAAAAGGAACTTTAATCATTTCGACCTCACACTTGACTTTGATGAGAAATTTCCCTTTCAAATAATCCAAAGTGAATCAACATCTAAATTTCATTTTAATTGATTTAGTTTAATTGATTAGTCTCTTTAAGAGGCAGGTTTTTCGTTCTCCTCGGATAGTTGCAATGCATCTATTATGTGAAAACAGGAACTAGGGATCATGGATAGGGCCCTTGCTTCGAAGTAGCGCAGTTGTGGCAAAAATGGCTGCTAATTTTTGTTAACTTGTCGCAATTTCTAAGACGCATAAAATGTGAAATTTCGAGGAGAAATTTGGAAATTGTAATTTTTAGCTACGACGAATGGATTTATTTTGACCATTAAGAACATTTTGGTCAGCTGCACTTAAGAACTAAAGGAAAAAAAAACGTTGGAGAATTTTAGTAGGTAATCGAAGTGATATGAAACATTTGGTCGTATGTACGAAGCTTTTTCTTGATTACAGGGCGTTAAGGTCCCTTAAACGCCAAATGGACATATCACCAAGGAATACCATAAAGCACATCTTACACCCCATTCACACCAACAAGACTTGTCTAATTAAACTGGGTTTAACAAAATAAAAATAAGTCACAGAAAAATGTAGGACTGGCTTTTATATAAGATTCAGGTTTGTTTCAACACATGCTTTGATCTGTGATAAATTCGTAGTCGACAAAAGTCAGTAAACATGATTTTAAAAGAAAACACTTTGAAACCGTGTTTAACTAAACATGTTTAAAACATTTTTAAGGTTTGGTGTGAATGGGGCATTAGACAAGACTTACTTTGTAAATATACAAGATTCCTTCTTGGAACAATAGCTCTTTTGACACACCCATTAACAGATTTACCTTAGCTAAGGCTTATCCGAAACGGAAATTCATTCTTTTAACAATTACAAGAAGTCTTAGGCAGTACAATTGTAGAAGAAAGGTTTTACTTTTTTCTAAGACGGGTAAACGTAAATAAACTCGGGTATTTTTAAGTTGTTTAGAATTGTGTTCTTATTAACAAATAGATTCCATGTTGCCGTGTATCTGTTCAGTAATAAATCACAAATGACGTCAATTAATGTGGTAAGAGCAAAAAACGTCTTTTGTGATCAATAGGGAGCTTACGCAAGGAGACGACGACGGCTACGAGAACGCCACAAAACAATAGCTCTAACGAGAAAAAAACAAAAGCTCTGCACGCCCTGCACGTGCGTTTTTCATTTTGGTGCATTTCTTTACCGTCCTCGTCCTGACAACAACGAGAATTGAGCAAATTTCAGGTTGTGTACAGGACATGAGAACATGACGAAACATGATTTTGTCCCCAAACAACCACACCGTTCATGCCAATTTTATTCCCACAATGTTGATACACATTTTTCGTTCCGAACGACTTGGGATTGTAACGAAATTATTACAATAACGGGAAATAGTATTTTTAGGCGACGTTCTCATTGTCGTCGCCGTCGTCCTTGCGTAAGCTTCTTAATTACTGAACAGACACACAGCAAAATAAAATCGTTGTGTTTTACATAATAAATTATTAAACTGTACAAAAAAGCATATTTTATTGTAAAATCCTTCAAACATGTTTAAAAGACCCTTAATTTGGCTAAGTCTATGCCTAAAATTGGTTTGAGGCCTAGGGTTAGGCTAATTGAGGGTTTTGGGTTATCTTCAAAAAGGTACAACGATGACCTGCAACGAGTGACCCGTTAAAAATGATCCGTGTTATGGACCTTCCGAAGAAATCCTGAAAATGAAAAAAAAAAAAAAAGGAGGTCACATTCGCATTTGAAACATTCTTTAGCTTTTCCAAGTGCACGTGGTCTGAAAGGAAAAAAGTAGAACAATCATTTTAAAATCATTCTTTGCAATATTTTACGTCAAATGAGCCTCGACCTGGCAGCTTTATGCATTAATCAAATTCTGTGCCTCACATTTCACGATAAAAAGCAATTACCAATTTTACGCAAGTTTCTTCTTAAAAAATATCTTAATTTCCGGTAATAGAAAATGTGGTAGGCTTAGCAACACTCTAGCTCTTTTAGAGAAGGCTCTACACTCTCCAGAAAAAAAAAGTGGCCTTTTCCCACCCCTTCCCCCTAGAACGAGCTTCCCCCTCCTCCTCCGGGACGAGTGGAATAATTGCTCTTTGGAAAAAGGGAGGGAGGGTGGACAGATGTTCGGGAGAAAAAATAAAGAAGTGAAAAAAAAGGGATGCTTAAGTAATCAACAACAACTACATACCGATCAAGTCCTTGACCTCCTAACAAAGTAAAATATGTTAATAAAATTTCTATAAGCATGAAAAATGACAAATTGAAAGCAAAGCCAGTTTGCTGAACACGACATTGAGTGACTAAACGCGCCGAAAGGGAAAAAAAAAAGAAATTAAATTTCCTGCTGTTTAGTCGTAACATGTCCAAGATGAGCAGAGAACGAGAAAGGAATGAACAAAACTTCAAAACGCACCGTCAGAGACCTTACTTTGTTCATTAAATACTATTGTGCATTAGAGCTGCCGTCCACATCGCCGTCGTAAATCTCTAAGGACGATGGCGGCTACATGAGCGTTGTCTAAATATATCATTTTATGATGCTGTAAATAATTTCGCGATCACTCCCACGTTATTCGGCATAGAAAGTATGTACCAATATTACAAGAATACAATTGCTATGACAAAGGGTGTGGATGTTTGGGGATAACATTTGAATGAATTTTTTTCATCAGGTGCTCGCGTCCTACACGAAATCTGAAATATGGTCATTTTACACGTACGTCATTTGAAAGCTTAAAGCAACAATGATGTCAAGGAAAGCGAGAACGGCAGAATGGGTTTAAATAATGAACAAAAACGATGTACACTCCGCACATGCGTTTTAAATGGCATTATTTTTGTCCAACGAAGTGAAATGAGAAAATCTGAGGTTTTGTGGAGGACGCGAAAACCCCATAATAAATTTTTGATTTTTATCTCCAAAACTCTACACCATTCTTACCAATTTCATGCCTGGAAGTTTGTACACATTTTCCATGGGAAATGACGTGGAATAATCCCAGAGTTGTTATAATATCACGAAGTTATGTTTTTTCGAAGAATTTTTCGTAACCGTCGTCGTCGTCCTTGCTTGAGTTCCCTATTTGGGAGTTTTAGCAAGGACAACTTGCAACATCTTCGACGACAACGGCGACGGCAACAAGAACGTCACAGATTTGTATATTTAGTTGTCAAAAACAACACCTTTGCACGCCCTGCACGTGCGTTTTTTCACTTTTGTCCATTCCTTTGCCGTTGTCAGCAAAACAAGACAACGTGAAATAGCCAAATTTGAGGTGTTATCAAGAACGTCAGCACTTGAGGATAATTTTTTTTAAGTGCCGCTCAGACGAGTGTCATTTTTGAGGAACTACCACACCCCTCTCATATTAAATTAATTAGTCACTAAGTAAATGCAATAACGCGAATTTCTATTTTGAGATGAGGTTCTCGTTTTCGTCGCCGTTGTAAATCAGAAAATATCGAGCCTTGAGGAAGACCACATTTTTTAATAATAATAATAATAATAATAATAATAATAATAATAATAATAATAATAATAATAATAATAATAATAATAATAATAATATTGACCTGCTAATCGCCCTTACTCGTAGTCGGAGACTGAATTGCTAAGGAAGGAGCTCAACGAAGTCGGACCAAGGAGCTGTGCAGCCGGCTAGGTGCTAGGCCTTAACTTAGCACTATCGTAAGTATTTCGCAATTATTCCATTTTGTTCAACAATAGGGGCCAACTATTATAAAACTGGATTTTAGGAACGGTTCTAAAGTGAACACAAAAAGTGAACGATTTTCTATTGTATGCTCACGCTGTCGTCAAAACCTAAAAGTTGCTGATTTCACGTTTAGTAGACTACGGCAAAAAAAATGCACTGAAATGCGTGCCGCTCGTGCAGCAGGTTTATTTTCCCTTCCTCAATCTATGATCTTAAAACAGCAGAAGCTCTTGAATTGATTGCCTTAATAGTATACCGCCATTAAGTTTAGAGTTAAGGATCATTCTCACACGTCGAAAGCCGTACTCCTTAATTACGAACTGAGTCTTTTATGTCGACCCTGTGTTTAATATCGTCCGCCTCAAGGACCGCAAGGGACTTACATCCTTCTTCTTCTTCTCCCAATAATTTTCTAAATCGTTTATCATCCGGTAAGCGGATGCCATCGCAGCGGTGAGGCTTTCCTCTTTTATTGATCATTACAGCGCATTTGAAAATTCCAAACTTCTTTCTCATCTCTACCTTATTCCCATTTTCCGTACAGCTTGAGGTCGTCCATGAAAAACAAGTGATTAATAATCCCTTTACCATTTCCAAAATCGCAACCACCTTTCACCTTCCCTAGAACGTCGGAGTGTAAGTGGTATTAATGACCTCATTAATGACAGTGCAAAAAGGAGAGGTGACAAACCATCTCTCTGAAAAATTCCACGTTTAATGTCTACTTCACCCAGTTTGACCTCCGGGTGTTAGCTCTGTTCTTCAGCCCTCCATGCTGCTTCGCAGGAATCTTATCATGTTATCAGCTACTCAAAGGAGCTCCAAGCACCTTATTAACCAGGAGTGTGGTACCACGTCAAAGGATTTCCTGAAATTAAGGCCCACAGAGGGATTTTTAACGCGTTGCTAAAGAAGTGAAATGTTACTTCCGGTAACTGACGTCATCATATCATGAGCTGACAAGAAACCCCACTCACAAGCCAAAGTCACCACACGAACTGTTGTTTCCATTGAAGATGTTTCCTCGCCCTTCCTCGCGCCTGTTCTCAGATCAACTGCGCATGCGCAAACGAACTGATTTCCGGTTTGAGAAAAAGCTTAATTTGTCAAGTCGACCTCCATGCCGTGTTTTAGTTAATGTTACATTTTTCGGATAAGCAGTGAGTGTATAGTGGGCAGGAAAAGCCTGCAAAAAGCTTCTAGCCAGTAGTCAAGTTCCACGAAACATAAATTGCTGCATTCTGTTCTCACTGCTCGTGTGTCAAAATATCTTTTAGGAAAAGGCGGCGTGGATGACGACTGCCAAAGATATTGATGATCACATCAATGTCAATCGCTCTGCCATAGCGGATGTTCATCATCGCCAGACCTGACTGTCTCTCTGTAGTCATTATACTTCTTAAAAGACCTTTCGCACTATGCGGAAGTAACAGGTTATGTGCGAAGAATGCGAAGTAGGACCTTTATGTTGGGAAGGAAAATAGGCACTTTTTTTGGAAGACTCGATTTGTCAGCCACTTCTGACCATTTGCGACGCCAACGGACAAGCTTAACGTCAACGACATCCTGTGACACCAAATCATCTCGATAAAACTGAATCGCCGCATCAATTGTGGCGTCACTTGAGCTGACCAATACTTCAGGTACCAAACACATCAGTTTGTAGACATTCATCTGGATTTCACTGACGTACGTGTCCATATAGGCTATAAGTTGGTCCAACAGTGGAATGCACAGTGAACGTTGAAAGTACTGAACAAGTGTGGCAGCTGGAACATTATCTCGATGTCGCTGTCTGTTGGCAATTCTTGGAAGTGCGGGTTCAACATGGACGTCTTTGCCTAGTTCAACGCTTGCTTCGTACCACCGATTGAAGTGAACCTCGAGCTGCTCTTCGATAGCTTTCAGATCCGATTTCACAGAGCCAACCTGGGTGTAAGCCTGGCGGTTTGAGGACAGACAAGCACTTCATTACTGTGATCACCGTTACTATGAACTGGAACTGAGTTACGGCTGCCAGAAAACCGTTCGCCTATGTGTCCGTTTCCTGGTCCCATTTCCAGGATCCGTACTCGTCAAGGTAAAACGCTCCATTTGCAATTACTTCGAATGTCTTGACAATTGCTCTGAAAAGGCTGTTAAATGCATCGAACGCCTCATGCCTCTCCACCCAGTGAGTGCGGGAAAGCGCTGCTAACAGCTCGTGCTTTTTTGGTGAGAACTTGAAAAAAGAAATATTTCCTTAAGTGTTCCTATCATGTTTCTTATCATTGGAATATCACAGGAATGTACAATAGCGAGATTCAGGCAGTGTGCATTGCAGTGCGTATAGACTGCTTTGGGGCACTTTTTTCTGATAAATGCTTGCGTACCTCTTGCAGCCGAGGGCATACTAAATGCTCCGTTGTATCCTTGTCCATCTGCAATTTTTCACATCTAATGACCAGGTTTGGAGCGCTCGAGGATCGATGTTGCCACAGATTCACCTGTCGTCCATGCCAAACGTACAAATCAAAGAAATTCTTCGTGTATGCTACAAGTTTCATCGACAAATCGAATTGATATGCAAAGCTGTTCAGTATTCGAAACGTCAGTTGTTTCATCGGCGAGAATCGTGCAGAAAGGTGCACGCTCTGGAATTTCACTAATAATTTGGTTCCTCAAATACTCCTGGTTTTTTAAAGTTACTTCAAGAGGATAACCCAAGGCTAATTACTAACTGAGAAATACTTTTTTTTAATGAAAGAGATGTGTGATCCTCGTACTTCTCCGGACCATTTAAACAATAATATTGTTCAGATACCTTCAACGGGATTGGAACCCACGACCTCTGCTATGCCGGTGCAATACTCTACTAAGCGCTGCACCACCATCTGAATCTGAGGCCACCAGAATTTTAAAGGTGTCTATAAGAGATAATTGTTTAAATTGTCCAAAAAAAGTGTGAGAATCACTTCTCCCTTTCGTCTAAAAACCCACACTTCAAATATACACATCTTATTCAAATATCTTTTTTTATTCAGTGCAAGTCCGGCAAAAGACGAGAAAGCTGAAAACTTTTTTTTTTTTTTCTGGAGACCTTTTTTTTTGCTTGATCCACCATACTTTGAGATCACTTACAAAATTTAAAAAAAAAGAAAGAATCCCTCCGTTCTTCATTGTCTATTGAATGTCTTTCTTATTGAAAACAACGACAAGGATGTGGCATACACTCAAGTCAGAAGAGGGAGATATATTGCATCACACATTGTGGCTTACCAGTTCTCAGTCTTCAATCTACACATCACTTTCTTCAATAATCACGATTATTCAAAAATGATTCTTGCCCTGACATCATTTAAGAACGTACTGTCCAAAAAAGAACAGAACTAAGGGACACCTTTTACTGTGCTTGACGTCAAACACAGATCCAAAAATTCCATTACATCTCCAGGAGTTTTCTAATGCTATGCCAACTGAGCTATGAAGCCACTCAGTTGCGAGCAGGTCATGGGCTTATGTGTTTCCGTGAAAGGACTCGATGAACGAAATAAATTAAATATTTGAATTGCGGGTTATAGATGAAATGGAGAAGTGATCTTTGCACGTACTGTATCTGAACACTTAATTTAATTAAGCCTTACTCAAATTAGATTACATAATCAACACTGTATGACCTTATCACTAGATGCATGAGAGCTGCCAGCAACTTTTGAAAACTATAACGGATCAACAAATCTGTTAAAAGATCGAGTTGATATTGAGAGGTCAATAATCATAATTTTTTTCGGACTCCTTCTTAAATTGAGGTTCCTTCATAGAGCAATGCATTCTGGTCGCTTTGTAGTGCATTTATGCTGACAGCATATTGCATTATAGTAAAACGCCAGAAAAGTCTACACGGCCAACGTTTGTATAAACGTAACCTTTCGGTGTTTATTTTTATTTCTTTTATTTTTTAAATAGATGTCTTCTTCGCTTTGCTAACTCCACACCAGTTACTAACAAGTTTCTTGACTAAGGCTGTTCTTAAAAGTTCTACAATAATTGAGAAATAATCAATCAAGCTCACCTTCCTTGGCTAGAAACATTAGTACATGTACTTGAGAATTCTTCATTAAAGAAACAAAAGAAGGCGAATAAAATGCACGCGCTTAAAACCTTGGTATTACAGCTTAAGGTCACGTTGCCAAACCCTTGAATTAATTAGTATAGGAATTTGTATGGGCGCGAGTGCATTTCGTAATTTAGGGGCACGAGTCATGTTTTGACTTACTTCTCAAAATTGCACGAGCAACTAAATTATTCCACCGCTATTTTTGACTAATCAGAAACGCGATATTCTTTTCAGTATACAGTATATTAAAGTAAAATATCAGATACAGAAAGGAGATGACAATAGCTCTTTTGGTTCAATCAGAAAATTACTATGCTGTATAGTGCATAATGTGAGACTATGATCCGTAGTGACGAGTGACTTGACAGGCACAACAACAACCAATTTTTGACTAGCACCCTGGTGTATTTTCAGTTTTTCCTTTCCAGGCAACAACATTATACTATTAACACCTGTGAATGTAAACACCTCTCCAAGTTATGTAGTAAATAACCAGCGGAATAAAACACACGACATGACCCAAGCAACTTTCCCCTTTTATGAAACAGGCCTGTGATAATTTAAGGCCAAAGGTTGAAATGAGCCTTACACCTCATATACTTTCATGCCAAAGGGAAAAGAGCTTTGATGGATAGAATTTCAAGCTTTAAAATCCCGACTTATTGATTGATACTATAATTATGATAGGTTCCAACGACAAGAACTTTTAGCTACAATTTGCATTCATAAACTTTACAGTCTAAAGAAGAGATTAGTTACTATTCATTACAAGCATTCAAGCGGTGGGGGAGGGGGAGGGGGGAGGGGATTGAAACTCAGATAACCGCAGGGTTACCACGAGTCAGTTGTAATACTGACCTTTTGTTTCCTTTGAGCACCACTTCTTCTTTCGCACACACCAAATGATAACTGCAACAATGACCACGAAGGAAACTGCTCCCAAGACAGTTCCAACAATATTCCACCTTAAAACAAATAAGTTGGTACATGTACATGACATTCCCACCTCAGAAATAAGGGCATCTGTTATATAATGACTGGAAAACTGGCATAATGGCTTTCGCTGCTCCTTTTCCACAAAATTCAAGTGCCAAATACAAATAAATACTAAACAATGGTCTTTATTAAAAGATTCCAACAAACGTGAAACTTAAATGTATTAAAAAGATAAGAATCAAATAATTAACAATATTCTTTCAGCAGCAACAATATATTAATGTGACGCATGGAATAAGCAACGATTTACAAATGCATGTTGATTGTAGCACTCTGTATGGAATCTTGGTTGTAAATAGTTGTTCTCTTTCATGACGTAGGCGTGTCCTTTTAGGCAGTAGAAGGTCATGTATGACGTGCCCATCAACACAAACTTTCTCAAACAGCAATTTGTCTCTCTTTCTAATGCTGTTCGATATCGACATTAAATGAGATGTAAATCCAAACTTAAAAGTTGTCTTTAAAGAGTTGTCAATTTTGTCCAAGTGCTTGCGTGTATAGGCCGCCCCTCAAACTTCGATTCCATAGAGAAATACAGACATGATAAGGGGAATAAGTGACACCTTCCCTGCCCCCTTCTTTCTACAGTTCAATTAAAAATTACTGTATATACAGCATCTTTCATGCAGTACATACTGTCTCCATGTGGAGAGGTGGGGGCCTTGGGTTAGTTAAGTCTGGACCACCTCAGGAGGTCTTGGGTCAGTTAAGTCTGTACCACCTCAGGGGGTCTTGGGCTAGCTGAATCTGGACTTCCTTACGGGCTGGTGCAGTCGTTAAAACAAATGCAACGTGCTGTACAAAGACGCTGCAAAAGCATGATCACAGATTTAAGTTATCATCAAGCCTGGTTCCTTTAGGCATACCAGCAATATCTTACTCGTAACATTTTCAGCATATTCACGTTTTAGCTGCAACGCATTGCGTCACTGATTTGCCATCTCATGAAAATACGCTTTGAATCAGCAAACGAAATTAAACGAGTCACACTGAAGCCCCAACGTAGAACCCATCATTTGGTTACTCCACTGCTCGTTATAAATTCCGATTTTCATCGAATTCTGTAAGACGTGAGGCTCTCGCTATCGGAAATCTTTTTCGCGGTTGTGTTCATTTGTTATTGTTGCAGTTGTTTTGTCACAGAGGGAGGTCAAGTGTATTGCTCAGGGGGTATAGTTCATTGCTTTTTATGAAATCAGCGCCTCGTAATTCTATTGTCCATTTGCTGCACAGAAAACTAAATTCTACCCAGATTATAACTCGGATACCTTTCAGTTATTCCGAGTAATTAACGATAATCGTTAATTCAAAGTAGAGAATGGGTTGTAATACAGGGGTTGAAAGAATTAGCTCAAAAGTAAAAAAAAAGGCCAAACCTATTCTACAGCAAATACAAAAGAGCCTAGATGGGAGAAACGATAAAAGGATAAGGCTACACGACACTTTCAAAAATACCATAATACTCTTTGTTTTGTTTGCCCTCCAAAATTTTGCATATTCTATTGGGACTTACAATGGTCCCTGGAGAAAATAAAGACAATACTTATGCCGAATTTTGCAGAGCAAACAAAGAGTATTATGGTTGGGTATTTTTGAAAGTGGCCTATGCTAAGCCTGGTCCAATAGAGCGTTTCCACATGACTTAACGGCTCCATGTTGGTGTTCCAAAACAAAGAAATGGCGGCCATGATAGCGTACCAAACTAATCCTCCGGGAATAGACCTTATTCACGATGGCCGCCATGTTGGATTTGCTATTATCATGCAAATTAGCGACACACTTCTGAGGGGGCAAACAACACAAGTTTGAGAGGTTATAACGAACATCTTAGCTACACAGATGATTTGTTTCACGTTCATTGAATGTTTATCACCTAAGGAGTAAAATACAATCATTACACAAGTCACTTCGACGTTTTTTTAGTGAAAAATGAGCAGATAACGAAGTAGAAAGTCAAAATCAAAATGTCAAAGGCAATCAAAAGATATAAAATTATTATAAAAGATACTTAGCTCTAAATACTAAAATGGCCTTTTTGCAATGTTATTTCAATATTTCGACGAGCCGATTTTCAGCAATTTGCTTTTATTCCAATGTTTGCCCCCCCCCCCCAGCATAACACATGGCTAATTTGCATGACAATTTGAAAACCAACATGGCGGCCATCGTGAATAAGGCCTATTCAACTCTATTTTTATGCAAATACTTTCTTTTGTTTCAGTAATCCCATATGGCTGCTGGTCACGTGAGTGAAAATGCTGTATAATGTGAACAGCTGTGTAACCTGGTTCTCTATTTTCTGAAAAAGGTTTTTTGCCTCTGTGTATTCTGGTTTTCCTCGTTTTTTAAAAACAAAGTTTGATTTGAGTTAAATTGCCTTGAGTTCTGTGTACAATGTTCTCAATCAGTGCCCAAGCACTAGAAGGCTCGCCACTTAAATCTGGTTTTTTATTAGATTAATTAGTACTGGACGGCATACCTTCTTTGGTTCTCCGACGCTGTCATAAAGATTCTTGTCGTTTGTCTTCTTTTTCTTGTTCTTGGATCTGCCGACGTCAGTATTTACAAGAGGCATTTCGTCTGGGTGTTTCTTTTTCTTCTTTCACTTGTTCACAACTGTGTACGTGGGAATGACTCCTGCTTCTTGCGCCGGCTGCTTTTGTGCAGCAGAAGAAACATCAGTGTTATTGGTGGAAGGTGGTCCCAGTTTTGCATCGGCTCCATTAACTCGAGAGCTGGAGCTATCCTCTTGTCTGAAATAAAATGGCTTTGATACAATGCAGCTGTCCATACATTTTATGCCTTGAAGAACCGGTTTGATCTGGCTGCACAAGCCACGCCCAGTCAAGATGTCGAAGTACGACGCAACACCTTCAACTGGAATTGTTGCATTCCCTTTACCAGAAAACAGTTTAAACAAAAAAGATTAGGAAAAAAATAAAAAAGAAAGAAAGAAAGAAAGAAAGAAACAAGGCAGTGTGCATGAAGTTAATTTGAAAAGCTTGGCGGCTGGTGAATACAAGCCAGACTGTATACAAAAAAGACAACATCAGTAACTAGGTTTTTGCTTGTGCCATGAAAACCATGGCCGAGGTATGAGTCAATGTTTGAACCAGAGATGTATTGGCTGTTGAAATACTTACTAATTGTTTGATGGTTGACAAATTTAAATACAAAGGAAAAAAAATGATGTTGAAATGAAATTTTGAAAACCGAAAACATTGCTATATGTAAACAAACCAATTCTCCAAAGCCAGTGAACAACGTCCAATACTCCCCAAGACTGTTAGGCTAAATTCACAAATGAAGGAAAAGGACACAGTGAAGTACGATTAATCAGCGTTTATTAAGCTCCAATAATATTGGTTACAATGTTAGACTAATCAAAAGCAGCAGTTACCAAATAGAATTAAAACAAAAAGAAATGTGGCAGACCTTGAAAATGGAGAAACTAGGACTTTTTCCATCTTTTCAACCTAGTGCACTATGGGAAAAGGGCAGTTGAGGAAAGCAAATTCTTAAATATTTTCAACATGATCCTTGCAATCCGTCGCAAACCCCCCATGTTGCAAGGTCTTTTACTGATACAAAACGTTTCGTAAAACTCGGGACTTCTTCAACACCCTTCAGCTTTCTGGTACTTATTCCTTCGGGGTTCTTAAACGTTTTTGCATTATTATAGACCCTATGCAAAAATGGCTGCCTTAAAATTATTCTTTTGTTCATATTCAAAATAGCCTCGTTCGGGATAACAAATTCGTTAGAATTTTTGTCTCAAAGACAAGGTTAGTTGGGCTATTTTGAATATGAACAAAAGAATTATTTAAAGGCAGCCATTTTTGCATAGGGTCTATTTTTGGGGCAGAAAAAATCTCTCTGTACCTTGGACCTATGTTCTTTCCAATCTCTACACGTTAAAGATAATCAGCGTTTCAGAATAAGCAGATTAGGTATCAAAGGTGGCTTTATGACACAAGACATTTTCCTGACTTTTTAAAATGGGCCCTGGGACCTGAAACGTTTTCAGGTCCGAAAGGCAACTTATAATCCACTTATTCTGGAAAGCTGGTCTTTTAACCTGTTTTCAAGACCAGAAAAAAAAGCAAACCTTTTCATGCCTTTCAACTTTCCGCTTCTGAAGATACAGAGGGATTTCTGTCACCCAAAATAAGCCCGAAAGGTTTCGGAACTTTCAGAAAAGGGCCCTGGTATTTTATCCTAGATTACTCGAACGTTTCAGTCGAAGCTCCATTACGAAGGTTACTGCCACATAGTTCACCCTGTTAAGCCTTTATCTTCGAATCAGCTTGTTATCAGCAGGGTTACGTAATTAAGATACTGGGTTAAAATGTGAAAATCAAGATTACATGGTTACGTTAACTTTGTTGACCTTCATTACAAGAGAGTAAATATTAGCAGACAAGATTAAAACAGCGATAAATATTTGTCTTACTACATGTACAAATACAAACATTGTCCCAAAGGCTCTTAAATCTGGGACACTGAAAAACGGAGACTGCAGACTGTGCAGACCGTCTGTAAAATGAAAATTCGGTTAGCCAGAATTAGGCCTAAATAACATTCGGTTAGCCTAATTAGGCCTAAATAACATTCAGGTTAGCCTGTTTAGGGTTAGCTCTCAATAATAGTGAGGGTAACGCTATATTTTACCCCTGGTCTGCACGGTCTGCACAGTCTGCAGTCTGCGTTTTGGGGTGACCGCTTAAATCTCGAGGCGTTGTCTTTATTTCCTCAGTCACCGTTGAGCAAGAGAGCCACTCTTATTCATAAAGGGGCAACTGACTGCCCATGCATTGGAAGGCACATGCATCAGTCAAAAGCGAATTGTTTCTTTTTGGTGAGATAGACTGTTCATCGAGTTACGAGTTGAGTTGAGTTTGAGTTAAGATTGAGCTAAAATTGAGTAACATTGAATTACGGTTTTTGGCATTTTTTGGCACTTAAAAGTAATAAATATTAAGTAGAAGTCACTGGGAAGACCATAAACACCATTTTCGTGATGTACACAGATTTGCCAAATGGTTTTAAACTGATCAAAACAACTTCTTGAAATTTCATGCACGGCAGTATTCTTGTATACCAGTTTACCAGTTTCGACACTTGGACTCCTTCGATTTGACCACTGTCTGTTTTCCTGTTATGTGCTCTAAACGATCAGTAGTCCTTTCAGAGGATTATGCCAAGCCGACCACATGGCATGGCTGATGGAAAGGTGATGGAAAGCCCAGACCACAACACCGTACTCTTTTCGACTAGAGTGTGCGATCTTTAACATCCCACAGAGGTTATGAACATTGAAGGTTGTGAGATGGGACCTGCAGTTTATAGTCCTTATTTGACAAGACTTGAAAGTCTAACCATTTGCGGATGTAATTTCAAACGCAGCAATTCTCCTCAGCTATAAGATCTTGAATCTTGTGGGTCCGGCAGGATTCGAACTCACCACCTCCTGCGTAATCAACTGAGCCACCGGAGTGCGGTTGTTCCTTCTAGCGATCAAGTTTATTGACGCAGCAAAGACTCCTTAAAAGGCTTGATGGGATTTACTGTTAAGCCAGTTTATAGCCCCAGCGGCTAAACGATGAAACGTACCGTTTGTCGTCCAGCAGTGTGGTTTTCATGATCGGTTATCACACCAAACGTTATTGGAACAAGTGAGCCGCATGAAAATCTGGAATCTGGAACGCGTTTTTGCCATTACTCACCCTAACCTACGAAGTGACTTTGTCACTTATCATTTAAGTACTTGCAAAAACAAAAGAAACCGTGCACCACCAAAAACTAAATTAACAAGTAAATAAATAAATAATGAGAAATAACAGTAAACTGCTTTATGCAACATGATTTAAAGTGGTACAAGTCTTACGATGGTAAAAGTGTAGTCAGAAACTCTTCATGAAAAGAAATGTCAATCGTGAGTTGTGCAGATCATAGCAATACCAGCTTGCAGTTTCAATACTCTGATTTCAAAACTTGTTTGTAGACCTTTTTTCTGACCGGTTGAGTAGGGATCCAGACAGACTATTTTAAATTAACAATTAAAGATCGCCACTTCTAACGCTTCCCAACGACTCTGCGGTTAACTATCAACATTCCATTGCGTGAGAACCAGAACCCAGACTGCGCAAAGATCCCAAGTCTTACCACGTAGAAACGGAAAACAGAAGGTGAGCGAAACAAACTTCATTTCATAGCCTTTTCACTGATTAGTAAAAACTCATATTCTAAAAAGCGGCCAGTATAGATTCCGAAAAACATCGAATGAATCACACTCGTGACTTTTCTAGTCACAAAGTAACTCGCGTGACACTCTCCCATAACCAAACACCATGACACAATCTGGGCGGCGGGTCTAAAACACTGGTCACAAACTCATTGCAGGTCATTATTTTACCTTTTGGAAAGTAACCCAATACCCTAATTGATTTGGGAAACCCTAGGCCTAAACTTGGTCTTCAGGCCTAAGGTTGGCCAAATTGAGGGTTTTAGGTTACTTTCGAAAAGGTAAAACAGTGACCTGCAAGTACGGGTTGGTGTCACCATCTTTTTGGCTGGGACTGTAGCTAGCTATAGGCAGCGGACCAAAGTAGGGATTAGCATGTATTTAATTTCATAACTTACAGTTAAAGTTACCGCTTAATAGCACTTTAAAGAAAAATAATTATACAGTAAACACCCGCATATAAGAACACTTTTTCAGGTTTAAGGCTGATCGTGTTCTTATTTGACGGGTGCTTAGTGAGAAATCAGCCTGAAAGTGTTCTTAAAATGTTCTTAAAATTGGTTTCAGAAATACTTCAAATTATACATTACTAGAGGTTTAATTAACATACAATGCTGATTTGTAACAGATTTTATAGTTTGTAATGGTCCTAAACACCATAGTACTTTGATATAGGTTACTGTACTGTATTGTTTCCTTATCCTAATACCGTTTCCCTTTGTATTAAGAACATATTTCAGGGGCACCCAACAAGAATATAGTTCAAAACCACTTAAACATAGCATTGATAAACGTTTTTTGGTATTAAAACGGTAGATATAGGCATATTTTTATCCCCTAAAAATTTTTCATCTGTTCAGATTTCCTAGCTGAAAGTCTTGTGAACCGAAAATTATAGGTATCAAAACTTACCTTTTCGAAAATTTCAGCCAGAAAAAACGCTCCCGAAAATTCTAGGTGACCTTTTTAGGGTAAAAATCCGTTACAAATAAGCAATCATACCAGTTTTGTTCTTAATCCCACTTGTTCTTATATGCGGGTGTTTACTATAATCCCATCCAGGCCAGGCAAAACAATGAAGCATTCAGTTTGAACATCTTGTCTCTCTCAACTTTGCAGTGAAATGGTTTTCCGACATATGCGACTAGGTCAAACATTGTCACACGTTTTATGCGTTACAAAGAAATACTCGACTCCCTTAACTGACAACATTATAAACTTCGGTGAGTAGCAAACGAGAGCAAACGTGACAATAGTGTTGATGCATTAATTTCTAGAATTTCAGCAGTTATGAGCAAAATGCGTAATGCGGGCTCACTTCTTGAGATGTTTCCCTCTTTCGTTTACGGCGTTCTTGTGACGGTAGACCAGGATGCCAGACGAGAAATATGGTTCACCGTTTAGCCGCCAGGCCGGCTTTAACTGCCTTAACAATAAAGCCCATGTATCCCTCTAAGAAGACATCGTTTTGATGTCGATGGACTTAATTAACAGCAGCAACGAGAATGATGCCGTAAAAGGTGTAATAATTATAAGATTGTTTTGATCATTGGAAAGCCTATCATTCAACGTGGAGAACACAATTTTTGAAGTGACTTGAACGGAATATTTACTACTTTTAATTGCGAAAAACGCCGAAAACTGAACTCAATCTTAACTCAAACTCAACTCAACTCGTACCTCGATGAATAGCCGATCCCCTCTTCGGTGCCTCCAGCTTTAAGTTCCGTTGACTTCCAAAAGGATGTTCTCATACAACCTGAACAGCGACCAAACCACTAGTAATGAAACTGATTTACCACTGCTACACGAAAGTCTCATCTTGCCCAACCCTAACCCTAATGTTACCATTATTTTGAGCACGTATATTTGAGTAAATATCGTAGTAAACAAAAACAAAAAAAAAGCTATAAATAATTTTCAGATACACCACTTCTCTACAATAAAACTCGAGAACATTTTAAATCGTTTCATAGAGATCAAGAGGAACTGATTGAGAGGTTAAGATAACTCGAAGACGTTATCAACGGCGTCGTTACAGATGCATCTTTTCATTCAACGAAATTCTTCCCCGATTCTACAGAACTCTTTTTCAACTTCTCCAGAATAGCTGAGCTGAAATTGCCAAAAAATACTCATTGTGAACTCCGGTTTTTCATACTCTTTGCGATTTGTTTATTTTAATGCGCAGGGTTGCAGAGAACTTGAGATGAAATTGACAGAGTAAAATAACTTAAAGAATGCACACCCATGCCATATTTTGGTTAGTAAATTCTTTTGTTGAGAGGCACTCTTCTGGGCATTGCCAGCAGAGATCTTCAGGTGCCAAATGTAGATAAAAGCACAAAGGGATAAACATAACTTTTACACTTCAAAAGGAATTGAAGTTCTCGTGATCCTCTGTACAAACATTCTAAAATGATCTCAAATTGCTTCCTGCTATTAATAAGAGTTCTTGATATTTCGAACATAGTACTCTACGATAAGGAACAAAACTTTTCAAATGTTTCTGAACTATGCCTTGCAATGTTCTCCTATGTCAATGATGTGAATATCGCATAGGGAAAAACAAAATAGTAGAGTAATGATACTCTTAACATCGTTAAGAACTCACAGGCGTATCAACAAACAATACTGTATTGTAGTCAAAAAGCTAAATTCTACAAGCGTCCAAATGATGCTAAAAAGGCATGAGAGAATGCAAAGTGCAAGTCACCAATTCTGTGGAGTTAAGAGCCACAAACAGGTAATTTACAGGATCAGTTAAGACTTGCTTTTAAGGTCAGTTGAGTGAAAGTGAAAATTGTTGTCCGAGTCTCTAGAGATTGGTTGCAAACCACCGGCTGTGATGGAATTCTAACAACGTTTATTCCTTACTTTTAGTGTCCTTTATGCACGTCCTCTTCATATGCACCACCATATTACAACAACACCAACCAGAACCACTGAAACAACACCTCCTCCATCTTGAAGTGAAACACAAAATGAGTAGAACACATTAATAAAGATCCCAAAGAACTACCTAGAAAAATGAGAGGACTACAATATGAAAGGGATACCCAAGAAAAGAGGTTCAGGTCCGTGGAGATAACGGAGTCGTCTTGGAGATGATTGGGAGTTTAAACAAGGACAACGGCAACGTCAATGAAAACGTCACTCGTAAGTATTTCACCATTATTCCATCTTGTTAAGGTTACGCAATACATGCAAAGAATCCTGTAACTGGCCAGGTAAGAATGGCTTTAAAATGCCCCTGTGATAAAAAAAAATCACTTCCTTTTTTTCCTTCAGATTTTGAAAGTGTGTTTGCTTAACACCCGACTGGCAAGATTTTGAGCTTTGACTTTTATCCAAAGACCGAAGGAATCAAAAGGTGAGTTATCACTTAGTCTAGTATGGAGTTAAACTTTACAACTTAATTTATTTGCCCGACTGACGTAAATGAAGCGAGCAATTTGCATTAAAAAAAAAAAACACATTGAACTGTCAAGGGCCATTTATATTGCTTTGTGGGGTAGGGGGGTAAACTTTTTAGGGGTTAGTGCTCAAGTTACATGACATACTGCCTATGATGTATTTAAATACTAATAAACCAATAATTTCAAAGTGAAAATGGAGAATGAAAGATTCTCTGTTGCACGCTTACGTTGTCGTCAAAGCCTCAAATTTGGTGATTTCAGGTCGTCGTTATGCAGAAGACCGCCAACATACTTGCTAAAATCCGTGCTGCATGTGCAACACGATTATTTATGCTCTTTACCCAATGATATTATTGTTTTGTGGTGCTGTCGTAGTAACAGCCTACATCGTTTATTAAACTCCCTTCTATTAGATGAAAAGCAAGCAAAAAGGTTTGACAACTACATGGCATTACAAATTTTCAAATGTATGAATAATATTGCACCTTCTGTCATAGTACAAGCTCTACATTTAACCTTTGTGCCAGTTCGTAGGACTCAAAGGGGCTCTAGGAAAATAGGGTTCCCAACCGAAAGTGAATACCACAAGGTATAGACTCCAGTGCTTTACTTACTGACAGAGGTGTTAAGTTAATTGTATCGCAGGCTTTAAGACCAGAATAAACAAGAAACTAAATGTATGCAAGGGAACCTCACATGTAATGGTACTATTTGCAGTATTGTTATTTCGTTATTACTGTAGCTCTTTCTTGTCACATGTGCACAGTGTGCCATCTGGAAATCTGAATGAAGATAAGTTCGTGTATATATGTCCAGCACTTGAACAAAAATATCTTAGCCACTCTATAGGTCATGGGGTGTATACCAATCCATACAAAGTTAGAAGCCTCGAGCATGCACCCACAAGGTTTAATTTCCCTTGTAAAAGATTAATACATTTGAAAGAAAAAAATGATCCAAAAGGCTGACTTTATGTAGTTAATGTCAATATAACCACTTACTTGGTTGTCCTGTAGAGGTGGGCGTAACTGGGATAGGTTCCTCTGGCACTAAATAACGAACACCAGGAAGATATCAGCAGATAATAACATCAACACTTGCAACAAACTTCAGTGTTTTGTCATAGCAAGGTATATGTATGTATTTCACCCTTGTGTCTATAATCCGCACTTCAAATATATATAGAAATCGCAATTGTAAAAATTACAAAAATACTTTCATGCGAATGGAGTCAATTCAGATTGGGTCTGTTTTGCTTAATATTTTTCATTTTTAACTTCAGATTTTAAACTTAATAATGATGATGCAAATCACAGCAACTAACCTGGAATAAATCCATCGGTGTTAAACCGACCGACATCAATCTCACCGAGTTTGTTATCTTTCAAAGCCTCATCTATCAGCTCTTTTATAGTGCCTTTACCAACACTCCTATTGAATTTCAGTTCCACATCGGCAATCACACTTCCGCTCCTAAAAAAACACAAGCCCAGGAAAACGTTTAATGATACAAGAAAAGATACTTGAGAGCAAATTAGTAGAAAAAAGTCTCGAACGTTTTTTGACTCATCATCCAATTGCTTTTCGAAGGAAGATTAAGACGCAGTCTTGTTTATATGCTGTTTATGGATTGCTTGGCATGTACTCATAACTCCTGCCTGGATGCAAAGACGACTTTTCCTCGCCTTTCATGCCACTGCACTTTTCATGCATGGGACATGTTATTGATGACCTTTGGGTTTCTTTACATGCATTTACTACACGGCACAGAAATAAGGATTTTACATATAATTGATTAACTGCTGTTAACATGTAAATATTGTACAGATACTCGTTTGTAGTAAGAAACTCCACGATTTTAATTTATTATTTTATACACGATCCCACAAGGTATGTAGCTTTTTAAAATTGTGTTAGAATAAAGGCCATTTATCAATCCATTCCTCAATCCATTAATACATTAAGATTGCATCTTCTCAACAAAAACAACAACAACAACAACAACAACAACAACAAAATCTCACCATGAAGGCCAATGCTCTTTCCATGCATGGGATATTGTTCTTAATAACCTTTGGGTTTCTTTTCATGTATTTTACTATTACTGACCTCAACTTTGTCACCACAACTCGATTCAAACCAATACCATTCATTTCAATTCTGATCTAAAAAATAGGGACAATAAAACAATGCTCAATAGCTGCTCACAATGAAAAAAGAAACTGTTTCCATTGTTTCCTTATTTATAATTTAACAATTTTTACTCATATAGTATATACATGTATATTTTAACAATTTGAGGATTAGTCAAAGAATGACAATGATTATTCACAATAATGGTAAGTGAGTAATGGTGACAATGGCAATAATGACGATAACGATGATGAGGATCACAGCGTTAAAGGAAAGGAAAATTATCACAAAACTAGGCTGCAGGTAGCCTACACGTTGTTCGAAGGATTTTAAGCCAATTCTTTTTTCAAGTTCACAACATTTCAGGGTTTTGTTGTTTTTTCAATTCCGTAATCTGTCCAGTCCACATTCCGTGACCCAATCATAAGGTTAAATGCGATCGTAGAATAAATGTTTACATTGTAAACTGTTGTTTATGACAGTCATTCCAATCAGAATCAGTAAACGGATGCTTTACAAGTTTCTACAATGGTATTTAATGCTTTTTTTTCCAATACCAGGAAAATATTAGTCCGGTGTCATGTGTCCGACACAGAAGATAACTGGATATTGCATGCAACGAAAACACAAAAACGTGTTTTCGGTCACACACAATTCTTCAAAAAATATTCCCCTACTAGTCCTAGTTTATCACATAGCCTTTTGTGGTCTAGTGGTCATCATGAGCACCTCTGAATAAGGAGATACCAACTTCGAATCTTCCTTGGGGTAATTTCTCCGAAAAGTCTCTCAACCATGAGCAAAGAGATCTTACCCATGCGCAGTAAAGTGGCGACCCAGAAAAAAAAAAAAAAAAAAAAGAGTCAGAGCCGTATCTTATGATGAATCCTAATGATAGAGGATAAGAATAACGGAGAACTTGTAGGATATGAAGCTAGAAAGAATGATATTGACAAAAGTAGGATGCTGATTGTTTCCACACGACTCGGTAACGGAGAGGTTACAGAATGCAACAAAAGCTAACATCAACAAGAACCTACCGCCTGTTCAACTTTTTGGACGAACTTTTTGGTTTCTTGATCTTCCAGGTTCTCATATTCTGGTTTAAATTCTTCCTTTGTGAACTCAAATCCTACTTTAACTTCATCTGTGAATGTATCTATGAGAAATTTCAAAAATGACAATGGAATCAAAATAAAATTAAGGTACTTCAAATAACGTAAATCGGTCTGTTGATAACACAAAGCAAGATTGATGTGCTCTTTCTGTAAATAAAACACTTTTTTGTGTGGAACATGACCACCTCGCAGTGCAGTTATGAGAAAGTACTAGGTGATCTTGCTAGCCTGCTTTATAACGATTCAAGCTTGTTACCTTGACAACATCCGCATCCAACTACAGTAGACAAGTTGATGATGGAATAATGTGATAAAATGAAACCAAAACAGGTCTCTTCTGTATCGCACAGTATATGGTAAACTACTGCTGGTTTGCCAGGCACGGACAAGTTATACTCACAGCTCTACTCGATCTTACGTTTTTTCCCCTTTTCATTTCTCAATTCCCAATTATAAATTTGGTCTCTTAACATGTGGTGGTTGCGTGAATGCACATTTTTCGGTTGTCTTTAAAACTCAGTGGTTCTACGGATCTTTACATGTAAAGTACTACTATGACCAAAAAAAAAATCAATTATTCTTTTTTTCCCTTTGGATTTTAAAACAATCGCTAAGTGACTAAAGTTTTAAGCATTGATTTCAATATTACGCCTGTTTATTTTACTGAAATTGTCCCGGTCCAGGACAAAATGACGTCACACACTCACTAGTTTAAGAAGGCAATGCGTGTGAATGCGACTGGATCCATTTGCAACATAAGAATTTCAGGTTTTCAGACTTTTAAACTCGTGTTTGCTTATACAACAAGCTGCAATTACACCCTAAAATTTTCAGTGAGAGAGTAGATGACATCACTTTTCCCTAGATCCAAACCTATGAGGCACACACACACACACACACACACACATACAGCTTTTGTTGGTCCTGACGAATGGGCAAACGAAATACTCTCCATCAAGAAGTGGACACAAAAGGAATCTGTTGCTGCATACCAGCAGGCAATTTCACGTGACAGCTGACCTAAAAAATTTGTCCATGATAAATATCAAAATCATCATACACACGTACATACCCTTTTGTCCACAATTCTCCCCAGTTGTTCCATCAGGGCAACGACAAAAATACTTAGTTCCAAAAGCTAGGCATTCCTTTCCATCCATGCAATTTGTCTCGCAGTTCCTTCCTAAAAACGAGATAGTATTCCTCTTAGGTCTTTTTCTTAACAGACAGCCTTACAGTCTTATTCCAAACCGTTTTTCCAGAAAGTTATAAAGTTAGTTGACTGCATGTTCGAAATAAGCGGTTTTACTTCTCGCTGTTGAGTTCTCTACAGAAATTAATATATATTACTTTAAAATATATACATCTCAAATGAAGCTATGATCTTCCCAGTTATGAACGCAATTTTTGCAATTGCGTAAAGAACGCACCGGTATCGCGAGGTCACGGGTTCAAACCCCGTTGAAGTCCTGAATTTCTCAGGCTTCTTTACGCAATTGCAAAAATTGCGTTCACGACTGCGAAGATCATTGCTTCATTTGATTCCATATCCGCAGTTCATATATGATCCATTTCATATATCATTTCATCGTTAATATATACATAGTAGCATTGGAATCTGTTACGAAAAATAGCATTGCGTGACAAGCGTTACTTCCTAGAAGCTTCGCGAGAGTTTGTAGTTTGTTTATTTTTAGGTTTGTGTGTAAGCGTTTCTAAATCGGTGTGTTTTGTAATCTTTCTATAATTAGATTGATTACTATTTTAGAAAGTTCTAGAAGCTTATTGTGAGTGTATGTAAGTAGACGAGTACTAGCGGAGTTTTTTTTAACTAGTTTTTCACAAGCGAAGAGAGTTGGCATTAGCCCTGTTTAGTCAAGTGTGACAGAAGCTGTGTTTATTCAAGTTGGCGGAGGCCGTGTAAGTTTATCAAGTACGTGCTTGGAATAAATCTTCTTGTTGTTGTTCCGACAACCCTGCGTTCAGTTTAGCTAGCAAGCTACCTATCCTCAAAAACATTTCAACTCGTAACATTGGGGGCCTGTCCGGGAGAGGAAATCATTTGTTTGTCGACTACAGTAGCCAGGAAAGGACACATCAAGAAGAAGGAGTTGCAGCAAAAGTAAGAAGAAGTGTTGCAAGGAAGTAGATATTGTGTGAACTACTGCTATTGAAATGAAAAGCTTTTGCAGATGGGGAAAGAATTCGGATTGGAAGGAGAAAAGCTTCTCGAGTTTGTGAGGGAAGAGGAAGAAAAAGAAGAAAAGAGTAGGAGGTTTGAAGAAGAATGAAGAAGAGAACAGGAAGAAAGGGAAGAGAAACGTCGATTACTTGAGGAAGATAGGAGAAGAGAAGACGAGGAGAGAGAAACCAGGTGACAAGAACGCGAACTAAGAAAATTGGAGATGGAAGCCTAGCTGTTGAACCAGAAAGAGGCTATTGAAGCGGCAAAAAGAGAACACGAGTTGGAGTTTGCACGTTTGGCTGCGGCGAGTGCTGAAGGGCGGCCTGAAGTGAGAGAGGATAGGGCCAAGGCACCCAAGCTTCCCTCATTTGTCGAAGGCAAGGACGACTTGGATGCTTATTTACAAAGATTTGAAAGATTTGCCGCGACAGATAAATGGAAGAAGATAGGATGGGATTCCAGACTCCAGTGCTCTTTTGTCTGGACGTGCGCTGGAAGTTTATTCGCGATTATCTGAGGAAGCAGCCCAAGATTATGACAGAGTGAAGCTAGCTTTGATGAAGAGATATGACCTTACGGAGGATGGCTATCGCCGTAAATTTTGATCATCAAAGCCGGAAGTTGATGAGAGTCCAGGACAGTTTATAGTGCGACTGGAGAGATACTTGTTGCGTTGGTTGGAACTGTCGCACACTGAACGTTCTTTTGAAGGCTTGAAAGATCTAATTGTGGAAGAACAGTTTATTGACTCTTGTCCAAAAGAGTTAGCAATTCACCTTCGTGAAAGAGCCCCGGAAACGCTTGACCAGATAGCGAAAATCGCCGATCAATACTTGGAAGCACATGGAAAGCACCTGTTTAGCTCTGCGACCAAGAAGCCGGTAGTACAGTCCAAGGCGGAAGAAACAAAGAACGCACAGAGTGATACAACAGCTCTCCAGTGTTACAGGTGTAATGCCCGAGGACACAAAGCAATTAACTGCCCAACTCCAGCAAGAAAGTGTTTCCTAGGTGGCAAGCAAGGTCATGAGGCGAGGAACTGTCGATCAGGTGGACGGAAGTCAGGAAGCCAAGGTAAAGATGGTAACCCTGTGCAACGTGGTTAAGTTAGTGCTGGCTGTTTGGTTAAGTCACCAGATCTTAACGCTACTCCCAAGGAAGTCAAGTCATATATTTAAAATGATCGGCTTCTGTTAGCCTGTGGCAAGAAAGTTCCGTTGCTAAGTAATGCATGTGTTGAACCCTTAACTGGAGTAAGAAGTAAGATGCCTGTTGTAAAGGGCAGAGTTGGAGAGAAGACTGTCAACGTTTTAAGAGATACCGGTTGCAGTGGAGTTGTAGTTAAGAAGGACCTTGTCGACGAGGATCAGTTCACCGGAGATTTTAACGTCATGTTGCTTATTGACAACACAGCAAGGAAGGTGCCTATAGCAAGAATTTATGTTGATACGCCTTATCTTAAGGGTCATGTAGAAGCGCAGTGCCTTTCAGATCCTATCTACGACCTAATTATTGGTAATGTACGTGATGCAAGGGACGCACAGAATCCAGATCCCAGTTGGCAAGAGGCTTGTGCAGTAACTACCCGAAGTCAAGCTAAGAAAAAGGATCAACGCACTACTTTGAAGGTGCCTAGTACCCGTGAAAACCCTATTGTGGATGGAGAGAAGCTCCAGCAGATGCAGCGTGAAGATAAGAGTCTGCGTAAGTACTGGGATCAAGACGGTGTGCTGTTGAAGGGTCAGGCGGAGATTTCATTTGAAGAAAAATCTGGAGTACTGTACCGCTTATACCAGCATCCTTACGTGAATGGTGGTAAACCGCTTAAACAAGTTATGGTACCTGAAAAGTTGAGACGCCCCATAATGGAAGTAGCCCACGGATCGATCATGGGCGGTCACATGGGCATCAAGAAAACAACAGACAAGATCCAGAGTGCATTTTATTGGCCTGGGATTCAAGGTGACGTAACTCGATTTTGCAAGTCCTGTGACGTGTCAGAAGACCGTACGTAAAGGATCAGTGCCAAAGGTACCGTTAGAGAAGATGCCGCTGATAGACAAGCCTTTTAAGAGAGTAGCAATAGATCTTGTTGGTCCTATCAGTCCCCTGAGTGAAGAAGGACACAGATATATATTGACACTGGTAGATTTTTCGACTCGCTACCCTAAGGCTGTGCCACTAAAGAACATTGACACAGAGACTGTAGCAGAGGCATTGGTAGAATTCTTCAGCCGTCTAGGAGTACCCGAAGAAATCTTGAGTGATCTGGGTATGCAGTTTGTTTCTGACTGTATGAGAGAAGTCACCCGACTACTAAGCATTAAACAGCTTACAACAACACCCTATCACCCGATTTGTAACGGTTTGACTGAGAAGTTCAATGGAACAATGAAGTCTATGCTGAAGAGACTGTGTAGTGAGCAGTCAACACAGTGGCATCGCTACATAAACCCGCTGTTGTTTGCTTAGCGTAAAGTTCCCCAAGAGTCCACTGGTTTTTCACCGTTTGAGCTGCTATATGGAAGAGCTGTCAGAGGACCAATGGCTATACTCAAACAGCTGTGGACGAAAGAAGTTGACGAGCCTGAGGTAAAGAACAGTTACCAGTACGTTTTTGAATTACGATAGATTACGAGAGAAGTTAGAAGATACCCTTAAACTCGCCCATAGTGAACTGGAGAAAGCCCAGCAGAAAGGAAAGCACTATTACAACCGCAAGTCTAAAGTTAGGAAGTTCCAGTCAGGTGAGAAAGTGCTTATACTGCTACCTACTGACCCTAACAAGCTACTTATGCAGTGGAACGGTCCCTTCGAAGTTAGTTCTGTGGTAGGTCTCAATGACTACAAAGTGAAAGTAAAAGGCAAGGAGAAAGTTTACCACGCTAACCTTCTTAAAACGTACTTTGAGCGAGAGGAAACTACAGCCGAAGTAGCAGTAGCTGGTGGAGTAGGCGCTATGTGTGTAGACGATGCTGTCGACTGTGCAGCTAACGCTGATGAAGCAGAGGGAGAAAACGTTGATTTTTTAGAGCTTGGTGGATATGTAGCCAAGCAATCGATTGAGGATGTTGAAACCGGACCAAATCTGACGGATGAGCAACGGAATGAATTTATGGATTTGGCTAAACAGTTCACGAATTTGTTTACTGAAGCACCAGGTGCCACAGACCTCGTTCAGCATCATATTAAACTCATTTCAGACGAGCTGGTTAGATCAAGACCTTATCCAGTACCTTACAGTATCAGAGAATCATTGAGAAGAGATATTGCTGACATGATCAAAATGGGAGTTATTAGAGAGTCCAGTTCTCCGTATGCGTCACCTGTGGTAGTAGTGAAGAAAAAAAAGACAACACAAACCGCGTGTGCGTTGATTATCGGAAATTAAATAAACTAACTGTATTTGATCCCGAGCCAATGCCAACTTCTGAACATTTGTTTCAGAAGCTTAGTGGAGACAAGTTCTTCTCAAAAATCGACCTTAGCAAGGGATATTGGCAGATAACAATACCAGAGGAGGACATACAGAAAACGGCGTTCGTAACACCTGAGGGGTCGTACGAGTTCTTGAAGATGCCGTTTGGAATGATCAACTCGGCAGCAACACTGAAGCGTGCAATGAAGAAATTTGCTAGAAGATCTAGCCAATGTTGATTTCTACTGGGATGATATATTGGTTCACACCCGTACGTGGGAAGAACATATTAGAGCCCTAAGAGAGCTATTTTCGCGCCTTGTACAAGCGGGGTTGACTATTAGACCAACTAAGTGCCTATTCGGAGTAAACAGTGTGGATTTCCTAGGCCATCGACTGGAGCAAGGAATGATTGGTCTACATCAGGATAACGTGGAGAAAATTAAAGATGCCCCAAGGCCAAGCACGAAGAAACAGGTGCGATCATTTATGGGTCTAGCAGGATACTACAGAGATTTCATCCCCAACTTTGCAGCGATCGCAGTGCCCCTATCTGATTTGACACGGAAAGGCCAACCCAATTAAAATTGAGTGGGGTGAAGCACAAGAGAAAGCCTACCGAACAATCAAGTCTTACCTAACAAGTGAGCCTATTTTACCACTCCTCGATCCAGCTAAAACCTACAACAGTGGAATCGGTGCAGTATTAATGCAGAAGCATGATAAGAAGTTGTTTCCCGTTTGCTACGCAAGCAAGAAATTGACAGGTGATTTGAATCAGTGTAGGTTCAGCTTTCTTCGCCTACTTTTTTGTTGTTGTTAACTTTTCCCCTTAGCCTCCATGGGGTAGTGGCACTTGCATAGGGTTTGGAGAATACGTTCCCTCATTCCCGAGGGGTTTTGGGTTTTCGTATCCGGCAGGTGCCCAGTGTACTTTTCCTTTAACAAGTTTTTAGGAGGTCAGTATCATCAAGTATGCTAACGTATTGTTATACTAGAGCGCAGTTTGTATGCATATGGTAAGCAAAATAAACCGGCTTGTGGTGCTTGCTGTCCTACATGCCCATGTATCTACACAGTTGTGTTGTGATTGAGTTAGTCGTGTTGTGACAGACTTCCAGAGTTTATCTCCGCACCTAGCAAAGGATTTATGGATTAGACTTCTTGAGGATTGGATGCAAAGATTACCTGACGAAGTAAACCTGGTCTCGTGACTGTGCATTTTCATTACCTTTCGTGAAAAGGTCACTAATGCTATTCGGTACAGAGTTTTGAAAGACATCGTACGCTATTTAGGAAACATTTACAACAACTTTATTACAGATTCAGGTGCCACATACATACAACCACCCAAAATCTACGGAATACCTAAGCTACACAAACCTAACATGCCTACAGTATGCTACCCATAGTCCCATTCTGTGGATCTCTGACTTACCAGCTCTCCAAACAATTAACAAGTATTCTTAAGCCTCTTACTTCATTGGCGCTATCATGACGATACAGATACCTGGCAAGTTAGTATCTTTTGATGTTACATCACTTTTCACCACTCCAACTAGCCGTGGACTGCATCAAGACTCCTATTCACAATACTCAAATTCGAAGCGCGAAGCCAAGACGTTAAAATAAGAAGTCCTGTGCACAGGGGTATGCAGGTGCACGTGGCCCTGGATCCCAAGGGGCAATAATAAATGCCGTTGAACACCCCTTCTCCGCTCAGTTTCGGATCAGCGCCAAGGAGGAAGGTGGAACTTTCTAGTCTTTCTCACGAATTTTCAGCAAAGAACACTTCGGATAAAGAATGCCTCCACCGGACGGTGAAGTTCAGATGCCCCAAAGGCAAGAAGTTCAAAGAGCTGACGCTCCAGAACTAGCGCCGGGAAATGATGCGCCTGAACCGGCTCAGGCGGGACAGCAAGCTCGTCAATTGACGGCTAACGAGAAACTTGAGGTGAGTGTTTGAGCTCTGTCTACTCGTCTTATATCAATTTAGTTTTAAGGTGTTTATTTTGGGTTAATTTCTTTCCATGTTTTCTCCTCTGGCATTCTTTTGCTCCAGTGTGGTTTTGATCTCTTCTTTTGGGTTTGCGACGAGGTTTTGTGTCATGGGCGTGGTTGGTTTTGTCTTTAGGTTCCGACGTTTCTCTCTTAGGAGGCTTATTGTTCCTTACCCGTAGCTGGTTTTATGGACTACACTATTATTGTCAGAACGGAGGAGTTTGTTATGGCCAATGAAACAGTTGTGATTTGCCTACTATTGTCACGGCGTGATTCTTTCAGCCAGTTGTCTGTTTGATGATCATGACTGTGAAATGTTAGAATGTAATTTGCTTGTTATTGTCAGAACAGAGTTGTTCGTTGTGGCCAGTGAAACAATTGTGATTTGCCTACTATTGTCATGGCATGATTCTTTCAGCAAGTTGTCTGTTTGACAATCATGACTGTGAAATGTTGGAATGTAATCTGCTTGTTATTGTCAGAAGAGAGTTGTTCGTTGTGGCCAGTGAAACAATTGTGATTTGCCTGTTATTGTCATGGCCTGATTCTTTCAACAAGTCGTCTCTTGATGATCATGACTGTGAAATGTTGGGATGTAATTCGCTTGTTATTGTCAAAACATAGTTGTTCATTGTGGCCAGTGAAACAATTATGATTTGCCTACTATCGTCATGGCGTGATTCTTTCAGCAAGTTGTCTGTTTGATGATCATGGCTGTGAAATGTTGGAAGGTCATCTGCTTGTTATTGTCAGATCAGAGTTGTTCATTGTGGCCAGTGAAACAATTGTGATTTTCCTGTTATTGCCATGGCCTGATTCTTTCAGCAAGTTATCTGTTTGATGATCATGACTGTGAAATGTTACCTCGTCCGGGTAGAATGCAACTTGCTTGTTACTGTCTGGGCGGGGCTGTCTGGAGAAGATTGTTGTGGCCAGTGAGGCAATCGTGGTTTGCCTGCTATTGTCATGACGTGATTCTTTCAGCGAGTTGTCTGTTTGATGATCGTGACTGTGAAATGTTGTATGGCCCGTGAAGCACGTAATCTGTCTGCTGGTTGTTATCATGACGGAATTGCTTGGATAAAAATTTTATGGCCAGTTCGGCAATTGGGATTTTCCTGCTATTGTCAGTGTGTAATTCTCGCAGCATGTTGTCTATTTGATGATCATGATATGTTGTAGGGGCGGTTTGCTTGTTATTGTTATAGCGGATCTGTTTTTCTATCAAACGAGATGCTTCCGTGAAACATACACTGGGTTGCCTGTGGTACGTGTTACAGAAAATCAGAAGGCACTGAATTGTGTGGTATTGAACTACAGCATTCCAGTCTCTGAAGAATAACAAATAAAAGAGAAGCGAGAAACATTGGCTTCTGGGCTCACGTGTTGATAATTTTCAAGTTCCCTTACAACTTCTTTTCACCACAAGTTTAAGCGTGCCTCTGAGCATCTGACAGCTTTGTTATACTAAAGTTTCCTGAAATTAATGCCTGTTCGGCGGGGTTAGTATCTGGATGGGAGATCAAAATAATATACCCCTCAAAACAGAAGCATTGGACCGAAAATTCTATTGGAACGCTAACAAATGCGGACCAAGCAAAGAACTGATTTTGTTAGCTTGCTTTATGCGAAACAAATATTGATGCAAAAGTAAATAAATAGTGATACAAAGTTTTTGGGAAGAGCAGAAGGAAGTTTTCTGGACGGTCGATCGAGAATAAAATATTTTGCCATCAGCAACAACATTTATGACATGAAAACAACATTAATTTTTAACCCCCAATATAAAATGTTATGATCAGCGAGAAATATTTTGGGAGATTTTTGCTATTGTACTTTTGGCTGCACAAGTAAAAGCGCAAAATCGAAAGTGACATCGGATTCAGCGGGCGCCGTGATGAAATTACCGCGGCGTGTTTTAATACTCGCGAAACAGTGAAGCATCTGTGTCAAATCATCATTTGACACAGATACCGGGTTTTTGTTTTTGTTATTTTTCTTTTTCTTTCAAGTTTTATAAAGTTTGACAAGAAATGTGCGAATTCAACACAAAGATCACAATCGCCCAACTCTTCAGGTTGACAGTCAAAACTTTACTCTCCAAGACGAGGTTATTTATCGCCAGGTAATTCCATTGTTTTGGGGATAGCAGTACTTTATTATTCATCAGTGTCAGATTTTTTTTTGCCGATTTTGAAACTCAAGCAAGCTTCCAACAGACCTGTTTATTTTCGTTACACTATGCCACAAAAATGCTCCCGTATCACAATTCAACACACGTATGCAAATTTGTTAAGCTCGAAAATTACACAACATGATATTAAAGTTCACAAAGGCTGGAAATATCTCGGCAAAATCCTTTTCCAGCGAAAAGTTAATCGAAACAAACAACATATTTACTATTAGAGGCAAAAAACTTTCCTATTTCAATTGCGTGCATGCAAACAAGAGATGCAGTTAAATACATTTTTGACAGTTCACATCAAACCCTTTTCGACTCGGAACCTTGACAGTAAATAATGAAGCACAAAAGCGACAACCACTTTCATTCAAATAATTCTTCACTGTCACATTTCCAAATATTTTACACCTTTGCAGAGTTGAGTGCAAAATACCGGTAAATGTAAATTGTCAGACAACTAAGATACGACTTGAGTAAACACTGTGATGCATTCTTGTAGGCGTTCGATTCCTCCTTCAATGTTAAATCCATAAAAAAAATTGCTATTTGATTTCCGTGTTTTATATAATAGCAAGTTAGTAAAATATTACAAACAAAGCTCACTTGATATCCGAAGGCGAAAAATGAAATTGTTGTCGAAGACCATTACTCGTCGCTTAAAATCCAGATATTTAGTTTTTCAGCGCTGTCCTGCTCATCCAATTGACGATCTATTCTTGAGCTCCATGAGGGTACATTTTGTTCAAATGTCA
>OX421454.1:7433505-7436005 GCA_949126865.1 Montipora capitata | reverse complement strand
TTCTTTTGAAATAAAACCGTTCATTATTTTTACCGTGTGTACATAAAACCAAGAAAAAAAGAAGCATTAAGTACTAAAAATCCAAAGTATGCTTTACAATGTATTCCAAACATCAATTAATTATAGTTTAATAAACATCTAGTTAAGCTCAAGAACGAAAAAAAGTTATGCAGCAATGTACTGTAACCAAACGTGTCAGGTGTTTACACTTTGCAACATGTGGTTTGATAAAAATTATGTATTTCAGTATTGAACATAGTGACTCACATTGCACGTCAATATCAACTTGTCTGCTGTCGTTTCCACATGCATTGCTTGCTGAGCAGTTGTACTTTCGGCTGTGTCTGCTGATGTTGGTCAAATTCAATGTGCCTCCTGCTTCCGTAATGTAATTTGAATCATTGACCCAGAAAATATTTGGGCGTGGAAAGCCAGAGGACAAGCAGTGCAGTGTCACATTGTCACCCTCCCTGACAACAATGGTACGATTCTCGACAGTCACTGATGCAGGGGCTTGAAAGGAAAAAGGAACAAAGTTAGTTGACTCTCCACTGATCACAATTCAAGATCTAACTTGGAAGGACATGACTGTGTGAAATGCTGGACTTGAACAAAGTCAAATCTCGTCTGTAAAAGTCAAAAGTAGATCTGCAAATGATCTCGAGTTGCGTACTCTCTCTAAGAATAATAATAATAATAATAATAATAATAATAATAATAATAATAATAATAATAATAATAATAATAATAATGACTGTTTATTCACAAATCCATACGAAAGTGAAAAGGAGATAAAGGAGGTTATCCCTATCCAGTTTATCTCCTGATAATAAAATAAATTAAAGACAATAATTATTTACAACTGTTTAAAGTACTAAGTATAGAAATCTATAATACATCACACAATAAAGGAACTAAGTGTTCACTAGAAAAAATTGCAAGATGACATCTCAGTCTGTTCTTGAAAGTGCCCAAATTTTCTACCTCAGCAATGCCCTTCGGTAGACTGTTCCACTTATTGATTTATGCGTAGAAAAAAAGAATGTTTAAAACTATTTAAAGTTGCAGATGCAAACTTAAGTTAAAAACGGTGATTAGCTCTTAAGGGCCGAAAATCATGTGCAAACGTAAAAAAACCTCTGAAAATATGTTCTGAGGGGATCAAAGGAGCAAAGTACAACAAACACTGAAAGTAGCTAGTAAAACAATGAAAATTGGAAAATTACTCCAGAAAAGTTAGCTGCAAACCTCACCTTCAACTTCCACAATGATATTGCTGCTTGAAGCATTTCCTATAGCATTGCTGGCCACACAGCTGTAACTATGTTGCCCTTCGGTGTATAGCATTTGGTTAAACACTCCTACCTTTGCTCTTGTCACGTTTGCAAGCCTAAGACCATTTTTGTAAAGTGTAAAATTTTCTGCAGCTGGATTAGAATCGCCAGCAGAACATGTTAATATCACCATTTTGCCTGCACAGATTTTGCGGCTTGAAGTGCTCAGGTGAACATTTTCAGGTTTATCTGCACAAAGAAAGGAAACAAAGAGCATAATCATTAATTGTGCCATTGTGACAGAAAAGGAGTCATTTACCAGTGTGAAATGTGCCTGACTGGTTATATACATGTACTTTAAGTGGATTTTAATAAATGTCTTTGCTACACGTATCAGGGAACACCAGTGATAGGAGTTGTACCCCAGCTGCTGGCAGCTACATGTATTCGTTAGGAGCTCTTCGGTGTCTTACACACTGAACCTGTATCTAGTGGCTCACTTCAGTGAAAATGGCAAGATTTCCCTATTGACCATTTTCACATTCCCCATAATACACTTTGTTTGCCCCCCAAAAGTTTGCAAAACCATTGTTTTCAAAATGCTCTTGCGATACCACATATTCCCAAGAGCATTTGAAAACAATGGTTTATGCAAAATTTGGGGGGCAAACAAAGTGTATTATGGGGAATGTGAAAAAAGTCAATGCACAATTAACTAGCACATTGTAAGCTAAGAGGGGTCCTTACATTGCACGTCAATGGTTCTCACTGATGACTGATTTTTCCCACAGGTGTTGTTTGCATTGCAGATGTACTCTCCAGTGGCCTCTTTGCGGATGAAAGTAAAGTTTAACCACTGCCCTGATACTATTAAGTCATCTGCATTTAATTTTGCCCAAGTAACAGTCGCCTCAGCATACCCAGATGCACTACAGTGTAAAGACACATTGCCACCTTCCAGAAGAGTTTCACTGCCACTTGGAACATGGACAGATATCTGAACTGGGACTGAAAAAAGTACCACAATGTAATTGAGACATGATCAAGAAATTTAAGATAATCAAAGCTGTGAAAATTAATTAGCTGCATTGTTATATGTACATGTAAGTAATCTTGACAATGACAATGATCCAAAATCATGATTACGACTCAAACCATCAAACATCAACCTTTTTTTTTCTGCAGTTCAAAAATGCATCTTTCCTACAGTAAACTGTATACCATCT
>OX421454.1:7408505-7426005 GCA_949126865.1 Montipora capitata | reverse complement strand
AGGCAATGGAGGAGGGGTGGAATCTGGCAGGAGTTGACGAGGATCCACTCCACCATGTCAGCGATGGAATTGAAGATAAAAGGAGCTGAGCGAAGGCCAAAGGGGAGAACCAGGTCCACATAGAATTGGTCACGCCACTTCATCCCCAAAAGAACATGATGGGACGGGTGAACAGGCACGTTGCGGTAAGCTGCCTCCACATCTGACTGCATTAGTTCGAGTCTAACTTAGCCTAAATTATATTTAGCCACATAAAATCATGACCACCTGACAAAGACTAACATATTTGTTGGTTAGTTAGTTAGACTACACAAAATTAACCACACTAGCCATGACAAAGTTTTCTCAACTTGTTTGCATCAGTTTGCTTTAAGTCAGTCAATTTATAATTCCAGTGCAAACACATTACACACACATTGAAAGAGCACAGTCAAAATTTAATGGCAATTATTTATATCTAAGCAGTAGAGAATAATACATTAAAACAAATTATCAGATGAGACCATACCTTTTAAATAATGAAAGCCAAAAATGCAACATGGTTGAAATTTTGATCCACATCAACACAAAGAGAACTGATGAGCAGCAGAGACAAACTAAGAAGTGATGCCTGACACATTCCTTGAAATGACTAAATTTATTTGAAGTTTGTCAGATTAACACAACAAAGGTTCCACAAGAAAAACAAGCAATTAATGCCTTTAATATTAGTATGCTTCATAAAAGAATTCTAATGAGAAGTGTTTTATCACTTTTTAAAGTTCGTGCACCTAACCTTATGTTTTATTGGTGACCTGATAAACTGTTTTGCCCAAGAGTTATTAAAGCTTATTAAAGAGTCTTGAATGCTACATTGATGTTAAACACAGTGCATAATAGACTCAGGGGTTTCAATAAGTACCGACAGCCGATGAAAAGCGTCGGCCACTTCGCTCAGAGAAGTCGGCTACTTTTTCCTCTAAATTGAATTCATGAAGGATTCCTTCAAACCTAAAGTACCGGTAAAATTCATTTTTGATACACTTGAATGTACTTTTTTTAAACTCAATTTCTAAATAATCATCAGATTTGATACTGCTATCTTCGAGCTACAGTGAACAGCAAGGATGGCACAGTCGGTTAGTGCGCGGCCTTGGTGTAAGAGGTCCTGAGTTCGATTCCCGGATGTCGCATTCTTGTTTCGACTTCTTTCCTTTCCGTGTAGCTAAGTAGATTAAATACCCGTAAAACAGAGCACTGATGGAGAGGGGGGAGTAAAATGAGCGCACCGTCAACCTCAGGTTTGTCAGTTGAATTACTGTTACGAGTTATCGATGTTAAATATGGTTACTTTATGGCATTTTTAGCTAGACCAACCATCGCATTTTTTTACGTAATTCAATTACGTTAAATTTAGTTACGTCCGCACACATACCAAGACGTTTTATGCAAAACAGGTTGTTATTGAGTAATCGTTGCATCAAGACTTGTTTTCCACTAAAGCAGTAAATGTTTCATTTAGTTTCATTGGTTAATTAAGCCTTTTCGTTCGTTCAGATTAAAATGACATATTCTTATCGTTCGACAGAAATGATTTCTCATGTTGACCGAACAAAATTATTGCGAGTAAAAATGAAGCTGTAACCAGGATAAGACATATTAAAGTGAAAAAACGTTCTGTGGTTAAAAAGATTAAAAACACAAGCTTTCGGCTATCAGTCTATAGCCATTCGTTAAAGGCTATAGACTGATAGCCGAAAGCTCATGTTTTTAATATTTTTAACCAAAGAACAATTTTTCACTATTAAAATTATTGCGATTTGTCTAGAGAAACCGAAATGTTTCAAATCGCGCTTGAAAAAACACGCAAAAAAGTTTGCTCTTCACAGCAGCTTGAAGTTGTCGAAACGTCATAATAAAATTTTAAATCGTTAATTTTCCTTTTGAAATGGTTTTCCAAAATCTTTCTTCACTGGAAATTATCAAAAGAATGCGCTTAATTACACACTCTAAGGCCGTTTACACGACAGAAAAATTGGGTACGGACCCGACAAGAAAATAGTACGGACCTCACATTTTTGCCTGTTTAAACTTTGCGGATCATATCTTTTGGCATGGGTACGGACCCGTGTTTTTTTCGGTTTTGGGGCCATAGACGTCTATGGCCCCCAAACAAAAAAAAAACACGTGTTGGAACCAGTTTCTTTATTTTCTTAGGTCAGCTTGCTTAATAACCTCATTGATCGCATGCGCACTAAAAATCCGTGGAGTTCTGGGGTCAAGAGTGCTTGTTATAATTCAACATGGCCGCTGGCGAGAATTCACAGGAAAAGGACAAAGAAGTTGAGTCTCTTATTGATATATTCTCGGAGGAAACTTTACAGTTTAGCTTAGAAAAATTCTGGTCCGATCCCCCTAAAGTACAGTGTAAACGAAACTTTCGAAATTTGGTCCTTGGACTTCTTTTCGTCCGACCTGCGCTTAAACATTATCCGTGTAAACGGCTAAAATTATGAAGTCTGTACCACTTTAAGGACGGGTCTGTACCCGTTTTCTCTGCCGTGTAAACGGCCTTTCAGTGTCGCTGTTGATAAAAAATCTTTGCTCTCAATTTGGTGACCAGAACGCTGGAAATCGCATCTCAGAACTTCCAGATTTCAAATTTTCTGGGGGAGCATGCCCCTACACCCTCCTAGACGAGGGCGCCGAGGGGACCCTTGTTGATACAGTCGGCTACTAGACTTAAAACAGTTGCCTACTTCAAATTTTATTGAAACTCCTGTAGAGTCAAGACATAATAAACTCAAGTAATCTTTTTATTAACGCCTTTGTGGCAAATGGAGGCTTGGCATGGGGCTCAGATAACTAGGGGACGAGTGGCTGCCAGGCCAATGCCAAGAGGGTATAATGTCCCAGAGCATTCCCTACCCCCATTGTAGCCAGGAGCCCCACCTGCCAGAGCCAGCCCTGAACCAAACGACTGTCACACTGAACCAGAATAACTTGAGCAGTGGAATTAACAAATTACTATAAAGGAATAAAGAAAGAAAACAACTAACATACTGAAATAGGGAAAACCAAAAAAAGAAAATAAATAAAATGGATGGGGAGGGTGAGGCAACACCACAAACGCTGACCTACACAAACAAATTTAATAGCCCCTGGTAACTAACTACTGACCTCCCAAAACCCTACAAATCCCACCCACTAGGGAAGAATGAATCCATGCCAGCAATAAAGGTCCACCAAAAGTAATGGAATATGCCATTGATACCATGATAACACCAAGCCAAGTAACTATGGTGTATTATAAAGCAAGCTTGCTCTAGACAGTTACTAATAAAATTAAATGGCATTTAAAGCTAGAAATTAAAGTTATTATCAATGCAGAGAAATACATGCAAAGAATGAGGTAAAAAAAAAAACTGAGTAGTAACAAAACTGCAGTTTAAAAATTAATCAGTTAAGGTTCAGTGAATTTTGATGCCAGTGAGACTTTTAGACTGAGATACCTTCACATGAATCAAATAATTTTAAGCCTTGGTACTTCACCGACCATGGTGGTCGGTGTAAAACGCAGACTGCAGACCTGGGGTAAAATGCAGACTATGGTAGAAATGATAATAAAACAGAACTACAGTGTACATGTACAGGTCTACTTAAAAATTAATAGAAGTATTATTGACTTGCAAGTCTTTTGCCGATGTCATTCCTGCAATGATGGTGTAATTATAGACAAAAGAAGCTTGTGAGAGATTTACTGTTTTGCCACGTCCATGGCAGAAATGACATACCAGGCATGTCAAGGAAAATAAAATTTTAGAGAAACAGTTGATGCATGTAATACTTACACTGCACTGTGACAGTGATTGTCTTTGAGAGTCCATCACCAAAGTCATTGAATGGGATGCAAGTGTAGGTCACCTGCTTTGTTCTGGTACTAACAAATGTTAGATAAGTGCCATTGCTCTGTTCCTGCAAGCTTTCCTGCTGTCTGTACAATCGATAGCTTGCAGCTGGGTTTGCATCAGCATTGCATATGAGGGTAAAGCTTTCAATCAAGATAACTGTGTTGTTGGTCAAATTTGTTGAGAAGACTGTGTTGATGGGATGATAGGCTATAAAATCATACAGAATAAAAGGCCTTTAACTCAACTGAAAATACTAAGTCCAGAAATGAATGGTACACTGTGGCAGCAAAACTCGTGGAATTAAACCCTGCTACTGTCCACGACCAAAGTAACACAACACTAGCTTGTGCTACATTTTTAATTGGCAGCTCAGCAATTTCACTTCATTTTTTCCCTAAGAGCTAAACAACTTATTGAGCAGTGCAATCGCGTGCTCATGGGTTAAGAGTCCCATTCAAACCTGGATTTCTTCAGCTTCCTCTGCAAATGCTTAAGTTGTTCAACTAATTGTGATGACCTTTCTACCTTTTATTTCATTCTGCATGCATTTCGCAGTTTGAATATGACATGAAAATAATTATATTCTAAAACTCAGTTTACAATAGATTTACTAAATAGAGCTCTTTTATGGGGTGGGGACTTCCATGATTCAGTTGTTAGAATTTACAAATTAATAAATAAATTTAAAAACACCTGGCATCATGCATTCAAGTGTGTTCTCTGGGAATGTGGGCGTGGCATGACCATAATTGGCACATGGTAATCAAGCCTACACCAATAATTGGGTCCATGCATGAAACAGACAGTATAGCTGTATGAAAAGGATTCCAGCCTGCATGGTCTGCATGTTGATAAATATGGGGTCCATTCTGGTCAAAATTAAACAAGATTTTTTTGTCAGCTTAAAAATATTGAATTATGTGTACTGGCTTTTTATTTTATCTCCCTATATATATATATATATATATATATATATAGAGAGAGAGAGAGAGAGAGAGAGAGAGAGAGAGAGAGAGAGAGAGAGAGAGAGAGAGAGAGAGACCCTGACAATGCACACCCCAAATAATCATATTTTTAACTGAATAAATGTTTGAAAGAAAATTTGAGTGGGATTTGAACCCACGTCCCCCCATTACTAGTCGGGCGTGATCACCACTACACCACCAGGACAACCATGCTGGCAACACAGCCATCGAAGAAGTGATTTACGTGGTTAAGGCGTGGGCCTCCCGGGAAATTTTCTTTCAAGGTGACGAGGTAGTGTAGTGGTGATCACACCCGACTAGTAATGGGGGCACGTGGGTTCAAATATGTAGTAATGGGGGGACGTGGGTTCAAATCCCGCTCAGGGCAAATTTTCTTTCAAACATTTATTCAGTTAAAAATATGATTATTTGGGGTGTGCATTGTCAGGGTTTCTCTCCTACACTCTCTCTAAAAAATTAAAATTAGCCTGTATCCTTCTAGGATCCTTCCTTGTCATCCGCTAAGTTGACTACGGTCGTGCATCATTAACTTGATCCTTAGTTGGGTTTCAAGTGAAGTTATAGGCTCCCCTACCTTGTCATCTTGAAAGAAAATTTCTCGGGAGGCCCACGCCTTAACCACGTAAATCACCTCTTCGATGGCTGTGTTGCCAGCATGGTTGTCCTGGTGGTGTAGTGGTGATCACACCCGACTAGTAATGGGGGAACGTGGGTTCAAATCCCGCTCAGGGCAAATTGTCTTTCAAACATTTATTCAGTTATATATAGAGTTACATTTTGTGGTGACTTTTTTTCGTTACAATGTACCTTCCGTGAATTTTTGGCACACCCTATAACTTAGTTTTTTTTACAATGTACAGATTATTTTTGGCACCCTTTCCGAAAAACTTTTTTCGTACTGTCTTTGAATTATTTTTGGTTCCCCTCCACGAATTATTTTTTGGTTACTGTCAAATTGAATTTTGGTTCTGTGATGCACTGTGTGCCCGTGACAACAGTGTTCCCTCATTCCCAGGGTCTTTGCATATTGCAAGATGTCAGTCACTGTATCCTCATAAAGAAAAATAAGTCTGTTATTGATCTTGATCAGTTCTTCTTAGCGATGTCACAATGTCAACTGAAGACGAAATGTCAGCAGAGACAGGAATGAAAGAGGATTTCAACTCTTCATGCAGAATTTGAAGGGAGTAATAAGTATTTTTCTCACTCCACAAGATATCGGAGTGATATCGGACAGAAGAGTTGAAAGAGCAAACTTCTTGGCGACTTGAAGATGCATATGCAACTCTGACACTGATGGAAAATGATATCTCCTACGTTCCTGACGCTGATGACTCCTTACGCGAAGGCTCTCATATTCTGTTAGGCTGTGTCCAGTCTCTACATTCTTCTATCACTCCTTATAAAGATAATCGTACTGACAATTCAGCCGTTGCATTTGCAATTCAATATGCCAAACGTATAGGAGACAAAGGGCCTAGAGGACCAAGTTTAGATGTAACCAAGGACCAATTAGAATTTCTACGATCAATACACTTCTCTTGGCAGAAGATAGCTCAGTTGCTTCAAGCAAGTGTAACAATACTTCAGAGAAGACGCAGGGCATTTGGAATTGATAATCAGCTAGAACAGTTTTCTGACATATCTGATAACAATTTGGATACAATTGACAGGGAACTGACAGCAGCCGAAGGAAATTGAAGTGGTTCCTTATTACGCCAGTTATTGGCAGACGAAGATTTATGGGTGCTCTAAGAAATCAAAGAAATTGTGTCCAACGCTGGAGAGTAAGTCAGTGTCTAAGAAGGGAGGACCATATTAGTACTGCCTTAAGATGGAGATTGGTGATATATCGCCGCAAATATAATGTACCTACAACAAACACTCTTTGGCACTTTGACTCTGCCCACAACCTGATTAGGTGGAACCTTATTGTTCATGTCTGTATTGACGATTTTCTCTTCTACTCATATACTGTACATGTTGTGATAATAACAGAGCTGAAACTGTTTTAAAATTGTTTACAAAAGGCACACAAACGTATGGAATTCCTTCAAGAGCAAGATGCGATTATGGAATGGAGAATCTCCTTGTTGGCCAATTCATGCTGGAACAAAGAGGTGTAGACAGGGGCAGCATCATCACGGAATCATCCGTGCACAACTGTTGAGTGGAGAGAATGGAAAGAAATGTGTGTGCAGGTGTCTTGTGCTTTTACGCCCAACTGTTTAATAAAATGGAAAATTATGGCATTCTGGATCCTTTGAATGACTTGCATCTGTATTGTTTGCACGATATTTATTTGCCAAGGATCAACAGATCTCTTGAAAAATTTGTTGGTCAGATGAACAACAGGCCTGTTTCAACAGAGCACAACAACTCCCCTGTCCAGTTGTGGACAATCATACTGCCTTTACAGAAGGGGAAATTGAACAATAATAAAGCTTTGACCCCGAAGGTTTAGTTGATGTTAGCGATGACGACTACCAGCTTCATTTGGATCCAGCATCTTTTGAAGTTACTGAAACACAACTGTTGCAGTTACCTAATCCAATGGAAAATGATGGTCATCGGGGTCAGTCGGATTACTTGACGAGCACTGAACTCATGATGTCTTTCCAAGAGTAAAGACTGACAGCAATAAAGCCATATTATTTTAATCTTCTTTGAGCCAAGCCACCTCGGACATACCTGTAGCTTTTTCTTTTTATTGCAAACAACTCACCCTGTACCCTGCTTGACCAAAGTAATGCTTGGAGCAATCACCCTGAGTGCTCTGAAAGGTTGTTTTGTTATTCTTCAATCAGTATCTCTTTGTTTCACAACAATTTTCACTGTTTTTAAGGTCAGTGTTCTGGGACTTTTTTGTAGCTGAAAGTTGCTTAAAACACCCAATATTTCCCTCTAACTATAAAAAAAATAGGATGCTGGAATTGTTGACTGGACTATAGATCAATGGGCTGTGGCTCTAGTTTGAGGCTGAATTGAGGGCCTGGTTGTTTGAAAGACGATTAAAACCAACCCTTGATTAAATATTAACCAACATTTTAATTTCGCCTTCTAAAAGCACTTTTAAAAAGTGGTTTTAGCCTAAAGGGGAAGAAAAGTTAAGTCACGAGTGACAAGTAAAACTCTTTCAGGAAAATCGTTGCCAATTGGTTAATAAACTGGAATCAAAGTTCAATCTAACCCAGGGTTATCTTAATCTGGATTTGAACAACTGGATCCACAACTCTGTCATGTCCAAACCTAGTGTAAGAAATAAAATTATGGCAGACTCTACTATATGCTGGTTTGAACCACAGCTTCCTTAACCGCTGCCTGAACTCTGTTTGAGCAACCAGCTGATTTAAATGTCAAAACTGGACATCGCAATGGAATTACTATAAACACAACTCTTAAGTTTATGAACAGAAGAAACAGGCTGAGCAGTTTCAAGTATAATTACACAATTATGGCAAAATTCAAAAACAAGAACACAAGCTGACAGCTTGTCAAAATTATAAAATTAACAATAATTGTGAAGACTGCCATGTTTTGAAAAGAAGCCCTCTTTCTTTTTGGAAACAGTGATAATACAGCAATTCTGCCAACTTTAAGGGGGCTCACAACAGTTTCATCAGTTTAAATTAAGCATTTGTCTTTTAATGGGATATGATAGTCCATTAGTCTACGTGTATCAGTTAATTAATGATAATATGGAATCATTTGAAAGATTATTACTCAGTGACTTGCTTTTGAAGGTTTGTTTATTTTTGAAACTTCCACTTATGAATAATAGCATTGCCACAAGTATCTATCTCTTATACAATAATAGTTAAATTTCAATACAATCATGCTTGAACTGGAACTACCGGTAACATAAGAAACCATAACATAACATAACAGAGAATGATGTTTACAGTTGCCACTTGGGCAAATAGGTTTTATTCATGAAGAGGCCCAAAGTAATAATCATTACTTAGCTTTTCTGGAATTTATTAGGTATCTTTTGGCATACAGCATTGAATTGGTCTATTCTAAATTCTGTTTGCTTTGACCTCAGTTTGGAGAAAATGTCCTTGGAATTGGTTCCCCAAATGCCTTCAGCACGTATTCTGGTTTATAACAGTATCCTCTTCTAAACGCAAAGCAACTAAGGGAATATGGATGCAGTTTCTGACCAAATTCACACAGTTCCAAAAAAAGCACAAGCGAAAGCATAATCATAAAAATTAATGTAGATATTAAAAAGTGGGGGAAGAGTGACAGTTGCACTGGGGTATGATAGATTGAGAATGTTTACACGTGTTTGCTGTGGCCAAAAAGGCGATATCAAATAGGATCCCAGGAGACTTTGCAAATCCTAGGACAGGTTCTTCATCAGTCCCACAAACAATTTGTAAAATGTGGCCAAGAGTGATGTTCAGTGATCCCATAACTTTCCACCCTGCAGAGCCTTCTCTTAAGTACCTGATGAAGGCATTATATACACCTCTTTCTGATGCCTTCTAGAATTTGACCCTTCTTCACCAAATGTAGGAGCCAACAGATGTGTCGGTTTCTTGACACTGAGACCAGTTCTATCTGAAGGCCTGAACAAGAACAGAAAGATGGGTAGCCTCATCATCAGTTGGAGAATTCCAACTTTCTGTAAAACCTTCTGCACATTATTAATGCATGAAGACAATGAAGGCCCTTGAACAATTACATTCCGTACTTCTTCAGTAATTAAGTGTGGAATTTAACGTTTTGAAGGACACTAAGACCAATAACCACACCCACTGTTGTGTTTTTTTCAGCCAAATCTGTACGGAGACCTCCATCAAAGAACTTTGATTTCAATCACATCTGCAGACAAGAATATTCTTTTTCAGGTCCTCCATAGTCATGAGCTGCCTCTCCGGTGAAGTTAATCTCAACAGGTAATCGCAAGTTCACTAAATTTGAGATCTCATCCAAACCTGTGTCTAGTAAGTTTTCTCTATCAACTATTAAAAATATTTGTGTCTCCAAAGAGTTCACTTGTTGGATCTGTTATGTCTAATTGTCTCCCTGTCACAATTTTGTTCTGAGCACACCGAAAGATCTCTGTTGGATTTTGACAGGTTTTCACAGTACGTCTTTTACAATTTCTTCCAGTCATGCATGGGTTTTGTACTAGCGCTTTCTACCGAAAAATGTTCCACAGTACCACTTACTCTATCCCTTTGATCAATGACTTCATTACTTGGTACATGAATGGGTTGCATGCTAGTAATTTCTGCCAAAGAATGCTCTAGCACACCACTCCCTCCAGCAGGCATATCACAAGGACTTGTCCTCAATTCCCAGTCGTTGCCTGTGTCATCAAGATCATCTGTGAAACGTCGTACATGGACAGCACCCGAAGAACCGACAGACTTTAACAGGATATTGGCATCAATTTTCAATCCAGAGGCTAAAGTAGGTTTCACAAGTGTTCCATAGACATTTCTAACAAATGTATAATCCATATTTCTACAATCGTCAGGAAAATGTGCCTTTATCTTGTCATAGAGAACTGCTTCGTTCCAGCGTTTTTCAATCGTGAAGCTTAGTAATCACACGATTTTTTCTCTCGAGTAGCAACTTGTCATGTCATCCTTTATTACGGAACCTCTACTCGGCCAACCAACATTGCCATGCCATTTGAAGTAGAAAGTGTGGGGAACCTTGAATTCTTCTCAATTCAGAAAATGCATTTCGGTCTCTCGCATCGCAAACTCTGGATAAGGAGGGCAGAAGCCTTCTTGACTGCCCAATTGAGTGATCAATACTAGTACTGCCTCCTGCACTTAGTCTAGTAGAACTTGAGGACATTTCATTACTAGCAGAACTTGATGACCATTGAGCTCTAGCACTGCTGAAGGATGGCGTGACAAAATGTAACAATATACATAAACAGTGATCCACTACAAATAACTTAATAAGCAAACAAAAAAAAAATCTTGTTTAATTTTGACCAGAATGGCCCTCCATAGATAAAGGCACAATATAAGTAAAAGCTTCAACGAGTGTGATGCTGGGCACAAGACTGTGAACCAAATACTCAAGAACAGAGCAAGATGTGATTGCTATCCTTGCTTATGCTTTACTGTTTGACTTCTTTTCAACTTGTCAGCACTCGTTGAAATTTAATTGAAGAGAAAAGGGCTATTATGGTAATTAGAGCAGTATGATTTTAAAGTTCAATCTGTAAATGAAGAATTAAGCAATTGAGACTTACATTCAACAGTAATGTTCAAGACATCAGAAAAGGCTGCATTTCCAATTCCATTGTTAGCAATGCATCTGTAGCCCCCTTCATCCTGTTTCCCTGCGATGTTCAGATATTTTTCAGCAGGACCTACATGTACACCAGCACCATTACTAGACAGCCTGTTCCAGGTGATGGCTGGTTCTGGATTACCATCAGCTGTACAATTGAGTAGCACCACATCTCCTTCATCAACCATCGTTTCATTCAATGAAATGGATGTTATGTTTGGGCGATCTGTCAAAAGAGATGAAAGATTACGATGAAACTTTACAATTTGTTACTTTACTCTAGTCCTTCTAAAGGTCACATGTCAATCTCCAATTATTAGGCCCAATCTTGGACTTATATCTCAGATGTGACCATATTCACAAAACTTTAGTATAATACACAATGATTTGATTTAGGTTCACTGTGATTCTTTGTGCAAGTCAATTACGTGTACTGTGAATAAGCGAAAAAGTTAAAAACAAGAATAAGAGAAACAATGCAATGTGCCAGTACTGTGTATGCTGTCATTAATTTGAACACTTGGATGACATGAAGCAATATTCTTTGTTGGATTAATTTCATTACTTGTTTGCACTAACCACTGCATATAAACTGGGTGGTTATGTACATGTACAGTCGGGCTATACCAGTATAATAACACTAAACTATGAAATGACATTGTGCACCAAAGTGATAAACTTAGGAAGACTTTTTATTTTACTGTAACAGTCCAAGAATTTCAACTTATTCTAGGTCTTGATTGGATTAGGGGGCACAGCTAGTGTTTAATCTGAGTTACATTAAGCCATGTTCTGGGAAGATGGGATACCAGGCTGTGACTGTGACCATGTGTTACATAATTATACATAATGTATACAATAATTTACTGTGGTTCGAAAAATTCTTAAACCAGTTCAATTTAGATATTCCTTTGTTTCAGATTATGACAATGAATTCGAAAAAACTTCAAAATTGAGCTCCTTTCAATGGAAGTTTTTTAAACCAAAAAAAAATTTGAACCATAAAAATATACAAGACCATAAAATTTACAAAAGGTGAATGCACACTGGATGAAAAAATATAATGTAGCAATCATGAAAACAAGTTACTGGCTGAACTTAGTGGAGCTGCATTCAAAAAATATTTAAGGTTTAAACCATTATGTACAATTAAAAGAGTAGAAAAAGCTTGGAATGAAGACAAGGGAAGGGGATTCCAGCTCAATAGCTTAAAATAAAGTTAATTTAATTTGGAGGAAAGTGGCAGTTTTGTTGCTCAAAAACTGACACAATGAAATCATTTCATTTATTTTCTTTTTTTGCATTTTTTTTTGTACCCACTCTGACTGACAGTTTATTTTTTTACCAAACAATATTTGCAATTGGCATGCTGCATTATAGCTGTTATCACCACAACAATTTTGTTGTTAAAAGAAATTTTTTTTGGTGTTCATGATCCCTCAAAGAAAAAAAAATCGTTCATTTTTCTTAAAGTAGTGTTTGATTTGCCTGTCTCTTTAACAGTAGTTGTACAAGTCATGTACTTCTAAAAACTCTAAAGCCATACTGTAGTCAAGGAATAAGCTTTTTAAAAAAACAATTGGTAAGACTGATACATAAAGTATAAATTATTAGAACTGCTGCTGCTCTCACCTACACACAAAGTTGGTTGTGTCAGGAATTTTTCCAACAGAGAAACAAACCTATGATGAAGGTAGTACTCCAACAAAAAAAGCAAAATTTGTTTAAGGGAAAAAATGTGCTACTTCTTGAAAATGCAAATTGTACATCTTCTTTACTTTAAAATTTATAGGTGTATTCACCTCAAGTTCATGAAACTGATATTAACAATACAGTCACACTCTTTTCCTGTGAGCACATTCTCAAGCTCAAAATTCACCCTTAGATATTATTTTATAAAAGTCTTTGTTTGAAAGGCAATCAGTCATCATGATAATGCAATGTATTAAAAATGGTTGTATCTGATCTGATTTAAAAAACTGAGTTCTCGGTTGCAAATGCAGCCTTCGCCAGAGTAACATATGCAGTTCTGAGTGCGAGTTTGTCATTTAAATAAAATCACTAGTCACCCTGGAGTTTCACCAAGGTTTTGTAAACAGAAGGGAATACATGTACAGTAGCTTCAGTCTGTTCATTCACTGCATTCTTGTCTTTTGTAGAGTGCCATGATTCCAGGAAAATTCTTTTGTGCCAATTGTTAACATTCTTTTCTAAGATCTGGACATACATGTAGTTGACGCAAAAAAAAAATGTCATGGCCTGTGGTTTCCACGTGGTCTTTTATTACCGATTCTCTACTAGTGCGTGTGCCTGGTTTGTGTTCTCTACCACGTGAGTTCCAGGATCTTTTTGTTTCTCCAATGTAAGTGAAATCGCAAGACTAGCACTTTCATTTGGATCTCATTTGGACAGTCTTTTGGGTTGCATAAAATAATGTGCGAGTGTTTTAACAGGCTGAAATGCAGTCTTTATATTAGCTCTGCTGAGTATATTTTCAACTCGCTCGGAGACCTCCTTCACCTGTGGTATAGGGTAGTAAAGGCTTAATTTAAACGCATAATTATAGATGATCTACATCTTGTGTTTGAACTGCAGTTGAATTGGCTTGGGGGTAGAGCATTTCTCAATGAAATCGTCGGGCTAACCATTGATTTTCAAATCACTAAATCATTGAACAAGTTGTTGGACTTTGTTATTGTTCATTTGACCATGATTACAACATTGTTTATTACACTTATCAATACTTAAATAAACTACAGTCAACTGATTTGATAGTTAAGGGACATCAACCTCGTTCCCAGGGTTCTCTCCTATTCGTCCCCTCGGAGCGAGAGAGGGAGGGTAGGACTGGTAGGAGAGAACCTGGGAACGAGGTTGCAACTGCATTACAGCATTACAGAAGCGATTCATACTGCTCTTCATTATAAAGGCAAGATAAAAAGTTTTGAATCAAACTAGTACAAGTGTTGAAATCTAAAACTATTCTGATATTAAATTAATAGCGACAATTTAAATTTACCAGCTGCAACTTTTTTTCTTTCAGTCGTCAAGTATTTGCACATGTGGAAGCAAAGCAAAATCTAATCCTGCTTTCGAAACGTGCCTGTGTCGTTTCACTTATTTCCGCCTTTCAAAATTGAGATTTTGAATGAAACTGTCATTGTCTAAAATCGATGCTAGAATGCTGAGAATAACATTTTCGAGCTTCTAGATTTCAAAAATAAATTTTTCTGGGGATCGAAGCATGCCCCCAGAACTGCCTAGCTTCAGGGGCCTTGGGGCTCCTTGATTGTCATAGCCGCCTACTTCGTAACATTTTGAAACCCTTGTGTATAATAATTATATATGTTGCAGTTAAAAAAAAAATGTCCTGAAGGTATTTTTTCTTTAATTAGGTTTTTATTTTATTTTTTTACTCACTGGCAGGTAAATATCCTTTTTCACCTTGTAGACTTCTTGCCTTGTGTTTTTTAGCCGACTGTTCCAAAAAGGGACACACATGTCCAATATATATGAACTGAGAAGGGTCGTCAATTGCTGTTGACGGCCCGACTCACCGGATGTCGGGTCGTGAAGTTTAAAAAGGAAGTAAGCTTTACTGCCGGAAGTCGAACTGCATGGGGTAGCTTCAAACAAATATCTCGACGGATCGTGACGATCCGATCAGGTCGTGACGACCTGTCATTTGAAAAGTCGACCCGACTATTGGAAGTGTCAGATGGCGAGAGAAGGAAAAACTTCGATGAGCGAATTGAAGGAGGCTGTGCTGCTCAAAAACGATATATGCTTCGTTCTCAAAGAGTAGCGACTAAAATATCGATATACGCATAGAAAATTATAAACATCGACCAGAACAGCATTCATGCTTCATTCTTACAGGGTAGCGAAATCGCCGTACACTTCTCAAAACATCCAAGCGTAGCGAAAATCGCCGCAAGCTTCCTAAAAGCAACCAAAACTGGTGAATGGTTCATTCGTTCACGGCGTAGCGAAATTAATACCGAGACAACATGCTGCTCAGACAACATGCTGTTCAGAAACAGAAATAATGATTGACTGTAATAGCGCTCCGAAATGTTGAATGCTTCGTTCTTAAAGCGTAGCGAAATCGCCGTACACTTCCTCAAAACATTCAAGCGCACCAAAAATCGCCGCAAGCTTCCTATTTAAAAAGCATCCAAAAAGGGTCAATGGTTCGATCGTAACGAAATTAATACCCTGACAATACGCTGCTTAGAAATGCTGTATGCTTCATTCGCAAAGAGTGGCGGCTAAAATACCGATACATGCATGAACAACTGTAATCGTCGTCCACAATAGCACTCACAACAAATGTTGTGACTGTTTCATTCGTACATGAAGATAGCGAAATGAATACCCTCACAGCATGCTGCTCAGGAATGTTGTAAATTTTTTAATTTGTTCGTTTGTGTTCGTAGTGACATATATTAATATTATTAATATATTCTGACAACATGCTGCTCAGTATTAAATTTTTTATTTGCCGTTCCCAAAGAGTAGCGACTAAATACTGATACGTGCATGGACAATAATAACTGTCACTATAAATAAAACAGAAGAAAGGAGAGCACCGCAGCTGCGTAGAATTTTTCGTTTGTTCTTAGAAGAGATAATACCCTTACTACAATTGTATGCCGTCGGCTAGAAAGGATGTGGGCTAGATTTTAGAATACCCCGCCACTAATTTGCATTTCATTGAATAAGAATAAGCTCTATTGTACTAAGCTGTGGCGGGGTATTCTGAAATTGCTCCCAAAATCGTTCCAAAAGTGGTTTCCTTTTTAATTTTTCTGAAGTGTCACAACGATACACGGAAAGACCTTCAATTGTACAAAGGGAGAGCATACCTGTAACGTGCGGCGGGATAACTACTTGGTCACGACTTTAGAACGTGGGAGGGGGGGGGGGGGGGAGGGGATTCGGCGATCAGTGTCTTGCCTGTACTAGCGGGTCACATGGAAGACCATCCAGGTACAGATACTTCAGGTAATCGAGGTCGTAGTAGAACCGAGTGCGAGTGTCTCTTTGTACCTGGGTTATTGAAGATAAAATCTAGTTGTCTTGCCCGTTTCTCCGCCAACCGTTTGTCACTCATTTATAACCCTTTCAAGAAGTTTGCATCTTTTATACATCCGTAAATAACTTATGGATTTTGCTTTCTGCTCCTTACACATATTCAGCGCAAGACACATGGAGGATTATACCAGCAGAAAACTGAATCCTGCCACACCAACAAAGAAAAGAAAGCGTTCCCCTGCTGACAATGAACCCAGCACTTCAATCGATTAGAGAAAGTGAGTGTCGAATATACCACCCCCCCCCCCCCTCCCCCAGCCTCGAAATAATGCCACTTGTCAAAATTAATTGTGATATCTCCAAATTAAGTTTTTTCTGGTATTATAGCATAGCTACTGCAAATATTTCATACTACCTTAAATTGTCGTTAATCACAAATCACCATTTCGATATCATTATAAAATATTTCATGCTTTTGTCAGCGATAGCTACATCTTTAAAATTCCAACAACCGCCAATAACTTGCAAGCCAATTTATAAAAAATTGTAATATATAGATCTCCCTTATACTACTTTGTAATTACTTGTTTCAGTTAATAATAACTTTTAAAATAAACACATTTACACGCAAACCCCATGACTGTTTCAAATTCTTCAATTCCCAACGCAAAGTGATATCATCAAAACACTTACTGTTTATTAAAGAACTAGTGACAACTCCTATGATATTGCAACGAGAAAGTGGCTGAAACGAAAATGCTGTGCAAGTTCTTTCCCAACTACTCCATCCTTCTCATAGAAGCAACGATATTTGCAAAATGACTACTTCCTATCTAAGAACAAAGTGACGATTAGAGCAGCACTTTTAGTTCCTTTTAGCTTAACAAAGTCATCAGCACCAACTCCGTATCCTAATGACTTGTTTTATCTTTAATTTGGAAAGTCAGACTTCAAATTCTACTACCTTACTCTACCATATACGAATTCTAAGAGTTAAGTTGAAAAAAACGCCTTCCACACCAGTACTCATTAAAACACATACGCCCAAAATATGTACAAGCAACGGCCCGCATTTTCCACCCCATGTCCGGCTTCAAGAAATTATGCATTCACGTTGCAGAACATCCACAAATAAACAGTAAACCAGCACGATTGCTAAGCAAGCAAATAAAGAACTTCAAAACTATTGCCCAATATTAATCACCTAAACCCGTCGAAGTCGTTAACAGATTTAAATTCTTTATGAAAAACGGAATGCTAATCTGTTGGAAGAATACAGCATAACAAATTAAGTCATTTCATGAGTTTTGCGTCATTTAA
>OX421454.1:7401005-7406005 GCA_949126865.1 Montipora capitata | reverse complement strand
ATTTTTCCGATTATAATCGATGATCGATCGGTTGGGGCAATGTGATTATTCCTAACGATCGAATGTGAAATCTCAACCGATTCCCACCACTACCCGATTGACTCAATACATTTATAGCACTTTTTGTAATTAAAAAAAAAACTCAATGAGGTGTACCTGGGAATATCAAAAACTAAAATGGCAAAATTATCAATTTTGGGGCATACCGATACCTTACAACATCACTCTCAGGGGACCAAATACAATACTACCTACAACACAGTCTTGCTAAATTCGTTCCCAGCTACAACTGTAACTGCTTACACCCGCCGTACTTGTTACAATCCTGTGTCTTTAAATTGTTTAATTTGTGTTTCACTTTAGAGGCTAGTGCTTCAAAATTACGCGACGATTGCAAACGAGTAACATAAATATGAATAACGAAACAACTGTGTCCCGGTAGATTGACATCATCACCTCAAAAGACGGCCCGTCAAGAACTAGACGGGTCGTCACGACCCATCAACATTTTCAGCCGGCCTCAAAGCCTCCCGTATCTTTACAAATACATGTTTTTTTCTAAGTCCCTCACCACCTGACATTTCCAATAGTCGTGCCGACTTTTCAAATGACGGGTCGTCACGAACTAGACGGGTCGTCACGACCCATCAACATTTTCAGCCGGCCTCACCGCCTCCACTATCTTCACAAATACACGATTTTTTTCTAAGTCCCTCACCACCTGACATTTCCAAAAGTCGGGTCGACTTTTTCAAATGAAGGCTCGTCACGGACTAGACGGGTCGTCACGATCCGTTAACAGTTTCAGCCGGCCTCACCGCCTCCACTATCTTCACAAATACACGATTTTTTTCTAAGTCCCTCACCACCTGACATTTCCAAAAGTCGGGTCGACTTTTTCAAATGAAGGCTCGTCACGGACTAGACGGGTCGTCACGATCCGTTAACAGTTTCAGCCGGCCTCACCGCCTCCACTATCTTCACAAATACACGATTTTTTTCTAAGTCCCTCACCACCTGACATTTCCAAAAGTCGGGTCGACTTTTTCAAATGAAGGCTCGTCACGGACTAGACGGGTCGTCACGATCCGTTAACAGTTTCAGCCGGCCTCACCGCCTCCACTATCTTCACAAATACACGATTTTTTTCTAAGTCCCTCACCACCTGACATTTCCAAAAGTCGGGTCGACTTTTTCAAATGAAGGCTCGTCACGGACTAGACGGGTCGTCACGATCCGTTAACAGTTTCAGCCGGCCTCACCGCCTCCACTATCTTCACAAATACACGATTTTTTTCTAAGTCCCTCACCACCTGACATTTCCAAAAGTCGGGTCGACTTTTTCAAATGAAGGCTCGTCACGGACTAGACGGGTCGTCACGATCCGTTAACAGTTTCAGCCGGCCTCACCGCCTCCACTATCTTCACAAATACACGATTTTTTTCTAAGTCCCTCACCACCTGACATTTCCAATAGTCGGGTCGACTTTTCAAATGGCGGCTCGTCACGAACTAGACGGGTCGTCACGACCCGTCAACATTTTCAGAAAGTTCCTCGAACCTTCTTTAAAATAACAACTTCCTGTTACTTTAGTTTCGCAAACACAACGACCCAACTTCCGTTTGACGGGTCGTCTTCACCAAAAAGTCGACCCGATTCAGTTCGTGTGTATTGGACAACCCTGAAGTGTAGAGGACGGCGATTTCGCGACGCTTTAAGAACGAAGCATTCAACATTTCGGAGCGCTATTACAGTCAGTCATTATTGCTGTTTCTGAACAGCATGTTGTCAGGGTGTCAAGGACACATATTCCCAACATTTGTGAATGCTGTTCTGGTCGATGTTTAAAATTTTCTACACGTATATCGATATTTTAGTCGCTACTCTTTGAGAACGAAGCATACAACATTTTTGAGCAGCACAGCCTCCTTTGTTCATCGAAGTTTTTCTTTCTCTCACCACCTGACACTTCCAAAAGTCGGGTCGACTTTTCAAATGACGGGTCGTCACGACCTGATCAGATCGTCACGAAAAAAGGGATTGTTTTGGTGGTGGGGAAGTGGTTAAAAAGGTTGGGACATGGTACTTTTGGGGAGTACTCTCAAACTTGGCTTTTCAAATTATAACAACTAAAGGTTATACATGCAGTACAGCTAGCCAAAAAACAACAAGAAAACAAAAAAACCAAATCCTCTCACAGGCAGTCATGCAACAGAATTTAAACAGAATTATTATTGGCTTCTAGTACTTACAGTAAACATTCACATATGTATTTCTGCCATCCATTCCACACCGATTTTCCACTTCACATCTGTATTGTCCAGCCTCAGCTCTACTGATGTTGATAAAACTCAAAACACTTTCCTTGAATAGCAGACCATCCTTGTTAATCCAAGTATAATTTGTTGGTAAAGGATTATCAGATGCCTGACAAGTCATGTTGAAAAATCCACCTTCATTCACAGTATTTGAGGAGTTGATAATTCCATCAATAGATGCAGCAACTACAGCAGAAGTAACAAAAAGTATGAAAATGAATGTTGAAGACATTATAACTCATGCACAGTGGTTTACTGCAAATATCAAGTACCAGCAGTTTGTAAAATAAGGATTTACCATTGCATTGAAAAATGCATAATACATGTAAACTGTATGTATTGCATGAGTATGCTGTACTCAGCTATAAACTTTTTGTTTTGCTGAAAAAAACTGACTTTTTTTGCAGGAAATTTTTTCATCTCATTTACTGCTTGCAGAACAAATCCATGCTGCTTTAAAATATTTTGCTTATTGGACGATTAACTGTATGATTTCATGGGATATTTTTACAGGTCTTGCTGTATTTTGGCGAGCCCATGGGGCGAGTTAAAACACAAGAGACAAGTAAAAATATGCCACGATACTACACACTAAATATGCCCATAAAAGATTTATTACTCAACTCAGTCAGAAAATAGAAGAAACGTAAAGCTCAACTTATAACTTGCTTCCTCACGTGACAAACTATCTTACGTGACTATTCACAGAGCAGCCGTCCAGGTTTTGCGTGCTTATATTAGGTTGCTGTTGATCGATCAAAAACAAAAACTTGTCAAACCTGTGAATCGAGTCATCAAGCAAATCGTCATGCATTTTATTTCAAACACTTGCATTATGTACATGTAGGACAACAAACTACAATAATAATAATAATAATAATAAATAATAGCGCACATAAATGTATCCTTCCTTCATGGTGCTTCACAAAAATAGCAAAAATCAAGATACTTTAATTCACAATTTCAAAAATGACATGGATTTACAAAACAATTTCATACATTACAATATAAAAAGAATATACATAAACGATTGTTTATTTAATACAAATTCACTGAAAAGATAAGTTTTAAGAGTTCCCACTAACATGAGCCCATTACTAGCAGATCGTAATGACCTGGAAAAGCCCGCAAAAGTGTAACTTCTGCATCAAGTAAATTAGGGCTGCCCCGTTCAATGACGTGCAGTACATGTTATACTCAGTATAACAGCAACATCAGGGAACTCCCCTGGGGAGCGCCTGGTTGGCAGCATACTCAAACGGTTTGCTTAACTTCGGTTTACTGCGTTTTTAAGAACTTTGTGATGGCGCTTAGTTTCGAGTTGTTTGTGATCACTGTAAATTATAAATTTATACAATTTATACTAATAAAGTATTTATTTATCATTTTTTGCCAAAATTGTTGTCCTTTTATATCACTACATTTCAACTCCATATTGCTAGCCTTCATCGTTTCTCAGGCTATAAAGGTCTCTTCTACCAGTTCAAATTGTAACCAAAAAATACACCGGTCAAGCCCCAGCCGCAACAGCCGCGCACACTATCTCTTCTACAGGAACGCCTTGAAAATTGTGTGCTCACGGCGTAGAAAAGTGAGCCGAATGGATGGTCAGCGGCCACGGTTGTTGCAGATACAAACAAGATGGCATCCAAACGATTTCATCACGATATGTCCAGAAATGCACATAATTTAAATTAGATGAACGCGAATTTCAATAAGCGTCACGAAGTGTCCCCTTGCTCTTCTCCCCAACTTCAAGATCACTCATGTCACGGAATATGGACAAAAAATGTCACAAAGTGTCCCCCAAATGCTGCTCTTTAAGTAAAGATTAACTGCTGCATTTACCCTTCGCTAAAAATAATGATAACCTTTACCCTTACCTTGTTGTTGAAAATAGGTAGCAATTGCCTAGACTTAAAGGGACACTTCGTGTCGGATGTCAAAATTGGGCGTGCATCTAATTAGGTGCATTTCTGGACATAAGGAGGTTGGTGCAGGAACTCGGTATCAAATATATAGCCCTGGAAACCCATAGCTTTGCATTGACATAATATATTGCTCATTGACAAATGATTTGAAGATCTGAAGCCTTCAGTTTAACTGACTCTATAATAATTACAGTATATCGTGAGTCAACTTTCAGCAACCGAGTTTCTCACTTTCATAGTTAAGAAGTACTTGCTTGTACTAATATATAGTTATCCTTTGTTTCAATAATGCTTTTGGCTGAGTATAGCTTTAATTTGAAAATTGAAGGTCTTGTGTGATTCTTCATTACTGTTATCTTAATGCTATCTAATAGGGGCTCAGTTTACCCTAAAATGCACCAGATGCAACCATTGATGAAGCCAATAATTTCCAAACTTTCTGGAGGAGAATGCCCCTTGCCTCTGGCCCTTCCAAGCGGCTGCTTCTTATTACTATAGCCAACTTGCCTACTTCTAAAAAACATTTTGACTGGGCTGGTCTAGTAGCAATATCTTGAAAATAATCTGATAATGAATCGGCAGCCAGCCCACAGTAGTTCTCGTAAGACTGGTGTGATAATTAATTTTATGTTCAAACTTGCTGAATTGGCAGACAACTCTTGCTGCTGTATTTTGGACACATCGCAGTCTGTAACAGTTTTACTGATACTTAGTAGGCCATAAAGCAACAAGTTGCAAAAATGCAATTCT
>OX421454.1:7378505-7391005 GCA_949126865.1 Montipora capitata | reverse complement strand
ATGTGTCTACGCTGTCAAAGCCATGGAAAAAAGTCGGGTGATTTCATTCATTTGCTCGGGTTTATTCCCTGAATCTGCGCATTGTAACCTCAATGCGTCATACAAAAGGAGACTGTTAGGGCAGCAAATTATATACTCCATGTTGCACCAGTTCATAAACAGATGCCGTACTGGACCGAGCACACTTGTGCGGTGGGCTCCCCAAATGTCTAATCCTGCAAAAAAGAAATTGACTACTGATACTGGGTGAGTAAATTTCAAAGTATTTTCAGCAACATAAAGTTAATCATTGTGAGCTTGAGACGAATTAATCAAGTACTAGACTAAAGTACAATTCTTGGGATTACAATAATTTACAGTCCAAATTAAATTAATTGTTTTCTTGGGCTCCCCAAATGTCAACTCTTTCAGCATGAGCTAGCTGCTATTTTTTTGTAATAGGGAACTTTGTGGAGAACAACAAAATTATGGCTACAGCGCTGTATGATGAGGCTTCTATCAGGCTTCAGAGCAGCTGCTCGAATTTCAATACAACCATGTTAAAAAAAAATTAAGTCAAAGATAAATTCAGGCCAGAATGCAGGACTGAATTTAGGCTCGAATATCCACATTAATATCTCACTCTATCGGTTAAGCCTTAAAAAATCCTGTTATGCGTGTCTCTGGCTCTGTTCTTGCTATGACAAAGCAATTATGTAAGGTCACATTTAGGTCTGGATATGGCTCGTTCAGTCCTGAAATTTCCGTACGGGCAGTTTTGATTTTATTTTTTTGTTGCATGACAGTGAAAACGATCTTTTTACAATGACTGCAAAATTGTGGCGCTCTCATTGGCTAATTTGTCAATAAGCGGACATACGCATTAATTTATAATTTATGCAATAATGATGCGATATTGCTCGCGTCAGATTGAAGTTTTTGTCTTGTGTTCTTTTCGTGTTTTGACTTAATTTTGACCCCTCTGCCTTTTTATTATTGTAAAAAACAAATTATTGATGTCAGTTTTTCATGCATCTGTCCTGTTATTGATCATGAATTTCGTCATACAATCATGTAACAATCATGATCAGTAAGATAGCTTCTCCAAATTGACATCAGAAATTTTGGTTTCGGATGTCGCTATCAACATTTTCCGATTCCGATAGCTGCTTGTGTCTGACTCAAGAATTTCCGATTTGAGGTTTCAAAATTCGGATAAAATCGGACATCAATCGTACATCAATCTACATGTAGAATGGCATATCAGCACACAATGCTTTTACAAGTGAGTGGATTTAGTATAGGTGTACGGACCTTCGTTCTCGCAGATTGTAATCTTTGTGTGTGCATGTTTCTGCAATTTACATATGTATGCTCTTCTTGTTTCTATTTTCAACTTCAACATCTCAGCAACTACAAAAATGACTGATTTCAAGTGTCTATATATGACTCTAAATACACTGTACCGTAATTCTTGGAAACCAAACTTAAAGGTGAAGCGCAACACGTCCATTGATTTACTTGCCAATTCTTTAAAGTAATATATGAAAAACAACCACATGTGCCAGTTTAATACACCGTGATGAAACACACTCGGTCGTTTGCTGTGCGGCCGCAATTACACTTTATCTGGGATTTGTAATTTGCTGCTTTAATGACAAGGGAGTTCTAAGCTCATTAAAATTTTAGCATGTGACATGTGCGTACATGAAAAGCAGTACATGCATGACTGAGCAGATGTACTGCAAGCTCAATTCAGTTCATACAGTAAGTTGTTTGTTTGTACTTGGGATGTTCATTTACTGTTACAGTAATTTATCAAATGTGACATTTTCTTCTAAGAGGCATCAAGTTCTCTAGGAAATTAACAAACCAAATATTATAACTGGGGATTGTTGGGAATGAAAACACCCACTGATTCTGCTCCTTGACTACTGTACTTTACATGTGTTATTTCGAAAATGTGTTGAACGACTTAGTCTGGGGATAAACAAACACACAATTGAATGGAAATAATAGCCACGCTTACAATTCCAATAAAAATAATATATTTACAGTATCAAGCTTACCAACAACATGCACTTGAACGTTGCTTCTAAAGTTTACAGTGCCAAATCCTTTCAAGGCAGCAACAGTGAAACTGAACGTGCCATTTACCTCAGTTGTCACATTAAATATTATCAAAGTGAATCTTTGGGAAGGCATCCATCTGATGTCAAATTTGTCTTCAAAACCTGCTTGTACTCCAGGTCCTGATGGTAGAACTCCTGCGATGATGGTCCCATCAAAAATTACAGTTAAGGAATTAAACTTTAAATCTGAGGATAAACTGAAGTTCCAGCTAAGAGATGCATTGATGCTTCCTTCAAGAAGCTGTGTGCTGTTTCCCAAATGATCCACTAGGTCAGTATCTGAAACAGTCTGAATTGGGAATGGCTCATGCCATGTTATACTGCTGCCATCTGAAGCAAAAAAAAACGTATTTATTTACTTAATTTAAAATTATTGATTAAGTTAAAGGCTAAAAGATTTTTAAAATAATTTTTAAGAAAGCGAATGACATTTCGGTGCTATGCTATGCCATTATCAAGTTAAAAAATGAAAAAGTATAAGGTGTGATATGAATATATAAAATGTGAAACAATACTTAAAATATTTGTGGGTCCTATGGGTAAAATACACAATAAAGACAAAGGTAAAAATGTACAAAAGAGTCACATAAACAGTTTGCCACGAATGGAGTCGGCTTGCGTGTTAAGAGAAAGCTTGAAATCCTTTATGTACAACATCTCATTAGACTAAGCAAATCAAACTTGCTGTTACTTTCGTTTGCTCAGAACTTCGAAAAGGTGGTCAGTCTTTGTTCTGTTGTTGCCAAGCTGTGTTTCAAGGTGTTTCCCCTTTTATGTTATCCTTCTTGTTTCTCTTTTTTTCCCCGTTTTTAATTTCACTATCACACAAGAAATACAATCTCTCCATTTACAGGAGGTTATTACAGCTAAACGATTATACATACGCACACACGCATAACACAAACAACCGACAAAAATAAAAAAACAACAACCTGGGTAAAATATACAAAAGCATTCCCTCCACTTAAGTACTGGAAACAAAATTACGATAGAGGCTTCAACTTCACTTCTTATGAAACTTGTTCAAACTCTTGGTCTTACTAGCAATATACAACTCCATTTCATACTTTTTGTGTAACAGAACTCCAATAACAACACTGGTATCCTAAAAGGAGACTCCAAATTCCAGTAATGACTGCTGCAATGTTGTGAAAAAATTGCATGCACAACTATCCTTGTTTGGCCCATAAACATTTACTATAAAATACTTAACGTCTTCAATTTTTCCCTTTACTATCAAAATCTACTCTGGGTGTCAGCCTTCACAGAATTAACAGCGATGTCCAAACCATTCTTAAATAAGAGTGCCACCCCTCTTGCATTATTGGAACCGTGTGAAAACAAAATTTTACCACCCCATTCACATTCCCAAATTGTTTTTCCACTTCTTTTGTACTGTGACCCCAGGGTCTTAGTTTTTGTAGTACGAAAACTAAGAACCATCGTAAACATGCAGTGGAAATTACGGGAAGAGAGACGGGAAAATTTACCGCAAGTCAGAGATTTGGGCGCTAGATGTTGTCTCCATACATAATTTCATTTAAATGGTTCTACTGCATTGGTATTTTCTGTGGTGTTTCTGCAATGCCCAAAACACTAAAAGTTCTTCAATTTTAGGTTTTAGGTTCTTAACTTCAACCTTTACAAAGAAAATACATGTAAACTTAATAAGTATAATGTAAATCACGATGTGTGTCAATTCCTACAGAAGGAATTTCACAACAATACAAACGTAAAAAGGTATGAAACAATTGATGTGAGATAATTACAAACAAATAAATGTTCACACCATAACAATTGGCATCACTGTGTAGGTAATGTATTCCTTAAGAAACAAGCCTCTCTAGTAAGGCACAGAGTGGCTATTATGTAAGTGGGACTTAGTTGCATAATTTCATTCACAAATATTAATTTTTGAATTGCTGCTTGCATTCATTTAGCAAGTAGACAAACACTACTTTTAATTACTTTTTTTACAAGATTTTATTCAGATATTATTGTCGCATTCATGCCCATAATAAGGTTTTTTGAGTCAAATAAGAATATAAAATACATTAAAGAAAAAAAACCAATGAAGGTATGACCGCGCGTCGGTCATTAGCCTATTTTGCTTACAGTGTAAATATAAAAATTGTGAAATCGGCCACACAATCTTAGCTTTTTTCCCGCACCCTGTCAGAAGCCCTGACTATAATAAGAATCAATAACTTCAATACTGTATAAAAATCTATTATCATAAAAATGGAACTGTAAATTGTGGTACTACATGTAATTACAGTGTGACTGGGCAAAGAGTGAACACCAGTTCTCAAATATGTCAGGAATGTTATTTTTTTCTGTTCATGCAATCACACCCCACATGAAATTTTGGGTATGTTTTTGCTATATATAAGTTATGTCAAAGGTATGGCTTGACATACCTCTAACATATCCATCACATATCAAAAACATACATATGACATACTAATAACATACTTTAGTCTTGTATGCAAGAGGTAGGTCAGTGATATATTTATGGTACCTCTGTTACTGTATACCAAAGATATACCATTAAGTATCATTTTTGGAACAAATTTTATATACCAAAAAGGTAGCCAAAACATACCACTTTGGAAGTATATACCTGCCAACTCTCACGCCTTAGGCGTGAGTCTCACGCAGGCCTGCGGGTTGAAAACTTTGATCTCATGCCGGCTCATGCCTGCGGGCCAATTTCTCATGCCTGATTGAAAAATGTGAGTTGTTGCTGTCTTGCTTGACACAATTTTCAAAAATATGTTAACTCAGACCCATGTAAGGAACGAAAACCATGTGTAAAATGAATAAATGACAATACCTTCCTCGCGATCTCTGATTTTTGAAGTGAAAAGTACTGGGAGCAAGCTCGCATTTATACGTCTTCGCAAGACTTCGAACTTCTTCGGAAGACTTCGGACGTCTTTGGAAGAATTCGGACATCTTCGGCAATCTTCGGAAATGGTCGTGTCGTCTTCAAAAATCCCAGCACTCCCAGGATAAAAATCTCACGCCTATATCTCAGAAAAAGTTGGCAGGTATAGAAGTACCTAAAACATACCTTAGCCACATATCTAAAATTATGTTTTGGGTATGTCGACCATACCTCAAACATACTAATAAACTACCAAGAACATATCAAATTTGACATACCCAAAACATATCAGTCACATACCAAAAACATACATATGGCATACCATTGAAGTTCATTGTACATACTTACAGTACCGCTCAGAAATACGTTAACTGCGCATACGCAGTGTATACGCACATACGCGTATGTTCATACGCGCATACGCGTATATGTATACGCGCATACGCGTATATTCATACGCGTATGAATGCATATACATGCGCGTCTGCTTTTCCTTTGTTATCCAGTACCATAAATTTCCTTTGTGTTGCATTGTTGTGTAAAACAAAGCACTTTTGGATCTAAATAAAGCCACGAGCCGATAACAGAAAATTTACATACTCCAAAAGCTATCATGTTACAAACGCGCAAGTTGCTTCGCATCGCGAATTTACTGGATAACAAGTAAAAGTAATTCAATGTTTATGAATCAGAATGTAAAGAAAAATGTGTCTTAAGTTTGGCATTTAAATATGTGTATCATTTGTGGCCCTTCATGCAAAAAGGGGGTTTATGGATTTCATTGAAAACCGTGAAATTTTTTCACGGTCGCGGTGCATGAATTTCAATTTTCACAGCGTGAATACGCCGTGGTCACTCTACGAAAAGAAACTTTCACTCTTGGCGTGAAACTAATGATCGGTGAATGATCGGTGAAAACTTTCACGGCATGAAGTTAAGGATAAAAATTCACACGGTGAAATTGGGAGTGAAAAATAATATTCACGGTTTGAAATTGATCCGATTGTTCAGAAATCAGTCACGCCATGAAAATAATTCATTCATTTTCATTCTACCTTTCCAATTTATTTTAATGTTACCTTTCTGTTGAATTAAAAACTTTTTATGAAGAGAAGCGGCCAACTCACAAATGGGACACAATCTTTTTAGTATCGTATCATTCGGTTCTATCAAAATTTGCATACAACTCACATCAAGAGGAAGTCGTGACAGGTAATGCAACACCTTTCAAATAGGAGTAGAACGTGTTCCGCGAGGTAAACTCGAACAATTTCCGAGAATTGCATGTTTATTGATGGTGTGCCTTTTCGTGGAATCAAAGAGTTTTTATGAAAAGACGAGACCGTCATAAATGCAAAACGCATCTGTCGTCATGTGCCGACGCACGGACGCACAAAGTCGTGACAGCAAACGCAACACCATGAACTTTAAAAACAACGAGTACAGTATTCGTTTATGCATCACAGGCGAGGTCATTCAAACAATTTCCAAGAACTGCAACGAACACTAGCGCCGGAATCAACCCAACAGCCAGATTTAGGTCCCGTATTTAAGCTTTGTCTATCCTTAAGAAGGTGAGCACGATGAGCGCCAACTCGAAAGTACTCGCTACTTTGGTCGCCACACTCTCTTGTAACCCATAACCCTTATTATAGCTTACTTGCATCTTTGTAAACATTACTTTAATTCTGTATTTATGTGTATATTATTTTCTCTTTTAATAGTGTGAAACAAAAAAACTCTGAACCCGAACTGCGTGTTTATCGATGAAATAAACATCCTTGCGTGGGTTTGTATTCCGAACACGACAGCTGTTTGTGAAAGTGCATCTTCGTCATGTAGTTCGTAGTCATGTACTATTGTATTGCTGTCAAGCTACGTGTATTGTTTAGAACAATAAGCAAAACAATAAGCAAGCTAATGAGGCAGACGCGTATATCTGTATACGTGTATACGCGTATATATATACGCGTATGTTCGTATAACCATACGCGTACTCGCGTATGGTAATACGCACATACGCGTATCGATATACGCGTATTATGCGCATATTTTGGTTAACGTATTTCTGAGCGGTACTGTAAATTTGGTATGCCAGAGGTAGGTCACTGATATGTTTTTGCTACCTCTGACATACCAAAAATATACCATTAAGCATCATTTTTGGAACAAATTTTATATACCAAAAAGGTAACCAAAACATACTTCTTTGGAAGTACCTAAAACATACCTTAGCCACATATCTAAAATTATGTTTTGGGTATGTCGACCATACCTCAAACACACCAATAAACCAAACACAGCCAAAACATATCAGTCACATACCAAAAACATACATATGACATACCAAGTACATACTTTAATTTGTTATGCTAGAGGTAGGTCACTGATATGTTAATACTACATGTACCTCTGACGTACCAAAAATATACCATTAAGCATCGTTTTTGGAACAAATTTATAGTACCACAAAAGTACAGTACCTAAAACATAGCACTTTGGAAGTTCCTCAATATACCTCAAAAACAAAGCTGAAAGCTATGTCTTGGATATGTTCACCATACCTACACTGTAAAACATACCGTCACATACCAAGAACATATAGCTGATTTGTTAAGTCAAAATTACCAGAAACATACAAATATGGCACACTACCCTATGCCTGTACCAACCAGGAAATTTAGTTCATGCACTAAATTGCTACATTTCTCATGTTCAGGGCTTTTAAAATTGTAAACTACAGTACAAAAATTACAAGTGAGATACATCATCATGTAAAACATTTATTTCACCAACAGGTCATTTATGGCTGCATTAATATGCAACCTTATAATTACATACTGGATACAGGTATATTAATGAACCGGAAGTCAACTTTTATAATTTGTAACACACGGAACAAAGTTATAATGTATCTTACTCCTGTAAAATAATATTCCAGCAAAAAAACGTCAATTGTCAACCTTACAGTTGCCATCATGGCTCACAGACAAAAAAAAATTGAATACATATTTCAAATTAGTTACATCTTTTATTGTATGTACCTGAACATTTAATTCAGATCACAAGCTTTCGATTGGGTTCAAGATTGTTTTAAATTTAAATACAAAAAAGGCTTTTAAATATTTCAGGTAAACCAGAAAACTAGCACAAGTCAGCAAAAAGTAATCCTCTAATACATCAAACCATAAACGTCGGGGACACAGAATTCGCTGCTAAGCTCGCATTTTTCCCTGCTGTACTGTACGTTCCTTCAAAGAACTTCTTCAGGAAGTGTCTCTTACTCTTTCATGGCAACTAAAAATAAATAAATAAACGTATATCATATATACTTCAATGATGCAAGTCCTGATTGCTCTACATCAGTGATCATATCAGTTTATTACAATTAAAGTGTGTGAAGAGTAGATAAATTTCGCCCCCTTTACTTAGAAACATCAACTGTTTTCTCAGACTCTAATTCGGCATTGAAAGGTGACAGCATTTTCGACAACGAATCATTTGTCAATCGTATGCATGCATGTAATTCGCCATATGAGCACTTTTATACCAAATCATTTACTTCACCAATTTGATCGAAAACTTCATTTTTCTTGTTAATTAAGGGCTTACCAATTTTACTGGGCTATAGCATTTTAATAAGTTTTCTTGCTGACTTGCTGTTCTAAATGTATTTAAAATCGCCATTTTGATGAGAATAAGGCATGAAATCAAATGTTACTCGCTTATAGTTAACGCTTACCTTTTTACTTGAGTTGTTGTTCTTGCCTTGGATCAGCATTTAAAGAGTAAAACTTACTAAAAATCACCATGAATTTTTGATCGTTGATACAAACGTTTGAATAAAACCGCCGAAATATCCGCCGAAATCTGAGCTTGCACTGGTGACTGCTGACCAAAACGAAATCGGCTCACTAGTTTCCAGTCTAGTCTCTCACGTGTTATCCAAGATGGCGGAATCGAGGTTCTTGCTATCGTCGGATTCATGATACACTGAAGGAAAGTGAAGAAGATTCCGAGCGAATTCATCCTCAAACAAATGTGGAAAGATACAGGTGTTCGTTGGCAGGATAAAGTGCGGACTTGGAGTGTGTAATTCTCAAGAGTTATGCTTCATGTTCCTTTGAAATGAGGCCGATCAGCAGCTTATCAAACATTTTATAAGGTAATCCGTTGATGATATTTGTCACAGTCTATAGAATGACCAGAATAAAAGCTTTCATTTTCATTTATCCGTGTCAAGACTGATTTTATGGTCAAAGTTTGGCCCCTTTAAAGGAAGTGTCACTGCTTAAGCTAAGTAAAGTGAGAAATATTAGAACAGTGTCTGAGTTTTAACTCGACAAATATCACTTTAACATTCAGAATTTAAATAAGACCAAATCTTGTTATATTTAAGATTGAAGTTAAGCTCATTTTTTCAATTAATTTTGGTATCTCTTGAAGCTATGGTTTTGGTATAAATTATCATTAAAGATCGATTTTGAACTACTTTTTGGTTTGTCATGTCTCTAAGATTTGAGCTACTTTTCTGATATGTCTCCGAAAGATATGTTTTTGGTATGTCATTTCTCCGTAAGATTTGAGCTACTTTTATGATATCTTTGAAAAGATGTGTTTTTGGTATGTCATTTCTCCCAGAGCTTTCAAGACACTGTTTTGGTTGTCCTGAGAGATATGACATACTGAAAACATACCTTACAGACATAACAAAAAGGGAGCTACATTGTATGTTCCGATTTTGCTTTAAGATATGTAGCTACCTTTTTGGTATGTCTGTAAGGTATGTTTTCAGTATGTAATTTCTCTCTTCACAACTTACCTACTTTTATAATATGTCACTAAGATATGTTTTTGGTATGTAATGCCATTTTAAAAAAGGAAGTACTTTTTTGTTATGTTTTTAATGTATGTTTTAGGTATGTTTTGAAAAGACATAGCTAAAACATACTAGAGCCACACAGAACATACCTCAGACATACCTTAGACAAACCAGAAACATACCCAAAATTTCGTGTGGGACGTCTGAAATTCACTCGCTAAACCGCAGAGTGTTTATACTGTTGTCTGCACAGCAAAAATTGTGTCAGCTTTAGATTTTCCAGGTAATTGATTTAATTTGAGCTAATTCTGGTCATCTACATGTCAGCTCTGAGACTACTCATAAAGAAACAAAACAGTGCATGTATTTTGTCCTTTCACTGATCACTGGCACTCCGAAGCAATTGTTGCTTTCATGGTGCAGTCGTAAATACCTGTATTACAACCGTTATCCAGTTTGTGCGTGAGTTTTGGCGTGTGAAGTCCTCAAACACAATTGGCTTAAAAACAATCATTCCTGACATACATGTATTTTAGGTGTTCACAGTTTTCCCCGCAAATGTTAAGCATACATGGAAGTGATTTTGTGCACAATGTGTTTGGTGTACAGTTCAAGCAAAATGGAACAATAAAAAAGATCTCCTAATGAAAATATATCAAATAAATTATCTCTTCAATAATAACCAAATTTGTCTGAGGTCTGCAACATGATTTTTATTATTTCACATGGGTGCTACATCACAGTACACAGAGGACTGACAATTAAGAAGGCATTAATGATCCTGCTTTTGATCTATTCAGCCAATATAAAGTCATCCCGCATCTGTGCGCATTATTCTGTGAGATTATCCTCATAAATGTCTACATAGACTTTGGGAGGAGGTCCTTGTTTCCAGCAGGAACATATCAAACCTAACGTGACAAAGTTCTCATGGCATCCCACAAATTGCTGGTTGTCTCAGCAGGAATGCCCCAACAGAGACAACTTCCTTCTCACTACTTCCTGCAGAAATTTTGGTTTCACACTTGGCTCCTTTGGTATCTTGCTAATCCGTCTGTCCTGACATTTCACAGCAAGTAGTCAGCAGGTGGATCACATCTCCACACATTAAGCTTTAGTTCATCGCTTTTTCTTTTCAACTTCCAGTCCTCTGCACCACATAGAACCACTGACCAGATAACAGTTTTCAGCTTTTCACTGTTGAGGAGAGGGTTTCGACCCTTCCCACAATTAAAAACTATTAAAAAAAAATCTCGACTTTCTTATTTGCTTGGCCAAGTTTACTCCATTAGTGAAAAAACAATAATTAATGTTACTCTTTACAGTAGTTATAGTGAAAAGCAACAACAGCTGTTACAATGTCGTGGTACAGTAGGACCACTCAGTACACAAAACTGAGGTTTATTTGTAATCAGAAGCAATTCAAATGGCTAACCCTACCACCACTTCACCAATGTTCTCCTGGATAATCACACACCTCTAACCAAACGGGTTCGAAGACCGTACTGAAAGTGCATAGTCGGCGTTTTTCAATTTCGCACTCCGGCCATAAGGGAGGAGGAAGTAAAACAATCCAAAGTCGTACCTAGATTTATGTCTTAAGCTGAGATAACAGATGAAACTTGCTCATCATTCTACATCAGAAAAAGTTAACAAAAATGTTTATTAAACGGTCAAGGAAGACTGGCGACACCACAAAACAGCAAGTTCGCACTGAACAATCGAGTTCTCAAACAATTCAATGCATGCCATCTCACCAATATTTTTTTTATAAATTGTGAGCAAAATCTACGAGAAGGAAAGTATTACAGCTCACCAGCAGTTAAAAGAATCGTCAATATCCATTCAAGGGAGATCCATAAACGTTTAGGATAAAGAGACGAGCCCATCGTTGCGAAGATACACGAATACGACCGACTCACATCCGCCCGGTCTATCAAGGAGACACGGAAGCAAACTCAGCCACACAACCTCGCCTTCTTCGTTACCAAGGAGATTGATGAGTCATTTGCATTCGTGCCCAGACATGTAGGCATGAAATTTTACGTTTCTGTTTCTGTTTCTGTTTTATTAATCGGTAACGCTTGTTTGCATAACAACCGATGTAACTAAAATGTACAAGCAAATAATCAATCTTGTGACGCAACTTACAAGTTCACACATTATGCAATTACACATCTACAAATAAAAAAAAAAGAATAAATAAATAAACAAATAAAATAAATAAATAAATAGACTATAGATAAATAATGAAATAATCAATTACATGTACAATTATTATCTACTACACTGTAGCTGCAAAAAGCCAATTTAGGTCAGGTCACTGAGCAACTTCGCCACACATTCACCCTAGAACTAAAGGCGGTGAGGTTTGGGGAATAAACAACCTCCTGAGGGAGGCTGTTCCACACAGGGATAGTACGTGGAAAAAAGGAAAATTTGACGACATCAGTACGGGGAGAGAAGTGGTTAAATACCATATCATGAGAAGGTCTTGTCTGAGATTGGGAGAGAATCACATACTTAAAGAGATCCACCCCATTAAGGTTATGGGAGGACTTATACATGAAATTTAATCGTTGACACTCCCGACGCACAGAAAGTAGTGGCCAGTCTAGGACGTTAAGCATGTAAGAGACACTTGAGTTACGAGAGTAGTCTCGAAAAGCGAAGCGGG
>OX421454.1:7363505-7366005 GCA_949126865.1 Montipora capitata | reverse complement strand
AAGCCATCTGGTTAATATCAGACCGTATCATTTATTACTCGGAATACCTGAAAGGTATCCGAGTTATAATCTGGGCAGAATTTAGTTTTCTGTGCAGCAAATGGACAATAGAATTACGAGGCGGCGATTTCATTGGTTAAAAGGCAATGTACTACACCCTTTTGAGCAATACATTTGACCTCCCTCTGTGATCTCCCTCTGTGGCAAAACAACTGCAACAATAACAAATAAATTAAACACAGCCGCGAAGGAGAAGATTTCCGATAGCGAGAGACTTGAAACAGCCTCTCGTCCTACATAATTCGATGAAAATCCGGATTTATAACCTGCAGTGGAGCAACCAAATGATGGGTTCTATGTTGGGGCTTCAGTGTGACTCGTTTTATTTCGTTTGCTGATTCAAAGCCCAACTTCCACGAGAGGGCAAATGACGCAATGCGATGCAGCTAAAATGTGAAAATGCTGGAATGTTATGAATGACATATTTACTCTAATCCTGCCTGTTGACCGCATGACGAAATCGCCAGTACAGAACTTACAGCAGCGGTATGTTAATCTGGAACCTTTGCAGCTGGATACCGGTATTAAGACTTAATTACAAGAATAGTTTTACACATGTTTTCTGTGTTGCTACACTAGTGTTTCACCTGCCTTTGCCTCACCGGCTGCTTTCACTTGAAACCAGTTTATCTGATGTCGCGCTACATGCTAAAAAATAGACATAAGGCCCTCGTTATTTCCATTCCACCAATTGTTCCAAAACATACTATTCCTAATTAGCTGTGTCACCTGTTGAAGGGAAAGGACAAAACATAGACCCCCCTTTTGGACCGGGTCCATGGACCCGGTCTATGGACCCCTATTTATTATTATTATTTTTGCTAAAAAGTGTCCCAAAGCATGTTAATGAGCTTTTTAACCTCACAAAGGACGATTTCGTGACAAAGGGGATGAGTTCACTTTGTGACAATGTTTAGATTGGGTATCAGTTACAAATTGTTTCATTTTGTCATTACTAACAATGATTACATTACCCAAAGAGAACAATAACAATGTCTGTTCATTTATCACTGGTACTTTATTGTTATAAAATATGTTAATGTTTATATATATTGTTCATGTTGGGACTGGCTAATTTGGGAGTCCATTGTTGGATACATCAGACGAACTTTATTAGGGCTTACACTAATTTGTAAAACGAAACAAAAGGAACAGAAATGCAGAAAGAATCCTAAACATTCTTTAAGCTAAGCTTAGGCCTAAACAAAAGCTTTTAGGCCTAATGTTAGCGTTGGTAAATGGTTAGGGTTGTACCTGCCCGGAAATTTTTGATCCATTTCGCAAAATAGTAATCTGACCAAAATTACTATTTTGCAAAGTGGATCGAAATCTTCGAGGCAGGTACAACCCCAGTAAGTGTAAGCCCTTTCTAGAATAATATATAAAAAAGTTCTGTACTGTTCTGGAAAAAAAGTTAATCAATTTTATGTCCATTAAATTAAGATAGATAAATTTATATTTAAAAAAGATTAATTTGTTAATTATAATATTACCAGTATAATAAATTGAATAAATGTATGATGTAGTAAGCTATTTTACAAGGATAATTTCATTTCATTATACTGTCTTGATCAGATTGATTGATTATAAAACCATATTTCATAAATTAAATAGATTTTCACAATGGAAAATGATGTGGGTTGGTGTCTTTGATCCCATTCGCGGGTTAAGTAAAATCCAAATGGCCCCTTCCATTCTAGCCTGTGCACCGCTGCCCACTCTCCGGAAAAAAATCTGAGAGGAGCGTCTGTGATTTACCGTTGTTAATCGTTTTCAATACCGCGTGATTTTTCCCGGAATGTATGGAAAATGTTTGATTGGGTATTACCCCTCTATCATTACATCATTAAAACAACTAGTTTTAATTGGCTTTCATTTTTGTTTCTCCCCGTCAACACCATGAGGGATTTCACGATGAGTTCGTGTGTACTTTGTACATGGTAAAAAATACGAATATAGTGTTTTTTTATGGTCAAAGAGGTTTTTCTTTTAAAGTACGAGTGGAATTGTTATCTATGGAGTGTAAAGTGGAAATCGATTCTACATACATTTGTAGGAATTGAAAGCGCTCCTGACGAATCTTCACGAGGTGAATATTGCACGATTCAAAAGATTGCTCAGTTGAAAACGTCCCAGGCTATCCCCTTACCAGTCAATATAATCTCAATGCCTTGCTCGGACCAGCCTAGCTATTCTCAAGAACAATCCATAAAGCGTGTTGCCCTGGAAGACTTGAGATGTGTACATATCGAGGAAAATATAAACAGCTCATTGGCAACGATTGGGGTTGCTCTGAAGATCAGAGCCGTACCCGGTTGGAAGACTTGCAAAGGCACCCTTTCCTTTAAAGAGTACTTCTGTGCTATAAAGCCAAGGAATCTTAAGACTATCAGACGCTCTTCAATGCACTTTTGAAATCTGCCTCATTTACCACCGTTTT
>OX421454.1:7353505-7358505 GCA_949126865.1 Montipora capitata | reverse complement strand
AAATTCAGCTTTGTCACTTCCTTGCGTAGTTTCTCTGCAATGAAAATTTATCTGAAATAACACCATTTATTGAAAATATTGTATATCTAATCTTGAGCTTTCAACAAAATAGTTGCCTCTTAAATATGATCTTGTCTTGTAATTTCCAGTTCAGTCTTTCATATGTGTATGCTTGTGTGGCCTTTACAACTGAATTCATTGTTATTCTAAATGAAGGAGAATATATTCGCATCTTTGTATGAACTCTCCTCAGGTATGTCATCCAACTAATCCACGAGGAGTTTTTCAATAGCGGTCTGCAATGACGATCATTCAATGACAAGTGGAATCATAGCCTCTGCTAAATCGGCATCGACTAAACTAATGACTCGAGTTCGCGCTGTCTTCTTTATCATCTAAATGCCATGTGCTAGTCACTTCTGGGGTAAAGTGAACTCCCTTTTTGTCATCTCTCCATTGCTGACTTTGATCGAAACATCTTGAACTATAAAACTGTGGGATACCTGACCATATTTTCCTTTAGCCTCTTCAAATCAATCTTTTCGTTTGTCCACTGAAAGCGCAATAGATGCAACTCGATCATGGCGACTTGCTTCATCATCGTACCATATTCAAAGTATCCAAATTTACAAGAGCCGAGAAACACAACCGATCTGGGCTACAAGCACTGAGACAAGACCGAATCTGCTTCTTTCTCCTCGCTAATTCCATCAACGAAATGAGGATTGAAAAGATCACTACAGTAGCAGGGCTATTACACAACGATAAACGAGGTCTTTTTCCGTATTGTAGCATTGAATTTCAACGACGTGATGTGAACTAAACTGGGCGGCAAGTTTCGATGTGTCATCCGGTTTTTGAATGCGAATGCATAATGATAAACAGTGCGGGAGGTGTTGATGGGCCAGCACGACTCCATCGGCTCGCAATTTTTTTCTATTTCTTTCTCGAGTTTAGCTCTGACTAAAACGTATTTGAGGGATTTTCCTCTTTTGTAAGATAAAAAGGGGGACTCTTTGAATATTTCGTTTAGCGCTGGTTGACCTTGTAAAAGGTGTCACTCTCCCATGAGGATAAAAGACCTGTGGGGAAAATGAACTGGAATCAATTTGTCATCCACGAAAGCGGCCCTGGTATAAAAAAAGCGTTGTACATCATAAGAAAAGAGTAGAAACTTAATGCAGTTTGCCTTTTGTTTTTTTTTTTAGGGTTTATTAACTGCTAGGAATCTATTGAAGCTTTCACACTTTTAATGAACAGGGCTGTGCGCTAGTTTTTAATTTCACGGTCACTAAATCAGTAATTTCCGGTTATCTTGACATTTGAATTAAAACTCACGGAAGTTCATTCAGATGAATGTTATTCCCAAAGGAAAACTCCTGAAACGGGCGGATAGCACAATAGCTCGTTTGTTTGAGAGTCCCACCAAGAAGCTCGTGCATCTGCAGATCCGTGCAGATAAAATAATCCTAGTTTCCAACGCTCTTTTGGCTTCTCAAGATTTTCAGCTAATATCATTGATGATGACTACCGGTGGGCATTTGCGACCTTGTGAGACCAAGTGGTATTTTGTTGAAAATGAAAATAAGAAAATTGTTATCGATAACTCCGCTAACCGTCCTCCAAAGAGGGATGGCAAAGAGCTTGGTGATGTTCTGAACCGTGATTTCCCCTTCAAGAAGTAACAAGAAAGACGAGCGATTGAAGGTAATCTGAGAGAAACGCGTTTCATAATAACTTGAAATTAATTAAAACAAAAACTGATCTGATTTGATAGTTGTTTTTTGGTTGATGCGGGGCCCGAAAGCAACATTTTTAGAGGGGACACTAAAAAACGCAGACTGCAGACTGTGCAGACCGTCTGTTGAATGAAAATTCGGTTAGCCTGAATTAGGCCTAAATAAGATTCGGTTAGCCTAATTAGGCCTAAATAACATAATTTGAGGTTAGCCTGTTTACGGTTAGCTCTCAATAATAGTGAGGGTAACGCCATATTTTACCCCCGGTCTGCACGGTCTGCACAGTCTGCAGTCTGCGTTTCGGGGTGACCGTTTTTAGAGTATGGTCAGTTATAATGCCGTTTGTTGCAAACACAAATATCCAGAACTATCTGCAGATTCCAATAGGACTGAATTTATGCTGGCTGATGTTCGAAGTTATTCGCTCGGTTTCACTTGTGTACTCAGACGATTAAGAGCCAAGATTGTGGCAAGCGACAAACGGCAGCATTCTTTCTGTCATGAAAACTTAACTTATTTCTCTGTTGTGTACTTCTGTGACAACTAGCCAGCATTGCAGTTCTAGCAATGGTTAAGAATTGAGTTAAAAATAATTTAAACAAAACTGATTCAGGTTGCCAAAAACATGGTTTTTATCATATAGATTAAGACTAGGAGTTTCAGTGTGAAAGTGAGTGCTGGCGTGGAAACTGGGAGCAGTGACTGGCATTTTTTTTTTTACTGACAGCTGCAAATTTTGATGCAAGGTACCGGAAATGTGCGTGAATATTTTGTAAGCAAAGGGATAATTTGAAAACAATGGCATGTCAGTTCATTCTTTGATCTTCTGAAATTTCTGGCCCCTTTTCAGCAAAAGAGTTACCTTTTGAGAAATGCTGAGCCTAGTTGAACAAACGTCAAGAGAATAGACTGCGAGCAGTCTCTTATTTTTCTTTGAAATAGTAGAGCGCGCGATTGCTTGACACGCTTTTTTTTTTACCACTGGCATTTGCATAAAATAATAATTTCACCCGTCGTGCGTGGCTCTGAGGAAATAAGGACGACTGCTCGTGGTCTAGCTCGACAACCGATTTTCTCTTCGCTCAACGGTTGAAGACGTTGAAGAACAATTTGACTCGACGGTCAAATGTAAGAGGTTCAAAGACTGAACATGTACGGTTGAATGATGATCAATGACGACCCACTAGTACTCGACTCGACGGCTGTGAGGCCTTGAGATTCACTTCCACGTGCATCACTGGTATCAGTACCCCGGATTAAAGACATGATAGCACCACAATCGACTGTGCATGCTTCCGATCTTACATCCCACAAATTTTGATTTTTTTCGCTAATATGAAGAATAGGCTGCTGCCTCGCTAAGGCTCGTCAGCAATCATTTGGGTTTGCATTGAGCGACTAACCGCAGTTTTCTGTTTGTCATACCGTAAATAAAAAAAAAAACGTTTTCTTGAATTTTAGAAAATTGCCGCGACTTAAGTCTTAATCGTTGTAATCGATCTTTTAATAACAAGATTTGAAGGTAAATTACATTCCGAAATATCTTTGAGTGGTTTTGGGGTTCCGAAATTCGGAAACTTCTTTGGGTGGTTCTGGGGTTCCGAAATTCGGAAACTTCTTTGGCTGGTTTTGGGGTTCCGAAATTCGGAAACTTCCTTGGCTGGTTTTGGGGTTCCGAAATTCGGAATCTTCTTTGGCTGGTTTTGGGGTTCCGAAATTCGGAAACTTCTTTGGGTGGTTCTGGGGTTCCGAAATTCGGAAACTTCCTTGGCTGGTTTTGGGGTTCCGAAATTCGGAAACTTCTTTGGCTGGTTTTGGGGTTCCGAAATTCGGAAACTTCTTTGGCTGGTTTTGGGGTTCCGAAATTCGGAAACTTCTTTGGCTGGTTTTGGGGTTCCGAAATTCGGAAACTTCCTTGGCTGGTTTTGGGGTTCCGAAATTCGGAATCTTCTTTGGCTGGTTTTGGGGTTCCGAAATTCGGAAACTTCTTTGGGTGGTTCTGGGGTTCCGAAATTCGGAAACTTCCTTGGCTGGTTTTGGGGTTCCGAAATTCGGAAACTTCTTTGGCTGGTTTTGGGGTTCCGAAATTCGGAAACTTCTTTGGCTGGTTTTGGGGTTCCGAAATTCGGAAACTTCTTTGGCTGGTTTTGGGGTTCCGAAATTCGGAAACTTCTTTGGCTGGTTTTGGGGTTCCGAAATTCGAAAACTTCTTTGGGTGGTTTTGGGGTTCCGAAATTCGGAAACTTCTTTGGCTGGTTTTGGGGTTCCGAAATTCGGAAACTTCTCTGGCTGGTTTTAGGGCTCCGAAATTCAAAGGGTGGTGGTCGCAATGCTTCGAATAATCTATTCCTTATTATTTCCGAGTTACGATCGTCCCAAAATCTCGAGGTAAAATAGAACCAGTGATTTGCTCTTAGAAAATTTGGGCATCCGACGGAAACAAGAAATCTTTCTACTCAATTTTAACACGATTTTGAGATTCCGACTACATACAGAAAATTCTCTCCTGTTTAAGGAAGCAATTTTCAAACTCCGCGTAATATCTTGATGTACGTTTTTGACATTTTTTCCCTTTTTTCCGCAGAAACCCCTGAAATTCCTTGCTTTAAATTCATTAATCCGACAGAAATTACAGGATTACCCCTTAGAATAAGCTATTTTCCGACTGAATCTAAGTAATTAGTCTGAATTTTTGAAAAATGTAATGCCACAATTTAGTTTGGAACGCGTTTAACCTCTCCCTAGGGGTTATCACGCATAGCTTAACCAATGAAATCCCCGCGTCCTAATTGCTCGGAATACATGAAATTCTTTGTGCATTTCGTTGCACCGAAAAAAGACAACCGAGATTATTCAGGTATTCGAAGGAATAATTGTTGGTTTTTCGATCGATTTCCCTCAATGTACCGGTGTGACAAATAATTTGGAACATTGCAATGCATCTGGAAGCGCAAAAAGAAAGCACAGATGATCTCAACGCGTACGATCGCATCCCCAAAAGGTGCAACGTCCTGCAGTCATGATAATGTGAGTTGTTGACAGAAGTAAAACAGGATTGTCTTTCAAACAATCTTTATTTTATCCTTATGACTCATTTTTTTATTATTAATATTTATTTTACCCTCAGTCTGCATTTTACCCCCGGTCTGCAGTCTGCAGTCTGCGTTTTACACTGACCGCCCAAATAACCGATTTTTCGACGGAAAATTCATCCCAGAGGATAAAACTATTCACTGGACATGTAATATTGGTAAATATGTT
>OX421454.1:7333505-7341005 GCA_949126865.1 Montipora capitata | reverse complement strand
AATTGAAACAATGACTTAGACTTAGACTTAAACAATAGAAGCTGTTTACAATACCAAACAATAGCAGGTTACGAGAGCTGCTAATTACTGCTTTGTTTTAAGCTTGGGTATCGAGCCAATCAAATTATACGTTACGAGAGCTGCGACGAGGGAACTTAAGCAACGACAACGGCGACGGCAAACGAGAACGTCATCTCAAAATATAAATTTGCGTTATTTTAATCGCTTCTTGACTATTTCAACGTTTTTAATATGACAAGGGTGTGGTAATTCCTCAAAGATGACACCAGTCGGAACGGCACTCCATTTTAGGAGAGAAAATGAAAATTTATCCTCAAGTGCTGACGTTCTTCATAAAACCAAAAACTTGGCTATTTCACGTTGTTGTTTTGCTGACGACGGCAACGAAATGGACAAAAGTGGAAAACACACGTGCAGGGCGTGCAAAGCTATTGTTTTTACCCTCTAAATATGCAAATTTGTGACGTTCTCGATGCCGTCGCCGTTGTCGTTGCTTAAGCTCCCTAATGTCGTCAATGAAACTGCTATGCCCGCAACCACTCAGTGTTTTTTTCACTTTCAAATTTATTGCAACTAGCCAATAATGTGAAAAATGCTTCACTTCAGATCATACACCGAGATCTTGCTGCTCGTAATGTGCTGGTTGGAGAAACAGAAACATGCAAAGTAACAGACTTTGGAATGGCTAGAGATGTGCAACAGGAAAACATTTATGAAAGAAAGGCAAGGGTAACAAAACGTTTCAAACTAGAACATAAAAAAGTATAGAAAGCTCGAGCTTACAACTTGACACGTGTTCAACTTCAACGGAGAAAAAACGTCAAATGACGCGGTTTTTGTTGCAAGTCGTAACTATAAAACCGTTAAGTATAATCCATTTTGTTTGTTGTCCTCATCTACCAGGGTCGGTTGCCAGTTAAGTGGACAGCGTATGAATCGCTACTGTATGGAAAATACACCACAAAGAGCGACGTGTAAGTACACTTACTCGTTTTCGCTTCAATGTTGAGAAGCGATGTTTCGTCTAAAATCGAAGTTAACTACCATTCGACCATGTGTGACCTTAAATTTATACAAAATGATAAGTCTGAGGTGATTTCCCTTTTTTTAACAGATGGAGTTATGGAGTTGTTCTTTATGAGATCTTTACCGTAGGTGAGAATCCGTGCATGCAATAGTTTGCTGTTTTACCTTCTTCGAGATCATATCTACAAGTACTGTAAAATTCTGATTTTTGATTCGACGTTACATATTGCAAATGGCCCACGTACTTGATATGGTCAGAAATGCACGTAATTAGATGCACGCCGATTTCAAAAAGCGTCACGAAGTGTCCCCTTGCTCTTTTCCATAACGTTAACATCACTTCTGTCTCGGAATACAGACAATTAACGCCACGAAGTGTCCCTCAAATACTGCTCCTAAGGTAAAGGTAAACTGTTGCATTTACCCTGAGCTAAAAATACCTCTAACCTTTACACTTATCTTATTGTTAGAAATAGTCAAGTGAAGCTATGATCTTCGCAGTTATGAGCGCAATTTTTGCAATTGCGTAGAGAAGCGTGAAAAATTCAGGACTTCAACGGGGACTTCGGGGACTTCAACAGGACTTCAATTCAGGACTTAAACGGGAATTTTTCAGGCTTCTCTTCGCAATTGCAAAAATTGCGCTCATAACTGCGAAGATCATAGCTTCACTTGATTTCATATCCGCAGTTCATATATGATTCATTTCATATACCATTTCATCATTGTTAGAAATAGGTAGCAAAGGCTTAGCCTTAAAAGGACACTTCGTGTTGGATGTCAAAATTGAGTGTCAATTGCCCACTTGAGTATAGCTATTCAGATTTGCTCAGTAAATTCTCTGTAAGAATCAATGTTGGGAAAGGAGGATTAACCTTAAGCCAGCTGATTAAAGAGAAAACCAAATCTTAACTAGGATATTGCAACCTCGTTCCCAGGGCCTCTTCTCTCTGCCTCCATTGTCGTTGACAATGGAGGCAGGCAGAGAAGAGAGACCCTGCATGGGAACGAGGTTGAGGATATTTGCCATAGACCACAGACTCAGAGTGGGGAATTAGGATTCAATAGTATCCTAATCTAAGTCATAAATGCGTTTTGACATCATGACTAGCAGTGGATGGAAAGGTAACAATGATGGTAGGTGTGGGTAAACATTTTCTCCTCTTTCTTTTTTTCTTCCTAGGTGGTTCTCCATATCCACGGATGGGTGGCAAGAAAATTGCATGTTTGCTTCAACAAGGTTACAGAATGCCGAAACCACAACACGTTGACAATGACTTGTAAGAGAAATCCCTTTCTGTTTGTTTCTACACTCTGCTTTGTTTATCTTCTACTTCTACGTCATTTGGTTTAAAGGTGTCGCAAAAAAAGTTTAATGTGGAAAAATAGACCTAATCGGCTAACTCAAAGTTGTACCCAATTCAAATCTCCCGGGATCAAGACTCTTTGTGTATTGCATTTGCATGATAATGTAGCATTCATATTTAAATGATATGGAAATACCTGGAACAAAACGTTTTATTCCCAAAGGGTTTGAATTGGGTACAACATTGAGTTAGCCGATTAGGTCTATAATCGCTCGCCAACTACGAAATGCTCTTTAGCACACTACTTTCATTTGAAATATATGCAAAACCTTAACCAGAACCGTAACCATAAAGTAATACATGAAGTTCTTAATAGGTTTAAGTAGACACCTTTTTGACACATTGTGACATGCATGGGAAGTACCATTTTCTTATTATGCATTTGTATTGGACATGCTTCGAGAGTCACTTTATTCTATCATCTCGAGTCGCAAAGTAATAGATTCATTCGTTTGGGCTTACGTTGTCAAAACCAAGAGATTATTATGGTAAGAGTGAATCCCTCATATAGGCCTTATACCCATGGTAATCCCTTTTACGTTATTTTTAGACATGGTGCCCAGTTCTTCCGAGGATGTTACTCGCTCGCTGCGTGGACTGCCCAAGCGACTTTCGAGAAACTACCCGAGAGAAATAGCGGGAAATTTGGTGAAAAGTCGTTTAAATGTTTTGATTTTCAAAAGATGCTTCGTTGCACTCTCAGCTGTCTTTTTGTTCGGCTGGGTCTTCGTTTGCTTTGTGCTCTTTGGCTGTTCATTATTTTGCCGTTTATCCGGTTTTAGGGAATTTAATAGGGAGCTTACGAAACGACGACGCCGACGGCAACGACGACGCTACAAAACAATGGCTCTGCACGCTCTGCACGTGCGTTTTACGCTTTGGTACATTTCTTTGCCGTCATCTCCTAAATGACGACGTGAAATGACCAAATTCAAGGTTCTGTGGAGGACGTTAGCACATGACGATGAATTTTCAGTTCTCTCTCTACGCCTCCAACCCACTCATACCAGTTTAATTCCCCGACAGTTACTACACATTTTTAACGCGAAACGACATGAAATAGTTTTGTAGTGATATGAATAAGGCGAACTGGTATTTTTAAAGCAAACCTCAACGGCAACGGCAACAAGTACAATGGCTTTGTAAGCGAGGGTTATAATTCTTTGTTCATTTCTTTGCTGTTCTCTACAAAACAACAACGTGACATTATGGCGGCGAGCGTCTATCTGCACTTTCGACTTTCATCTGGTTGCGTTGTGTTTCGGCGTTTATTCCCTTTTCACTCATGTTTCTACTCATTTCCCGTTCATTTAGTTGTTATTGTTTGTGCAGGGTAAATCTGTCTCTTACTTAAACTCCTATTAAAGTTTCCAAATGTATTAAAACATAGCGAGAGCCGAAGCTCCTTTGCTTGTAATTAAAAGAAGACCTCCTCACAGCGTTAGAGGTTTTCCTTCGCTTTGAAACGAAAAGAAATGAAACATAAACACATCCTTCTCGAAAACATCCACGCAACGCGCGAGTAACATCCGTGGAAGAACCAGGGACCATGCCTAAAAATAACTTAAGAGGGATTATCACAGTAAAGGTTATTATTTAGCCTCAAATGACCGAAAATAATATTGTAAAGTTACGTAATCCAAATCTCTCATTTTGATACCCTTAACATTTGCATTCAAAAGCCTTAAGTTAGCTTGATAAATAAAATTTGACTCAACACTACTCATTTTAGGACAAAGTAAGGTAACAATGTAATGAAATTATTTCCAAGGTATCAAATCATGATGAATTGCTGGCAAAATGAACCTGAAGCCAGACCGTCATTTGCTGATTTAACACAACAGCTAAAAGGAATGGAAAACCAGCATAAGGTCAGATTCTTTATGCAATTTTGAGTTGCAAGCCAACAGCCAACTTCCAATGCCCTGTGAATTAATTCAGAGGGCTTATAGGCATTTATCAATATCCTTTTTCACAATGACTGCAAAATTCTCGCGCGCTCATTGGCTAATTTTTATTGTCAATAAGCGGACAGACACAAACATTTATAATTTATGCGATAATGACGCGATATTGCTCGCGTTAGATTGAAGTTTCTGGCATTTTTGTCTCTCGTTCGTCTCAAGTTTTGACTTAAATTTGACCCCTCTGCCTTTTTCTTATTGTAAAAAAAACAAATTGATGTCAGAAATTCATTGTCAATAACAGGATAGACGCATGAAAAACTGACATCAATTTGTTAATTGTATTAACGTCCTAGTCCTTAAGAATTATGACACAAAGAAAATATGACTAAGCTGTGATTTTTAACGTAAAAGCCTCAGAATCATGTCCCAGTATCAGTTGAAGGCACTGAAGGTGTTCCTTTAATTTGAACGTGTTGGCCTTAAATAATGGTAGAGGTTTGATTGGTGCTTGCTCGTTTTTGTGGTGTATATTAAGTAAGTTAAAATAAATCGGTGACAAAAATACTTTGGTCAATCGGACGCAAAATGATGAGTCATAATGAAGCATCTTCACTCACCGTACAGACGACCATAATTTGCTTAACTAAACAAAAAAGCAAATCGAATCGATGGTGTTTTATGATCACTTTGGGACCACAAAAAGGCTGCAGTTTCTCTGTCTAACCAAAACAGCAATATGGTCACCTTGACGTGATATAAGAGTGCTTCGAACAGGTGGCAGCAAGGTGTGACAAAGGCATGGGACGTATAAGTTCTTTTTTTGAACAAGAGGGAGGGGGGGGGGGGGGGTGGGGTGGTAGGAATCTTTTTGTGATGTCATTTTATGAACTAAAGAGGAAAAAAAACATTTCTCAATATGTGCTTTTTTCTTTCTATTGCAGAGGCTGCTCAACATGCATATTTACGACAATGATCTGTACGCAAAATTGGAGGACTTGAACGCCTAAAATGAAAAGCAACCTTATTTCCTTTGTTTTGCAAAAGGACGTTTAATCTCTTCGTCCTCACCCTTGACTTTGATAATAATTTTTCTTTCAAATAACCCAAACTGAATCAGCATCTAACTTTCTTTTTACTGACTAGTTAAATTAATCTCTTTGCCCTTTAGCGTGCAGTTTTTTGCCATTCATTTCCTCGAGATTCTGCATTTAAAGCGCTGCTAAAGGGGCACTGTCGTGAGCTGCGCATGATCGAGTTTGTTTGATCTCGCGCTCACAGAACATTCTAGCCGCCATTATGGATTCACGCGTGAGTCACGTATATTCGCAGTTAATGAATTCTATGTCAAACATAGCGCTCAGAATTTAATATTTACCTGTCAGGAAGAACTTTCCGGATCAATAAACTTTTGTAAATGCGAAAGTGCTTGCAGTAAAAAGCGAAATTACTGTCGCTGCACGCTTCGTAGCCAGCATCGAATTTAGCTTGCAGCCAGGCGTGAAAAATTCTTTGCTTCAGATAAATACGCTTGTGCGTGTTATTCCACTCCTTCAGGTATTCTTTGCGATCCGTTAAAGCCTTCCTTTTTCTCCCGGAGTTTCTCCTTAGTCCACCATGGCCCTCCCCAGTGGACGCCATTTTGAATTTGTCGATTCAACTTGAAAAAATTAGCACTTTTCAAGTTTTCGCAAGACGCTAGCGCATGCGCAACTCATGACAGTGTCCCTTTAAGTGAGCAAAACTATCCATTGTTTGGGCCGAGACTCATCCAGTAAGGGGGATGTATTTAGTCCTTGGATAATGAAAATTGCAATGCATATACTATGTGTAAACAGGAACTGGGGATTAGCGCAGTAGTGGAAAACAAAATGGTTGCTAATCTATTTTTAACTTGTCGCGATTTCTACACAAAAACGTGATCCTCGATGGAAACTTAAATATTGTAATTTTTATCAAAGGAGAAATGAATTATCTTAACCCTTAAAATAACTTTGGTAGGTGCACGTAAGAAGTAGAGAAAAAAGACTGCAGAATTTTGGGAGGTAATCGAAGTGATATGAAACACCCGGTCGTCTGTGGGAAGCACTTTTTTTTTCAATTACAGGAAGTTAAGGTCCGTAAAACGGCAACTTAAAAGCTATGCATAATTATTAAAATGGACTTATCACAAAGTATCGAAACGTAGAATCGTTGGTACAAGCACATCTCTGACAAGGCTTAAATCTGTCTGTAAACAAGACAATCTTCTTAGAGCAAATGTGGTTTTTGACACACTTATTCGCAAATTAGCCATAGTTGAGGCTCATCGCATGGAGATGAAAACTCACTCTTTCAAACATTACAAATGTCGTAAGGTCTGATCTCGTCATAGGTTCGAGGTGTAAGTTTTTTAAAAAGTTCCTAATTTGCCAGTATTTATGATATGAGAATGAAATAAACATCATTTTATTGGTCCTTGAAAGTAGTTTTGGATCCGAAAAAGTATCCTTTTGTTTGAACGTTATTTTTCTAAGTTCTCAAAGCAAACAGATAGTCCTATTCTACGGGCTTAAGATACAAGGGATTTTAAATTTTGCTGAAATTTTCTTAACCAATCGATTTTGAAATAAATTTTCAACTGAACGGATTCGGTGGTTTTTGATATATTGCGTTTTGCATTTTTTTATCTTTCATCAAAGTTAAAACATTTTTCTACAATTGTACTGTTTTAGGTCTCCTAATAGGTTCCGGATAGTATGAAATTTCCGAAAATCGTTTGTTTTTTTTGCAGAAATATAAACATTATGACTTAGAGTATTCATTTGTAAAAGATTGAAGTACATCCAATTTTTTAAAACCCCGAAAAAGCACATTTACAGAGTTACGGCAAAATCACGACTTGACCATGACCACCGTTTTCTGGCCTAAGAGTCGCCCTTAGCTATAACTCAAATAGTTTTCGTCCGTTTTGGTGTCAGTGTTTTTCAATTTTATACCATACTTTGTCTAAATTCCCAGCCAAAAACACTATTTTCAATTTCCACAGGAATTGTCAATAAATTGAGGTATTTTGAAGACGTGTTTACAATTATGTGCTCGTACGCGCTAGATAGTTGCTACCACACTCATTGTTAATTTAGAACTATCGAAGGCGGCATGTGCTAGTATAATTAATATTTCTACAATCCTGGACAAAAAAA
>OX421454.1:7293505-7328505 GCA_949126865.1 Montipora capitata | reverse complement strand
AGCCATTAAGTCGTCCAGTAAATCAAACATCTTAGAATCAAAGAAAGTGCAGAATCGTGTCGCAAGGTCATGCTGGTCAGTATGGGTAGGCAGGATTATCTTGTTCTTTACGGTGAACAGCCCATCAACGAGATTGAAGAGTTCAGATTGAGTCGATGTAGAGATTTTATCAAAGTAGTAGTTCCTCTTTGCATTTTCAACAGCAGTGTAGTACTCACTTGCCTTCTGTTGGTAGACTTGTTTGTTGATTTCAAGATTTGATATTTGCCATTTTCTTTTCCATCGACGTTTTTCTCGCTTTAAGTCACGAAGATGATCAGAAAACCAAGGAGAGAACACAGCAACACCACCACCAGTAGAGTTTGTCCTAGGTGTATGCACAATGTCGTAGTCGTTTAGAGTGTTGGTGTCCTGTCATCTCGATTGCCAGTCAACCATGTTTCTCTAATAGCCATGATGTCCAAGTTTTTCGATGCAATAAAATCAGTCAAAACAGTTGTTTTGTTCTTAATAGATCTGGAATTCCAAGAGGCAACGCGGGCTCTTGGTTGATATTTCAACGGGATCGGTTTTGAGATCTTAACATTGATAAGATTATCAGGGTTCGCGTGTCGCTCATACCATATGGAATCGCCAGAGTTAATACTGTAATGTTGACGTTCAGCAAGATTGGAGTCTATTGTAGAGCCAACAATAGGATCAGAGTTTTGGCAAACGTCCCAAGAGATATTCGAGGTTGCTGCACTTTGAATATTAAATGAGCTCGATATTCGATAAGAAATATTGCTTCCAGGAGAAAAGATTTTCCGATGGTGTGCTTGAGAACGTCCCCCACGACAACCACGAGAACGCCGTATCAGACCACGTGACTTCAAGGTCGTCCAAATCGACAGTTCCAACAGTGGTTTGTGAATCACTGAAGTGGAAGAATGGCGGGAGATTTGGTTAACAACACCAATCTTCCAATTTTTACTGCACGACAGCAGGAATTTTCTTGTATATCGAATCATTTCTGATTGACAAATGAGATACAACACTGACTAAGGCAGAATTATCTCCGAAATCGACAATATAGAGGAGCAAAAACCAAAAAGTTATCGGAGCTCAAAAATAAGCAGCCAGCTAGAGCGGCGCCCAGGAAATATATGCAACGAGTGGTCAGAACGAGTCTTGAACCCGGGGACTCCGGAACTCAAGGCAAGCGTCCTAGCCACTGGGCCTCACTGCCTACTCCTCTTAATGGAAATCTTTGTGTTTTATGCATCTTGACCGTCGAACGGTTGATTTAAATTGGAAAGTGTCACACAGGGTTTTGTACACTGCTGCCCGTCTTATTTCTTCCATCTTCTTGTTTCTGTGGTTATCGTCTTGAGTCTCACGAACATCTTTTCTTTTCTTGCCCTCTTGCTACAATCTTGGACAGAATAAAAGGGAACAGGAAACCCCCATCCCCCCCAAAGCAAGGATGAAGCCGCGCAAAAGCCAAAACGCGCCATTTTCCCATCCTTGATTTGGGGTGAAGGTGGGTTTCAAATCTCCCATCTATTTTGTCCAAGATTGTAGGAGTGGCACTGATTGGGTGCAGTTGTTTTTCAAGTTATCTCCAGCTTGCCCGCTCGGGTAGCCAATCACAGCGCGGGATTTGGTTCATCTTGCCCGCTCACGGAGCTAGTCATATAATAATAGTGCTTATGCGGATGAATTGGCATTTGGCGTGTGAGTTATTTTGGACGTGCGCGTGAATTAATTTTATCACATATATAAAGTATTTCTCTCAGGTTTTCCTTCCGGCTTGACAGCGTCTCTTGCTACCCTTTCTGTAATTTTTCTTGTATTTGTCATCATTTTGTTACAATTTCTGCCGAATTCATGTGGCAGCTATTCTAATCGTGTTCATTTGAGATTGGCGGATTTCTGGTTGTTTGCGTCAGTTGTGCCCACAGTATCAAGGGCAGCTTTGTGGCTCATGGCATGTTGTCCTTTCTGCGAAACGACATGGTTAGATGTTGGCGTAGAGGACACAATCAATAAGTTAATTGTTTCTTTTTTCCTACTTCGATTGCTATGTATAATATAAGATTATTCACTTGTGGAGGTATTTACCAGGGTCACGAAAGTTTTGGTGACGTCCCAAGAGGAAGGCGAATCGCCGTATCTCGCGATCTTTTATCTGTTTTGTTAATAACTAGCGAGTGCTATCAATAACGTTTGCCTTGTTCTGTTAATATTGCGATACTATACAGTGAATAGTCTAACTTAATACTTCTAAGACCCTGTTTATATGGTCTCGGATACCCGAGACAACCCTCTCCCTGGGCTAGATATTTTTTCACTCATATGTTTAAAAAATTCTATCAGCCGTTTACATGAGGAGAATGAGACAACTCGGGGAGGCGAGTTGCCTCGCCTTGGCAGATAGGGAAACCCTGGTGGGCGAGACAATTTTTTGGCATGCATGGTTAGTGTGCTCGACTCCGGATCGAGTGGTCCGGGTTCGGGTCCTTCCCGGGGACATTGTGTTGTGTTCTTGGGCAAGACACTTTACTCCCACGGTGCCTTTCTCCATCCAGGAGGGGGGGGGGGGGGGGTAAAAAATACTCCTAGTAGCTTCATGCCACAGAAACCGGGATAAGCTCCGGCTCTGATGGGCCACTTGACTCGTAAACAGGCTCTACTTACTTTTTTTTAACAGTTTGGCTCGACTACCCGTGACGAGACAGCAAAACCTTAAACGCGCACGCATAAAATAAAAATGAACGAAGCAATAGTTCGGGGGCTAATATATGTTGCTAGCGTTCGCTCGAATGAAATGATTTTTTCAGCCAAAATTCTTGGGTGACCCGAAAACACTGACCCTGGGTGAACGGACTGCTTTACGGACCGGTCCAAGTGAACACAATAGAACTTAGTGTTATCGGTCTTTTTCGAAGCACTCCGGTCCAAAGTAAAGAATCAGCGAAGGGAGTGACAATATCTGCTTAACATAAATTGTGCCCAAGCCTGACCTAGTCTATTAAATTTGCGGAGTGCAACCGACACGAGTGGTCTATCCGGCCAGACAACCGGTAAGTGAAATATACAATATTTATTTATTATATTTTATTATATTTATTGTTATTTTTATGTTGTTTTGTGGTTGTCCGTAGAGGGGGTCCGTAGGGGGTGATCCGTGGACCAGTCAGTAAGGCAGTTCGTGGGCCCGGTCCGTAGGGGGTCCACGAACCGGGGATCAGTGTTTTCGGGTCACCTAAAATTCTCACCGCAGCTAACGGAAACTCTCGATTCAAAAACAGCCTTTATTTAAACTACTCTAACACATCACTGCTCAGTTAGGATTGTCAGTCCATTTTCTGAATGTGAAAACGCAACTATACTTAATAAAAGACGAACTAGACAGAAAGAAGGGCAAATGATGACACGTATTTTTTAGTATGAGTCTTAAAATATATGCATAATTAAGCCGCTGTTACATGTTGAAACCTTTAGCTGAAACTTGTGTGCAACGATGATGTGAAACAAGTTTCAGGAGGCATTGCACTGTGGTCTCGATCGGTCTTGCTACCCTACGCTGCGTCAGCCAATCAGAAACCGGCTTAGGCCATGTAAACAACATTTCGAGACCAGTTTCAACGTTCCCGAACGAGTCTCGACCTTTTATGTTACACGTTGCAACGCCTGCTGAAACTTGCTTTACCGCGCCGTTGCACATAAGTTTCAGCTAAAAGTTTTAACGTGTAACAGCGGCTTAAGTAGGGTCGGTCACGCGATTCTCATATAAACTGGACTCCGAGTCGTCCGTTCATAAATCTGTCGATCGTACCGCTTTTCTGAGGCAGTCGTGTTTTGTCACGGAATCGAATAAAAAGACCGAGGGAGGCTTGGGTAGAGGAGAGAAAGAAGGGACTGCACTCCTTGCTGTAATCGACGCATTCAGAATCAACAAATCTGTTAATCTAATTAGTGAAAGTGATATGACAGATGGTTCCGCCTTTTTATTGCTAATTTAAAGAAACACTCAAAATAACTTCAGTAACGGAGTTGTAATATTGATGTGCATGTCTAATTCAATCAGACTATTCGGAAAAGAAACTGCAAAAAACTACTATATCTGCTTTGAATTTAATGAGCGACAATCTGGAGCCCATTACTCCTGGCGACAATCCAAAGAAGCCCGTTAAAAAGAACGGTAGAAAAGCTGAACAGTAAGAGGCCTCAGATTTTTGCCAGACTGTTTGCAGAATAAATGTTAAATTGAATGTTGGAGTGTTTTGGCAAGTTTCGACAGTGTGATGTTCGTCCACAACTATCAAGGACAAATTCTTGTTTAGAACGGACCACTCGTCAGTCATAAAATCTGAAGTCAGATGACATGCAGAAATGAAGACTCAATACTTGTTTGAAGCCATTTCCGTTAACAAATTCCCTTGCTTCTCGAAGGTAACTACCCATAGATAGACAATTGTTCGACCGAATCTGATTTTCGGTGACGCTGCAACGAGTAACGATTACCACGATCGGATGGCGTTTGATTTCGGTCTTCCGTAGACAAAGCTCTCATAAATAATGGTCTTGCCGAAACCAGTTGGTAGCAAAGCCATAACATACTTGCCAAATGGGAGGGCTTCGACTGCAAGTTTCTGCTCTTGTTTGTGTTCAATGTTTCCCATTTGAAAGGATAAATGACCGAAATCTTCCGCAAAAGCCATTTCGTGCTTATAATCGAAGCACGATCTGTCGAGAAGTAATTAACTCGTCAAAAAAATCTGGCAGCGGTGCATTGAAAATGGACCAATCCGAATTTTGAAATTTGATCCGAATTCTGATCGCCTCGGTTACAGTAACGGGTGCAGTCCCTTCTTTCTCTCCTCTTCCAAAGCCTCACTCGGTCTCTTTATTCGATTGCGTGACAAAACACGACTGCCTCAGAAAAGCGGGCCGCTCGACTGTTTTATGAAGGGACTGCTCAAAGTCTACTTATATACGCTCGGTAACGTTGTCTTGGGAAGGAGGGTTGTCTAGTCTACCCGTGACCATATAAACAGGGCCTGAGTAAGATGTCTTTGTGAGTTATATTGTAGAATTAGCAGCTGTCACCTATCCTTTCCCAAAAAAGTTACCTTAACGTTACATTTTTCCACTTGCACTCTCCCTTCTACCCCCACCTCCCCCCTTCAATTTTGGTAACGGGAAAAGGAGGCATTGCATGATGTTGGCGATAAGAAAACAACATTGTTAGGGGAGAGGAAATTAGATGAAAAGATTTTGGGGGAGGGATTTGTCCGAGATTCCCTAAAAAAGGAAAGTGTCTCAACCCTTTTGGCGCTTCTCAGGGAGTTTAAGAAACCACGACGGCTTCGGCGACAAAAACGTCGCTTCAAAATATAAGTATATCATGATTGTTCGATCTTGTTTATATCATTTAATATGGGCGAAGTGTCCTAAACCTGGATTGACATGGACGGATTTGAAGGAAAGTGTGACACTGAACTTTTTCACTGTAGTTGTCCACGTTGTCGTCAAAACCTTAAATTTGGCCATTCACGTAGTAGATTTGACGAATACGGGAGAGCAATGTTCACAAATGCATGCTGCATGTGCAGCACGATCATTTGGGTTTTTTCAACCAATAATATTACTGCTTTTTGGCGTTGTCGTTGCCGTAGCCGTCGTCGTTTCTTAAACTCCGTATTAACGATACATGAACAGTAACGAAAGGAAGCCTAAAAAATTCTATCAGGGCAGTTTGATTTGTCCATCTCACAACATATTAACCCTCCCCTCCCGAAAGTTAGCATCTTAACTTGATTCATCTCTTTGCAGTTTAAATATATATGGCTTCATATATTATTTACTTTTGTCATACACTGAATTTTGTTGCTCTTATTTGAAATATTATAATTTTAGTTACACAATAGCGCACAGAATATCACCCAAACATCCACGCTGTATAAAGCGTTATTTTAACCTTTTTCGCAGCCGAGCAATGCAGCCCTGAAACTATCACTTGAATTTCTTTTCCTTTTGTCAAATCATCAGCCCAAATTCCCAATCCAATCTCTTTGTTGGTCCAGTCCAGCTTTTAAGCAGCTCTTCAAAACAATAGCATTCAAAGGAATGCAACTATTACTATGCTTATTGCTTAATAAATGTAAAATTTATGGAATATGCAATTCTTGAGCACTGACGCCATGTTTGGCTAGGATTGAATACTTCATGAACACAAAAACCTACTCTCACAACTCATTAGTCCTGAATTCGTTGTTATGAAACCACTCACAGTAAGCGTATTCTTTGTTATTCAAGGATTGTTACGTTTATCAGGTGAGTCATTTGTCAGTCGAAACGGTTCAATTTCGTGAGTTTCGCCGGGATTGCAGTTTACATTACATTACCATCGTAAATGGAACCCTTATGTGATTGTGGAAGAAAGTTCCCCTTTTAAAGCACAAGCGTCTTCAATTTGACTGAAACTTACCTCCGACTTGGATTTTGGATCGATAATAGCTATTTTGCTCTGATTCTCGTCATTTCCGGGTCAGTAGCAATCGCTCTGCTATTTTGAATTTCGATCTTAAGATAGTTTACTACCCTAGTTCCAGAGGAAAAACCAAACTCACAGAAGGCGATAAGTAAACTCACTGTGATATGTTAACTTTAAATCTAAAGTTTGGCAGAAAGCAAAAGCAATGAAAATATACTCCGGGATTTTGAGCGAAATCCAAATTGAATAAGTTTTTAGAAACCGCTGTGAGGCAATTTATAGAAAGCAAGACGGCGAGAAAGGCTTACGGCGGTCTGAATCTCTCTTTCCGACATTTTATGTCGATTATCACTTGATGTTAAGTTTTAAAAAACGAGGGTGACGTAATGACATCATTAATACTGAACGAGATGCTTCCGTGAAGCATACACTGTGTTGCCTGTGGTACGTGCTACAGAAAATCAGAAGGCACTGAATTGTGTGGTATTGAAATACAGCATTCCAGTCTCTGAAGAATAACAAATAAAAGAGAAGCGAGAAACATTGGCTTCTGGGCTGACATGTTGATAATTTTCAAGTTCCCTCACAACTTCTTTGCACCACAAGTGTGCCCTCTGAGCATCTGACAGCTTCACTAAAGTCAAGCCCTGTTGAGCGAGGTTAGTGTTAGGATGGGAGACCAAAACAATAAACCCCTCGTAAAAAGCAGAAGCATCTGACCGAAAATACTATTAACGCTAACAAATGCGAACTCAGCAAGGTACAGATTTTGTTAGCTTGCTTTATGCAAAACAAATATTGATGAAAAAGCAAATAACTATTGATACACAGTTTCAGGGGGGCCAGTAGAAAGAGCAGAAGGAAGTTTCCGGGACGGTCGATCGAGAAGGAAATATTTACGACATGAAAATAACATTAATCTTGAACCGTGAATATAGAATATAAAAAGTTACGATCAGCGACAAACATTTTGGGAGATTTTTGCTACGTTCAAGTAAATTGCAAAAGTGACATGGCCGGAATTCAGCGGGCGCCGTGATTAAGTTACCGCGGCATGTTTACTCGCCAAACATTGAAGTATCTGTGTTAAATGATGGCAAGATACCGGGTTTTTGTAAGTTTCTTTTTCTGTCAAGTGTTATAAAGTTTGACAATGAAATGAGCGAAGTCAAAACAAAGATCCCAATCGCCCAACTCTTGTTTATGCAAAGTCAAAATTTACTCTCCAAGACGCGTACGACGTTATTTATCACCAGGTAATTCCATCATTTTGGAAATAGCAGCTACTTTATTATTCATCTGCGTCACAAGTTTTCACTGATTTTGGGGCTCATTTTGTTGAAACTCAAGCACGCTTCCAACAGGCCTGTGAACCCTTCCTGCTTACAGAGCAATACTAAAAAACTTCTCCCATATCACATTTCAACCTTAAAAATTCAATACACAACATGATATTATAATTCACAAAGGCAGAAAATACCACAGAATCCTTTTCGTCTCGACGGGCGATAGATTGTTGTACTCGTCGCTTTTGAGATTCCTGACTAGTTTATCCAACTGACTTTCCATTATTGAACTCCAAAGGGGTATATTTTGTTTAAGGATCCACTAAAACGCCATTCGCGTTACATGACTTTCGACGCCATTGCAGGCTAAGTTAATGATTCTACTGTGTCCACCAGAGAAATCTACGCAGTTCCACTACCCTCTCGATCCTAAGAAAATACGCGCAGAAGGCTCTATGCACAAAGACACCACTTACCAGGGGAGTGACAGGCAAGACTTTTACCGACACGGAAAAAAAAAACTAAAAAAAAGAAAAAAAGAAAACAAACAAACAAAACGCAGACCTCGACTGGGTTTGCCCATAGGCAACCCAGTAAAAAGTTGTTCACGGCATATTTCTTAGGGGTGTTACGAAAACTAAGACCTAAGACTCCGGGGTCTTAGTAACTAAGACCCCTTGTAAACGTGCAGTGGAATTTTAAAATGGGCGCTTAGACTTAATACAGTTTATCAGCACTATTTGAAATGTGTGCTTTGAATGAAATGCGAGACTTGCATGACTCGCTGGCTCGCAGATTTTCTAGCCCAGGCTCACAATCGCTTATATTATTTGTGCGCAGTGCTGGTTGGACAGGCAGTCATTTGTAACCTCAGTCTACCGTGCAACTCTAGAAAACGTAGGGTCACGTATCTCGGCATTTACATTTTTTAATATTTGAAGGCTAGTAAAACTTTATTTAAAAATTGATAATACTCCACAGAACTAAATTAAATACTTGGTCTCCCTCGGTATATTTGTGTGGCTCCTCGAGCACCAAAATATTTCGGGAAAGTTTCGGTTTGATAACCCTTTGCTTTTAAAGGTACTATTAATCCAGAAACCTAAAAAGTCGGAAGCGCTTGCAACTATATGTCAAAGAGGGTATTCAAGAATACATATAAAAGGTAAGGGTACGTAAGCTTATACTAAAGTAAAAAAATATGCTTGAATAAAAATGATCTCTTCACGCTTTCGCAAATATTAATCACGATTAGTTTTTCTCATTTGCATTACAATGTAATCTAACGTGGACGTGAGGCAATTTCGGGTTAAAACTACAAAATAGCCCGAAATTGCCTCACATACATGCTAGATTGTATTGTAATGCAAATGAGAAAAACTAACCGTGAAAACGGATATCGGTGAACAAACGGGACAAGTATGGCGAAACAACAATGCCGTGTATATTGCCGTGTATAAGAACACACGAAGGATTTTTTGTGCCCAATCAGGAGCCAGCATTCGCCGAGCCTTTTGGAAATGGTCTGGTGAGACTCGAGACCCAGGGGCTCTTTCACCCGTTCTTGAAAACTTTCGTTGCCTTTTCTCCTACCCGACTGACTGCCCCTGGGTCTCCGAGGTCTCACGAGCTTATTTCTCATGATCAGGGGTCTGTTTCTCGAAAGTTCCGAGAACTTTTTTGGGCCCTAGAAGCCAGCTGTCAAACTGCAATCTGCTTATTTTGAAAAGCTGATCCTTTAACATGTTTTTAATGTAAGAAAAACTAAGAGGATTGCGAAGTTTGGTGGCTTAGAACCTCGGCGTTGCGAAGATATAAAGGGAATTGCGACACCCGAAATAGGCCCGAAAAGTTTCGGGGCTTTTGAGAAACAGGCCACAGCTTGTTACAATGAGGATATGAAATATCATCTGTTAGGGGGTGGGGGTAGATCGAGCTCTCCTGGTACTTGTTTATGAGAAACATTGCAATCACTATAAACAGAAACAAAACATTTCATAACAGAAACTATAACAACTTCAATAAGCCGTTATAAATTAAAAACTAGAAAATCCCCTGCCACTCCCCCACCCTTTAGACAGTAAAAGGAAAGGAAAGGAAAATAACTTTATTTAAGTGTCTAGTCGTTCTAGCGCTGGAGCACTAGTTCGGGACACTGTAAACTGAAATTAACAATGAATGCAAATCAAGTGAAATGTTGGTTTTTGAGGCGAGGGGAAACCTGGAGTATCCGGAGAAAACCTCTCGGTGCAGAGTAGAGAACCAACAAACTCAACCCATATATGACGCCGAGTCGAGGAATCGAACCCGGGCGACATTGGTGGGAGGCGAGTGCACTCACCACTGCGCCATCTCTGCACCCCAACTTGATATCCGCACTGAAATAGGCTCAGTAATAAGCGTGTGAGCGAGGCGAATGCGGAGAAACTTATGGAAAATCACCTATGTCCTGCATGTAAAACTATTTCAGTTCGCTATCAGACATAAAAATAAGATTGACCATCTACGGCATCCGTTTATAACTTGCGTGACTTACGGCGTAATTGTGGACTTGTTAGCCGTGATAACAAATGTGTACTGGCAAAATAATCTGTGTATCACGATTTTAGTGGTTACAGCCAAAGGGTTACTGAACAGACTGAGTTTCTCGTTATTCCAAAGACCCATCTTTAGTTTCCGTGCCAAGAAGTAAGCATCGACGAATCGCATTGTTGTTTTTTTGTCACACAATATTCAAGCGAGTGAAGGCGTTGTACGTGTCTGTTTAAAGGAAACTATGTATGGAGACAACATCCAGCACCCAAATCTCTGACTAGCGGTAAAATTTCCCGGGTTTCTTTCCCGTTGTTTCCACGTACTACGAACACTAAGACCCCGGGGTCTTACATTCGGTCTTACATGTAGATCTCTGTCTTCGTAACACCCTATATTTCTTAGGCATAAAGTAAATACGTACGTTTTTTTGTGCTTCAGATGGCAGCAGTATAACATGGTATGAGCCTCTCCCAATTCAGGCTGTTTCAGACACTTACGTAGTGGATCATTTGGGAAACAGCACACAGCTTCTGGAAGGAAGCATCAATGCATCTCTTAGCTGGAACTTCAGTTTATCATCAGATTTAAACTTTAATTCCGCAACGTTAAGGTTTGGTGGGACCTTCATCGCAGGAGTTCAGCCATTTGGAGGATCTGGAGTGCAATTAGGATTTGAAGACAAATTCGACATCAGATGGGTTCCTTTCCAAAGATTAACTTTGATAATATTTAATGTGACAACTGAAGTAAATGGCACATTCAGCTGCACTGTTACTGCCACGAAAGGATTTGGCACTGTAAACTTTGGAAGCAACATTCAAGTTCATGTCATTGGTAAGCTTTGTGTTACTATTAAAATGTTTGCAGGAAATATGTTTACGCTTTGCATTTACCTCATTTTCTATTCTACTAATTTTGGGTTGTGATTTCTTTCTGCTTTTCATATTTTCAAAAGCAAAAATTAATGACCAATTCCCTCAACATGTATGATTAATATTGCACATTCATCAGTTTGTTCGTAGACTGAATAGAAAGCGACAAACAGTAAGGGTTTAAAATATTATCTGTGTAGTTTAATTAAAGGAGTGAATTTCAAACTCTCACTCCATCTTTGTGCCCTTCATTTTATCGCAAATAAGTCATTTGTGGCCGAGTATTAGGAAAGAACGGACCCATCAGCAATTGACATATACTGCAAAATTTAAGGCGCTGTTACACTGTTAAATGTTTCGTGCAATTTGTCTCGCAATGTCTTGGCGACATTGTGACAGGACAAGTTGCACGAAACATTTCACAGAAGATACACTAAAGATATCAAGAAGCCTAAGTTGACAAAATAAAGAAGTGGTATTTGCAAGATAGTCAGCTTTTGCTGTCAGCCGCACTACGCGCTTCTGCAAAAGGTAAATGCAATTTAGGTTAGAGCAGGAGGTGGAGGACCAGGCCACATTGCAATAGGTTAAATGAGGATAGACGAGGTAATAATTAAAGAACAGCAACGTTTTAGTTGAAACATAAAAGCGAGATTTGGCAATCACTCCAATATACTTCGAAATCTTCTTTGAAACAAGACTAATGTGAGGTTTCCTTGAAAGATGATGGTCAACGAGGACGCCAAGGAATTTAGTTTCGGTAACTTGCTTAAGGTCTCGGTAAATGAAAATTTTAGTACATTGCTCGATTTTGTTTTTTTTTTTTGGATTTTTGGCATGAGTGGGTCCTAAATTTTATTTTGGCAGAAAAAGAAAATCAGAAAGTGCTTTTTAACCCTTCTAAAATGAGCCTTTTCTGTTTCCCGCAATAAGTTACGCGCGAAAAGTGATTGACAGCCCCTGTCTATTGCGTGACAAAACACTCAAGTGTCGTATTTCAACAGCGCGTGCTGGCGTAGCTCGATAATTCGAAACACTCTACTCTCTTCGGAAAGTTACTCTCGACAATCATCAAAACATCTACGGAATATGAAGCCTATGAAACGGAAATCGGACTGTCCCTGGACTAGCACACGGAAACGGAAGAAACAGAGAAAGACAACGGAAAGTATTTCGGAGCATAAGAAAACTACACTGGCACAGTCAGACAAGGGATCATGGTTTGATCAAGTGAAATGGCTGAGAAACTGTGACTGAAAACAAATGTCTTGCCTTACTAAATTTCTACAAAAAATGTTTTCAGCTGCCTATTCTTGAGCTGTAGGTAGTTCCAAGGCATTACAGAAGTCTTTCACCTTTCGTTGAAGCACTATCCTAGAAGAATACTTCAAGAGCATCTCATGCAACTTCTCTGGTAGAGTCAGTGTAAATATGGCTCTTTCACTTTTTACTTCGGGGTCACTTTCAAGCAGAGCATCAACTTCAAGCCACGTCCACTCTTCTTCTGGTTTCATGAAAAAGGCAGGGCCCTTAAATCACCTTTCATTTTTCAGGAATCGTTGTACCGGATCCCTCGGGATGCTTCGTCAGCTGGGTTGAGGCTTCCTGGGCAATGTCTCCACTGACTAGGCTGAGAGGCTTGCCGGATCTCTAAAACTCGGTTAGCAACATATGTCTTGAATCTTCGTGTCTCACTGTTAATGTACTGCAGCGTTATCTTTGAATCAATCCAAAAGAACAAAGCACAAATGGCTAGGTCAATCTCCTTTTGAATCAAGTGATGCACTCGCACTCCGATAGTAGTCGAGTCTTGGCACTGAGACAAATTGTAGAGGGCTTGGTGGTGCGACTTTTAGCTTAGACTTGATGAAGGAACATCGGATGTTTCTCGTCTCAAGTATGAAACAGTTCCATACCCAACCTCCGACGCATCACTAAAGTGGTGCAGTTTCAAGGTAGCTTCGAGGGAACACCCACCCGGAAAATGTCATCGAGGGACACTAACGTGATTGAGTAATGCCAAATCCTTCATTCACTTATTCCACCAGGTGGGCAAGTCTCCAGGCAACTTCTCATCCCAACCGAGCTTTAACCGCCATTTATTTTGTAATACTCTCTTAGCTGGGAGCAGGACTGGCCCAATCATGCCAAGAGAGTCAAAGATAGAACTTGTAGTTGACAAACACCTCGTCTAGTGTCGTGTTTGGGTTTCGCTGATGGGAATGATGACTTGACTCCAAAAGTGTCAGTCACGATGTTCCAGTGTAGTCCGAGGGCTCTTTGTATGGGAAGTTTATCAAGGTCAAGATTCTTGATCGTCCTTTCTTTGGCTGGGATTGCAGCTAACACATCCCTGACATTTGAAAAAAACTTGATCAGGCAGAAGTTTCCCCTTTCTAACATTCTTCATTAGTTCTAGCGATGATCACACGGCCTGTTCCATTGTAGACTTTGAAAACAAACAATCATCCACGTTAGAAGTTCTTTTTTAACGATTTCCCGGATGTCTTCTCCAAAGGCAGCTTCACTGTCAGGAGCGGTCTGTTGTAATGCCCAAGCAGCAATGTAGTCACTAGGGGTGTCGTCAATACAATCACTCCACCACAAGAATCGAAGCGCGTCTGTGTCTTCCTCTCTACGGGCCACCATATGGAACATGCTCTCGATGTCAGAAGCCACCACTACCTCATCTTTTCTAAACCGCATCAGTACCCCCTACTCATGAGTTGTTAAGATGAGGACCTTGAGGTAGTTCTTTATTTAGGGTAGTTCCCTCACATCGTGCAGCTGCATCATACACCACCCTTACTTTACTCTTGTTGGGGTTGGTCACTCAATGGTGGGGTAAGTACCAATGGTAGTTACTTGTGAGGGACTTTTCGTCGTCCGAAGATTTGTCTGCATAACCCTTATCTATGTAGTCATTCATTACTGTAATGTATTGTCCAGCAAATTCAGGATTTCGTCAAAAGCGCCTTTTACGCTGCTGTCACCTTTTCTCAGCTTGAGTGCGACTATTGGGCAATTAAGGGTTGTCCTTTCGCCACAGAAGACTAACTTCATACCTTTCATCCTTCAGCCGGGTCGTTTCTTCAAGATTTCAAGAGCTCTCTCGTCTTCCACACTGTGAGAACTGTCACCATCATTACTAAATCCATGCGACTCTAAAGCCCAGAACCTTTCAACTTGGTCATGGAGTTTAATGTCTTGCTTGTCCTCAGCCCAATCAAACTGAAAGGCTGATAGTTCAATCGGAATGTTGCCGTCCTGCCTACTGTTGGTTGGCCCCGCTACACACCATCCAAACGGGGTCTTCATACGACACGGCTGATTTTGTGGAGCCACTCCCCAACAATAATCAAGAACTATGTGCGCTTGCGGTACGTCCTGACCGACTAGAATGGACACCTCACTCAAATCCACAGGAACCCTTGGCAATCTTAAACCCTTGAGGTGTGGCCATGAAGACAAATCCAGTTGAGCTGGATAGAAATTGTCCGACACATTTGAACTTTCCACTGCTAAAGTATGAAACATTGGGAAGGAGGGTCCCCCATGGCTTGTAGAGTTGATTTGGAATTTGACTTTATATAGCTCAAGATTCTGGTTCCTTTGGGTGACAGTGTTTATACTACCTTTCTCTGGAACCCCTTGAAATTGCAGTCTGCCCACGAGGTTGGAAGTGATCATTGAACCAACAGCGGCTGAGTCCAACAGACCATATGTAGTAAGCGTATTTCCGTTTTCAGCGATCACTCTTAATGGAACAACCTTGAGAAGCACAAAACTCCTAGTAATGTCGTCCATTGTTGCATTGTTCACAGATAGGTTAGAGCCTAGGGACGAGCTCTGATCAACACTGCCTTCAACATTCCCAGCCTCGTTTATTGTCGGATCATATAACAGTGAGTGGTGATCTTGTGGACAGGCGCAGTCCTTTTCGACACAACCTTTTTTCTTTGGGCAGCTTCTTTGCAGTTGAGTATGGGACCGACACCGGTAACAAAGAGTCTTAAACCTTGCAAACCCTCTCCGCCAACCTACCCCTTTAGACAGGAACACTCGGCACTGGGAAACTGCGTGGATTCCCTTGCACACCTTGCAGTGTTCACCTTGACTGCAGTTCATTTGTCTGTCTTCTTATTTACCAGCAATTGGGGGCTTCATCTTTCTTTGATTCCCTTTGGCTTTAGATACTTGAGCCCCAGTTGCCAAAGTAGTGATCCTTGAACCAGTTGAACCTCTTGGGGCTGATTTCTTGGTGTTCCTGATGACACTGAACATGACCCTTGTGTGGTTTGCTCTACCATACACAGGGTCATTCTGAATTAGTCATTGTGCAACAATAAACTTGGAGAGCTCCTTCAAGTCAGGTTCCCTTCCGTTTGATCTTTCCCGATACTCCTTTTCAACCCTTCTCCATCTCCCTTGGAGGTGACCTGGCAAGCAATCGTAGATGTGTCTCAGTTACTGGTACAATCAAGTTCACATGACTGTAATTCGACCATTGCCCAGCAAAGGTTCTCTATCTCATCTGACAAGTCCGGGAGTGCTGTATTATCTCCAGCTCTTATCTTTGGCCCATCAGTAACGGACGATTTCAAAGCCTGAACTATCATAGCACTCTGTCCAAATATGTGCTCTAGCACCTTCAGGGCCAGCTGGCATCCATTTGGCAACCCACTGTAATTCTCAATCACCTCCTTCGCTATGGCGGTAGTGTAAGACAAGTAACTCATCTTTTCACTGTCAGACAGAGATTTTTTACATTCCACTTGGTCCCGAAAATTTGCTCTAAACTGTAGGTACTTGGCAGGGTTGCCATCAAACGGGGCAGGCTCCGGTGGGGGCTGAGACAGTCTAAGTTCCATCCTTTCCCAGAAAGTGGGTTGGGGTTCACATAGTCTCCCTTTGAGGAAGAGTTTGTTCGTTCTGTGCCAGTTTGCGGCTTGTCTGAACATCTCTCAACGCATTCCTCGTAACAACGCAACCATTATGCTCATCTGCACCTCGTTTAGCAGAACTCAAACCAATATTAGCTTCAGGTTCTAGCACTTGTGGGGGTGAAAGGTTAAACTTTGGCGCATCCGGGTTCAAGGCACCCTTGGGCTGATTTGTTGCTGAGTTAACAGATGACTTCAATAGGCCTTCTTTGGTCAATCTGTTATCTGGGTTAGCATTGTCATTGTCAGGGTCATCTGACCCTGGGTATTGCTCTTCATCCACTTTCGCTGCATCCTCATATACCTTGCTAACAGCAGCAGCGATGGCACATTCAGCGATTAACCTTGCTCCTTCTGCCTCCATTTTGGCAGCTTCAACTTGATAAAGTTGAGCAACTCTCGCCTTTAATTCAACTTCCTTAGCTTTAGCTTTCAGGGATCTTACTCTAAAGGAGGTAGTACTTGTCCGCGAGGCTTTACTGTTTTTACTAGACTTCATACTAGATTCGGTTGAGTTCCTTTCCCATTTTTCGTTTCTAATTTGCTGTTTAGCATCAATCACCCACTTACGAACCAGTTCGCGAAAGGGCACTATTTCCTTATGCATAGCAATATAAACTTGGTGGTCCTGTGCATGTTCTTCTGTAGTCAACAATTCTTGTATCTCTTCATGAAGATCTCCAGAGAACTTAAAACGTTCATTCAATTTGATATGTTCCTGACTAACTAGTTCAAATTTGTTATTCAGACCCGTAAGTATTTCGATATTACCGACTTGAGCCTGCATTTCTCTCTTTAGCCTCTTTCGATCACGAACAAATTGAGCAAGTTTATGAGATTTAACTTTTTTCCGTTAACTTGGGTTGCCTCATCTTGTCAACATCCACAGTGTCAGAAGCAGCGCCTCCAAGACTTGAATTTTCCACACAGTCGTGTCCGCATCCAAGATTCTATGTCCACTGAATTTTTCAATAAAATGTTCCGTGTCATTGTTCAAGACTAAATTCGTGATTTCCCACTCTTCAGTAGCATAGCCTGACTCCGTATGGATAATTTCTATCATTGTAGAATTCGCTTGGAGGGTCCAAGATAACGTTTCCTCAGAAGCAGTAGTCATTTCTGTCAGCAATAATCACTCCTGCGTCGCCTTACAAAGTGGTTTTATAGTTGATGCATTGACACAAACAAATCCTTCGTGCTCAATGAAAGGAAATGACCAAAGATACCATTGCTTTAGTGAGATACTCGCAACAATGTCCCAATTCGGCGGTCATCGGAGAAACTTCGTCAAATCGAAGACAACAACTCGATCCAAACAAATGTAATTTGAAGTGACTGTCGATCCAAAACAAGAAACCATCAAATCCACTGCTAAACTAGCGTTTCAACGTTTATTCGTATCCTTACAACATTCAGGACCCGTTTCTTCGAGTGAATTTGCTCCGCTAGACGAACACACGAATATCTCGGTCTAAGCAACTATGCAAGAAAACAAAAAAACAAAATCGCGTGACTGAAATGGCGGGAAGTAGAAACAGGGGACCCAGCCGCAACAATGCCGCTTTGTGCTGTTTGTGTGTTTGTTATCGTAACATATACTCCAGATTTTTTCTTATTCCGCACTTTTTAAAAAAATTCTTAATTTAAGTGTACAGAGGGATCTCATTATAGTAATAAGCCCACGCGGTTTCCAAACGAGCTCCTTTGCCAGGAAGTATTCAAGTATTAAATATAACAAATTTTAACCTATTTTTTTAAAAAAGTATTAAATATAGAAACTTGTGGCGTGTATTTAATGGGATGGTGATTGGTTAAAGAGACCAAAGAACTATAATGGTTGGTGATATTTTCTTTAGCAGCAGCATTTTCATTTCGTGGCGCCGAAGTAAAGTGTTATCAAGAAAGTTAACCATCGTGTCGTTTGCCTTGAGGGCCGACTTAATCGAAAACATGTTGAAACTGTTTTCTATTGTTGTCAGCCCACATGTTTCTGAAAACATGTAAAGTGGTCTTGTTATTTCTTCCATTTCTTTTCTGCTAAACAACCGTTCAATTGAGACTCGATGCGGTGAGAGCAAATCAGTGAACGGTTAACCAACCCTGTCCAAATTCGTTGCAAGCGAGCCTCGAAGGATTTTGAACATTTGAATATTAGAGAGCTTAAGCACGAGACGTTTTTGTCAACACGGACGCCAAGTAGCCGAGGTGAAACTGGGTCGAGACCGGCGTCTGTGACTTGACTTGTTTGTGTTAAGCATGTCGCGTCAGTGATTTTACGGCATCGCTAGTTAATTGTACAGCAGTTTTGATTCTTTGTCTTCTTTCTTAATACTGAATCATGACCTCGTTAAGAAAGACAAGAGATATGCTTTTTTAGAGCTACAATCAAAGATTGATTTCAGAGGATGAACTTATTGTTTTATTGGAAGAGAGCACGGCTTGAAATTCTCAATCCAGTTACGATCGATAATCCTGAAATGATTCTGAATGTAAAGCAAAGTTCAGATCTGCCAGTGTTAGCTAATTTGTCCAATCCATTTGGTACATTTCTGTAAAGGAAAGCAAATGACAAATACAATTGAAGCCTTGCAAAAAAAGAAATTAAATTTGACTGTAATTAAAATTTTTCAACATTTAGCATGGTCTTTGTGGAAACGTTGTCTTAGCATTGCCAGCGCATTAAAATTTAAGACCACAGATAAAAAACACAAGTACATACAAAAGGATATATCAAGGAAAAGAAATGTTTTTCAAAAGAGACTTACTCGAGGTTTTTTGGCAAGACTGAGTCTCGGCGTCTGCAGCGCTGTTGTTCACCAGCCGGTAGAACTGACAAAGAAGAGTTTCTTTCATAAATAATAGGAATTAGAAAGTTGATTGTCCAGCACCTGCAGGAAAAGAACAAAAATCAACCAAAAAAGCAGAGTTATTGCACCTAAAATAAACTTACCTTTTCGCGTTTTTGTTTTTCACCACAGACGCCAAATAGGCAGCTTTGAGGTTTGTGACTTGACGTCTGTGACGTGTGACGTCAATTTCTTTGCAAAATCACTTCCGGTCGCCGTCCGTGTTGACAAAAACGTCGCGTGCTTAAGCTCTCTATTCATCGTTGTTTCTCAGCAATGGATACACGCTAGTCCTTGAAACTTGGTAAAGATAAATAAATTCATCAGTCTGGCCATCGCCGGAGTTTGAGCGTGACTGATGCCGGGAAAGTGTGATTTTATCGGCGAGATGTGAGGTAAGCTGCAAATTACTTTCCAGCCGCCTTTTCTTTATTTATGTACGAGTGACAACCCGGAAAGCTGAGAAGAAAAAGCGAGGACAATAAAGTACGGCTTTTTTATTGAGAATTTTTGCGTGTAAATATCTTTTTGAGTGTTTGTTATCGGGATTCCCATACAAATCCTTACAATTTTTTAACCCTCCGAATCTGGGCTGCCTGCAGGTATAATGAGTCATGATAAACAGACGTTTGTTTGTGGTAGATGAGAGAAATGCATCACTTCTTTAGAGCAAGCTTAATTCGTTGAGATTTCCTAGTACACCTCAACACGATATCCATACGAGCAATTGATTTCAAGAAGCCAATGTTTATAACACGTCTGTGTAAATTCTTGGCAAAATTACGTCGTTAGCGCACTCAACAGTGAAATCACACTTCCAAGGATTTAATTTAGTTGCTTATATTTGAAACGCTACAACTTTAGCTGCACAATAGTGCGTAGAAAATCGTCCACCCGTTGATGTTACAAGGCGTTTTGGACTCCTCGCGGCATTACAGCCATGAACAATTGCTTAAAACTCCATTCCTGTTGATATATCATTAATCCTTCATCTCTAAGCAGTTCCTTCTTCCGTCAAAACAATGCCTATCAAAGGAATGTACATGTAACGGTAACTGTAGATGGTTTCCAATCAATCTTTAGAGTCACAGGTAACAATGACGTAATGTACAATTGCTGTTGGACAGAAAAAAAGGCTCTAATGAGAGATCCTATGTTTTCGTCCACCAACATGACAGGATGACGTGACGTCAAAACCATGTATTATTATGCTTATCCCCAAATCAATTAAACGTGTCTACGTAATATGCAACAGCACTGACGCGATGTTTAGCTACGATCCGAATACTCCACGAACGTTAAAGCCTGCTCTCACAACTTCATTGTGAAGTTGTTGTTATGAAGCCACCCACAGTGAGTTTATTCCTTATTATTCAAGGATTGCTACGTTTTTCAGGTGAGTGATTAGTCAGTCGAAACGTTGCAAACTCGCGGAAATTAGCCGGAATCGTGCTTTGTATTACATTACGATTGAAAAGAAAAACCGTTATGTAATTGTGAAAGAAACACCCCCTTTTAAAGTTACAGCGTCTTTAGTTTAACCTAAACTTATCTCAGACCAGAATCTTTTTATGCAATCTATTTTAAAGTCGCAGAAACTCTAATTCTTGCATTTCTTCCGGGTCGTTGTGCTATTTTAAGTTCAATTCAAAGATAGTGAGAAAACACAAGGAAATGCAAATAATACTCTGTGATATTTAGCTATACCTAAAATAACGGAATGATTTTATACCAAAGAAACTGCAATTGATGGCAAGGAAGACAACAAGACAAGCAAACGACGGTTGGTAATTTCACTGACTGTGAAATGATGGGAAGTGTATGTCATGCTGCAGCAGCTTAACAGGGTGATGAGCTGCCATCGTAACTACAGAATCTTGTTACGTCATGTTTTTCTTCCTCAAAATAAAGTAAATAAATGCCAATTTATGCCTCAGGAGGTGGCAGTATAACATGGTATGAGCCTCCCCCGATTCAGACCTTCTCAGATACTGACACAGTGGATCATTTGGCAAACAGCACACAGCTTCTTGAAGGAATCATCAATGCATCTCTTAGCTGGAACTTCAGTTTATCATCAGATTTAAACTTTGACGCCTTAACTTTAGATTTCGAAGGGACCATCATTGCAGGAGTTCTACCATCAGGACCTGGAGTACAAGCAGGTTTCGAAGACAAATTCAACGTCAGGTGGATTCCTTCCAAAAGATTCACTTTGATAATATTTAATGTAACGACTGGGGTAAATGACCTATTCAGTTGCACTGTTACTGCAAGGAAAGGATTTAGCACTGAAGTCTTTACAAGCAAAATTCATGTACATGTGGTTGGTAAGCTTTATTTCATATACTTAAAATGTTTAGAGGCAATATTTCTACGCCTTGCATTTCAGTCCCTCATTTATATTCTAATAATTTTGTTTTGTGAATTTTGTCCGCATTGCATCTTTACAAAGGCAACAAGCAATGGCCAACCCCCTCAATATATATGATTGCACATTCGTCAGTCGGTTCTTAGAATAGTGAGCGAGAAACAGTAAGGGGTTACAGTATTATCTGCGTAGATTTATTAAAGAATTGACTTTTAAACTTTAACTCCATCTTTGTGCACTTCACTTATTCGCAAATTAGTCACTTGTGGCCGAATTTTAGGAAGGAACGGATCCATCAAAAATTAACATGCACAGCAAAATTTAAGCAAACGCCGTAGACCAACTTATAAAATTGGCCACAATGTCGCAGTGCCTTATTAACAACAGGCTCGACACTGGGTGCGAAGTGTTCAGTTGTTCAGCAAGAGAGGGTGAAGCTACCTTGCGCATCGATGAAACTCCAAGTCCCTCTTTGAGTACTTTACAGACTTCCAAAGTATCATTCGTTTTCAATGTTTGACTGCATGGAGAAGTATGTCGTCATAATCATGCCTGCTGGAAACTATTGTAAACACATCGTAGGTACGTGATATGCAAGTATTCTGAGAAACGTTCCAGAAGTGAGTGGACGTAAAAAACCGAGATGTGCATCGCAACATTACAATTTTTTTGTATCACTTATCACACAATTGATTAGTTTTAAGAACCCTTCCCCAGTGATTCTCACGGTTTTGTTTGCTTTTCATGTGAGATAATAATGAGATGACACAATCTATTAATTACCTAAGCCAAATGTCAAAAGCTCTATGACAAGTACAGGCCCAATAACGTTATCACTGTCCAACATGGTTTGAAATTAAAAGATCTGTGATCGTAAAGTCGGGGGTAGAAGCGCAATATTTTAACACCACTATTCATTATTCAAAACCTCTATATTCAATATTCAGATAGACGACAAACTGCCAAGTGAACCTTGGACGCCTAATTGCATGAGGCTTTTATAGCTAGACTCTGTCTATTAAAGTAGCCAGTATTACGGGTTCTACTACGTAGTAGGTAGGCATTACACGTGCTCTTTAGCAGTAATGAACGAGGCCTTAACAGATCTGGACAATGCAGATGTATGTTATAATCTGAGAGCTAGGAATAAGGTATTTACGTCCTCATTTTATTTACAACAAGACCATTGATTTTATAAACTTGAACGATAGACTACAAAGAACACGAAGATAACTATCGCGACATGAATAGCCCTGTTAGAACGTTCTCGTTCCATTAACTGTATTTTACTGATGGGGCAGTAAAATCTCATTTTATTAATTTCCTCGTCTTTATTTGCAAGCAGCACAAGACGTAGCTAAAGTTGCAGCATGTAATCACATTTATCTATCCAAAAATGGTATACAACAATAACAACAAATGTCTGTCACAGCACTTATTTACCAGATAAATTTGCAATGGTACTTCTCACAAATGAGTAAGCAAATACTAGTGCTTCATCAAAAGAAAGTATTTTTCTATGGATAAAGCGTGCTACAGTAGACAGTCTGCTATAACACTATCTTATCAGCTAACAAACGAAAAAATGCACACTTAAGTAAGTGCCTGATTAGGTTACAACCAGCATGATACACAGTTAGTACAGTTCACATAGTCGATTATCATCCCTAGCTTTAGTATGGTGTGGCCGTCCTAAGTTAGCCCGTCCGAGTGCTATACGTAGAACGTCACTGATGACCTTCAGCGTCTTCATCCAAGTCACTACAGTTCTCTTCAGAGTCGATGTTACTGTCCTCCCCACCAGTTAAAAGACGCTCGATCTTGTCCGCTTCATACTGAGGAAGACTGTTTCTATTTTGTATAACTAATTAATGAAGAGAATGTTATTGTTTTAATTTATATCCGTGAACTTACAGTGTAAATAGTGTGAAATAAGTTGAACTTGAACTTGAACTTGAACAACTTATCTCTAGACTCATTTGTCGAGATCTAGGTTTCAACACGAACACTGATGACGTACGGCTAGTTTTTGTTGTCTCGATATAGGATTCTGTGGAACTCAAAGGCACCATTTGAGTTTGTCAGTGTTGTCGATCCAGAGGAGGTCAACAGTGCCATCCACAAACTCAAGCTCCGTTCCCCTTGTTTTTGCCTCGTAAGTAGATCCTTGAGAATTATGGCTAGAGAAAAAAAGCTCAGTTTTTCTCCGATTACGCTTCACAGCCACGACCTCGCGCGCTGAGAATAAAACCCCGAACAGTAGAGCTTGGCGTTCTTGTTGGAACTGCTGACACTGGTTATAAAGTATTGACACTGTAGTCTGCTGTCTCACACTCCTAACATAAGAAGTTGCAAATTCTCGAAGTTGCTTGATGTCTTCTGTTGGCAAGACCTCCGTTTCCTTCCGTACCGACAGCTTCTTAGCTTTTGGAGGTGGGCAACCATGTATCATTTCTTCTGGATGGTGATTTTTGAGGCCTGTACAATAATTAAACCTTGGTATATCTTCTTGTGGACTTTGTGTACACAGGATGCACGCCGTGCATCTTACTCTACTTGAATCGGCTTTCCTCTTTTTAACCATTAGGGTAACGATAGAGTGCCACTCAATCTGCTCAAGAACATCGCTTGCACTTAATGCAGTAACATGGTTTTCTGAGGGAATGAAACTTTCATGCATCAACATGAAGGATATACTGGTTAACTAACGGATAATTTGGTCTGGGACTTGGGTGGAGACGGGGCAACTTCTCTACCTAGTTTGCTCACCCCACATAATTAAAAATGCGACCTCATTATTTTGTAAATGCGGTGATCTTCTGTCGTGATGCGTGTGAAACAACTGAGCATAGGCGTAAGGAACTGACGACAATTCTTGGAAGGGCTTGGCATTACTTACAAGCCGCATAGGCCTGTTCCCAGTGTCACAAACAAATATGGCCGCACCCATGCTGGTAAGGAATACCTTGCCGACTTTGTGAAGCCGTCTTCCCTTTCTGAATCGTTTGCTGCTCTCAGTATGGCGAGCGATGTCTTTAATCTTGACAGTGGGGACTTGAAAGGTTACACTTTCAATAAACGGCTGAGTAAATTAAAAGGTTTCACCTGGACTTTAGTCTCTTTTTACTTTTCCCATCGTTTTCCGAGTACTATAAATATTTAAATTCAAACTAAATATTTTGAATATTCAAACTAATCTACCCCGAGTAGAGGATAGAAAGAAACTGATTGAAGTGACTGTAGGACGTTTACCGAATTAAGTGAAACGGTGCTGCTAATTCTAGACTCAATGTCTGTAATGAGTTTCAGTTCCCACTTGGAGCGTTTTTAGCATTCCACTTTTAAGTCTCACAGATGCTCCGTTGTTGATTTTGGTCGGGTCAGTCCCTCTTTAAGGGAGTTACAGAGTTCATTATGGTTCGTAATCTTAAGCAAGTAAGTGCTTAAAGCAAGTAAGTGATCAAAGCATGGGAAGGGGAAGGGTCATCCAAGACTAGACTGTTTAGACTATGGCAGAAAAGTTAAAGATGATTTTAGAGTTAACGGTAAACTTAGTGGGTTCCTTCACAGGTTCTTCATGTCTAAAGTAAACACGTTCGTTTTGCAAACAGTATGGGAGGTAGAAAAAAACTCTCAAAAAAATGATCGATCACATTTGAATTTCGACTTGCTCACGTGACCATTTGGAGCGCTCCGATTTGTGACGTGTCATTCTTGATGTGAGCGAGGCTGTGGGAAAATATAAAAGAAGCAAACCGCGGCTTGAGAGGAATGTGTACGAAGAACTTTTCACCGTTAGGAAATGAGATGTGGTCACTGATGGTTGAGCGGAGGGGGAGATATTTCAACAGAGTTCTACCCGGGAAGTTTTAGAGACATAGGATTAAAGTACAAAATGAGTGGTCTTACAGTTTCAAAAAGACGAGTTTTGTCAAACATAAAACCGAGAATTACTTCCATCGTCACAAAGCTAACGGTCAACCGAAAAAGCTGGAAGAACCAGAACTAGATTTACTGCAACTGCTGATAAAAAGCAGACCTTCGGTAACATACATGGCAAAGCTGCGGATATTTCGAGGTAGTGTAAAGACTTTTCCCTTGGCCAAGAAGAAAATAAAAAGGTCATACGCCTGCGAGGCATTTCAATGTAAACACGTAATGCTTTGTTGTTTTAAATTTCATGCTAGTAAAGCAAAATTGTATGGTTTATAAATACCAGTACAGCATCGACAAATTGTTCACTGGAATCGATACCGAAGTCTCACTCCAATGATAAGTTGAGTTTTTATCCATTGTTGTTGTTTTGGTTGATGTAAATTGCTAAAATTATATGAATCGTCAACATGTCAATGTCAGTCGTGGAGAACAAATAAACAGTTACAACTTTCATTTAGTAATCAAAACGATTTCAAGTACGGCAAACAAATGTAAAAGAAAACATTTGGCATCTCTTCTCGTTTGTTCTTATCGGTGGTTGTGGAACATCGAAGGCGGGACAAAACGTCTTTCATATGTGTGAAACTGTAAGACCACTCATTTTGTGCTTTAATCCCATATCTCTAAAAAGTCCCGGGTAGAACTCTGTTGAAACATCTCCCCCTCCGTTCAACCATCATTGACCACATATCATTTCCAGTCTGTGAAAAGTTTTTCGTATACATTCATCTCACGCCGCGGTCTGTTTCTTTATTTTCCCACGGCCTCACTCACACGTCACACATCGGGGCGCTCAAAATGGTCAGGTGAGCAAGTCGAAATTCAAATGTGATCGATCATTCTTTTCGGGGTGCAAACAGTTTAGTGATCTCGGTAGTATAACACGAAAAGAATCTCGCTCGATTCAGACGCCTACCGCAAAGTGCATCAGCTGATGAGGATTGTCATCAGGTGCAAGTGAAATTCAACCAGAGTGGTTTCGAAGACAACTTCTGCATTAGCAATCCTTCCCACAGAGTCAGTATCATGATGCTGAATGAGACGAATAGCAAAATGGTAAATGATAACGGGATTTTTATAACCACTTGTCGGACATGTGGCTATAACTTCAGACCATTTGTTTGAGAAGTTTCGACTGCTGCGTGTAAAATATATAATAATTAAGTTACAATTGATGACAGAAGCGCTCTGAAATATGGCCATGCAATCTTAAAATTCGACCATTTGATTCTCATTTTCTGGTTGACATGTCCATTACAGTGTAAGTGGACGATATCAGAAGGTAATGGCGCTACCATTAGGGTTTAAAGGTATCCTATTTAAAGCACTAAATGCACATTTGCCGTGGCCATTTTAAGAGAGGGCTTTAAGCCATCATAAAGATCATCCGAGTGCTTTTCTGACAATTGCAACAGTCACTAACTAAGATCAAAAGGATACTCATGTAGACCAGGAAACTCTGGCCGTAGAATGAACTCCTCTTTAAACGACCACAATTTACATCGCTCATCTCGCTGCACTGCCAATACTGGAGACTAGGCCTGTAATACAGGCTAGCGTCATTGGTGTTATTGTTAGTATTCCTACATCACCATACACGCTTGTCAAAAGTTTGTTATTACGCCTTTGTCGCATATTTCTGCTGTCTAGAAGAATTCCTTAAGCTTCGATTGGACGTTTAGCCCTTGCATAAGAACAAGTAAGGAAGGGTAACATAACCGTCCAGAGTCAAAGAATTGTAGCTGCCAGACATCTTAACTATATACCGCTCAACAGAAATCAAGATGCATTGGTGCCATTAACAAGTGTAGATTACACCTTTTGGAAACATTCCCACGAAAACAAGCGGAAATAATTTAATTCCTTGACCACTTGCCGAACTGAAGGACTGGTGTATTTTTAACAAAATGTTGGGAGAAGTTAGGTTGTCTTGAGGTTAACTGTAACCAGAGCTATCTTCTCTCTTCAAAGAGTTATGATCTTAAAGGCTTAGGCTTTGACTAGAAACCAGTGCCTGTGTTTATAGTTACTTATTTACCCTCTTCATCAATATAAAAGAGTCACCAGAACGTTTCTTTTAGTAATAAATTGATACTTAAGGCAATCTTTTTTTTTTTGTCAGAGAGATCCCCATGTCGAGAAAAATATTCAAAATACCTTTTTTCTAGTTTGTGATCATTTTCAAAGGGGATAGGTCTTTTTTTTTTTAATTCGCAGATACCCCAAGAAATATTCTTACCTCTGGTAACCAAACAGTAACACCACCATATGAATTGACTTTGAACTGTTCAGCTGATGGAAAACCAAAACCAACAATTACCTGGACAAGACTCTCTGATAACATTGTAGTCACCATGCCTTTGAACATCACTGGTAAACAGGATGCAGGAGTCTACAGATGTACCGTTGACAATGGTGTGGGAAGTCCTTTGACAAAAGATGTCTTCATTATGGTATTGTGTAAGTGTGATTAGAAGTATCTATGTTTATGTCACATATTGAGTAACTGTCATGTATTTATGGGTCACTTCTACTCAATCTGAGCTATCATTGTTGGGGATGCCTGGGGGCAAACTACGGCTAAAGATCACCATACTATTACTAGTTTCATCATGAGTGATTTGTGTCCTCATTTGGTAGTGTTAAATTAGGCAGCCTCATTTACTATCTTCTCTGAGTTTTCATGCACTGAATGGATCTGGCTTAATGCCATTGAGAATTAATAAAAATTATATTCGACAAGAGGATAGGGATTCTTGTCGAAAGTACGTTGAACTATTTGATGGAAAATATTTAGGGGAGGGGTGTGACTTAGTGGTTAGGGCCCTTGCCTTGAGATCCTGAGATACTGACCTGGATCAAGACCCCTTCTGTGCACTGTATGAATTTGATCCTGGTAGTCCCTGGTTCATCTGCTCGGCTGCACTTGTAGATAGCAACTGGTTTTTGTCCGGCTAGTTGGGATTCTTAAAAAAGTTGAGGTTCTGTTTTTTTGTCAAATGTTAGTTTTTAATCCACAATACGTTACGTTCACAACAATTCATACTTACATTTCATTACTTACAATACAGTCTTACTAAATGTTACTTTCCTATACTAACACAATTCACAGTACTGTAGCCAACTACTGCCACATTGTACTATCACATCGACATAACTTAAATTTGATTAATCTTTAACAAGTTATTTGAAAAAGCTATGTATCAGGGTCTTTACAACTTTCTTGATCATCACAATGTCTTGCATCCACTGCATTTTGGTTTTAGGCAAAAATGTTTAATGAAACATGCACTTATAAGTATTACTGAATCCATTCTTCAGTCTATTGATAATAAGAATGAGTTTGTGTAATGTTTCCGTTTAGACAAAGACTCTGGATGCTTACAATAACAAACAATTTTAATTCACTTTCGAAACATCGAGCACATGGACGGCCATAAAGTTGAAGGTAATCTAATTCCAACATCCCTCGGCCGATAAACATGAATTAAGAATATCCAGTTACTAAACTTCCAGTTTAAACATTACATCTCCTTCCTCCTAGACAGAAAATCTCTTTAAACAGATAAACGAGGTAACTGTCCACGAGGTCTAAGTTCTCAAAATGAGTCCAACAATGAACAATAGCAAATGGGCAGAGGCCTTGTAGTTCAAATCAGTCATGCCCGCAATATTAATTGCCCTAACTAGGTCTCTAGACTACAAGTCAAGAATCTTCCGAGGTGTTCGTTTCCCAGTTGATCTGCGCAAAGGTGGTTGGTTGTCAGGATTAGAGGTATGAGTTTGCTTTTCTGGAACAGGGAGAGAATTACCTGGATTTGGCATGGTAGACTGGTTTGGTCAGTATGAGTGTCTAAAGATTTCGATGGAACAATCAAACTAGGAGATATTGCTGGTAGCTCTTGTAAACACTCTTTGTCCGCTGGAGAGCTAAAGGCACTGTCTTGAGATTCATCATTGCCATGATTGATGGCTGGTTGGTTTAAACTTTTGAAGAATGGTGAATTTCTTTTAAATGATTGGTTTTCAGCTTTAGCTGTGATAATACTTCCCTTCTTAGCCACAACAGTCAGGGGAGTGGGATCATAAACAGTTCCTCCTTTTGATACAGAAAATGGCCTCTTGACCAGCACAGTCACACCAGGGAGAATACAGCAAGGTTTCACATAGGATTTGTTGTAGGGAAAGGCTTTGATCCTTGACTTCTGTGAGGAATCATGTTCGCGGATGATCTCAGCCACAGGATCTACGTGATTAGCTTGCCCGATGCTTTTTGCGAACAGCTCGTTTCAGCAACAACACAGCAGGAGAAACAGCATGGGTTGCAGGAGGGGTGGTGCAGTAATTTCGCACAATGAACTGCTGTTCTTTTCTCCATACTCTCCCTTCTGCCTTACCAGGCTTAATGCACTAATCTTTGTGTTTTAACAAATCTTGAATCTTGAACCTCGCCATTGGCCAGCGGCCAGAGTGGAGTAACTTTACGGTGTCTAAAGCCAAGCAAATTTAGCAAATTCTTCTCCATTGAACGGTGGACCATTATCTCACTTAAACAGTAGAGGAGATCCAAATGTAGCAAACAGCTGATCAAGTTTCGGTATGACAGCACTTGCAGAGGTAGATGACACTGGTTCAACAATAGAGAATCTTGAATAGTCATTTACCGCAAGGAGCAAGGTCTCCCCTTCCACATGGGCAAAGTTGATACTCAGTTCATTAAAAGGGTTGTCAGGAAGTAAAGGCATTTGAAGAGGCTCTCTGGTGTAAAATGGGGTCACTATTTAACATTTTAGGCAGGCTTTAATCTTCGTTTCCACCATCTTGTCAATGCATGGAAACCACACCTTTTCTCGAATGAGAGCTTTTGTCTTTACTATCCCTACATGGCCTTCGTGAGCAATGTCAACGATTCGTTCTTGTGGTAATTCAGAAAGTACCACAAGGCGATCTGATTTCAGCAAGACCGTGCCAGTACAGATTAGCTGATCTTTTACTTGTTCATACCGTGACAGTTCGGATAGTGACACATCAGGTGGAGCTTTGTGCCAGGAGCCAGATTTGACCGCAGACATAACCGCTTGAAGCACTGGATCTTTTTCAGTCGTGGACCGTCTATCTCGGACAATGTGATAACTTTCGGTACTGCATTTCTTGCAACAAAGGAGATGTGTTCTTCAGATTCTACTTCATAGTTGTGGGATTGGGAATCTCCAGCTGGGTGTCGTGAAGCATAGTAGGGGATGACCGTTAATTCACTGTCATATACATAGAGATGAAAGCGTTTGATTGCCCATGAAATCAGTAAAGCTTCACGATCGATTTGCGATATCTCGCTTGGGTTGGGACAACTGGCGTAGTGGAGGGGTATCACTTCTTTAGCTGATTCGTCTTCTTGGGCCAGAACAGTGCCTAGACCATTGGAACTACCATCAAGAAAAATGGAACTCGGTTTCTTGGGGCAAAAGTACCCGAGGGTTGTAATGAGTAGCAATGCCTGTTTTAGAAGTTCAAAGGCTGACTGCTCCTCTTGGATCCACTGCCAGCTCACCCCGTCACATGTTAGCTGACGAACAAGTCTGCTAATAATTGCAAAGTTTTGATAAACCTTGAGCAGAGGCTTCTTACTTCCGATACATTGGTCGGTCGTATTGGTAACATAGAGCAAGCCGAATCTCTTGTGCTACTTGGAATGACTTTCCAGGGCAATGGCAGAACACATTAAAAACTTTTCGAAGCGAGTAAGTGCCTCTATGTTTTAAGACGCTTAAGGAAGGAAGGAAGGAAGGAAGGAAGGAAGGAAGGAAGGAAGGAAGGAAGGACGCAACTAGGTGCAAATTGATCATTTATTTCAGTCTTTAGTTTTACCTGAAATTTTGTATGGTTTACCGGCGTATGCAGACTCCGTGCCTGAACTTAATACGGTGCAGTAGTTCCTTCTCAGATGTCATAAACGCTGTTTTATATCCTATGCTATAGGTACATACGATTTGCTTGAAAAAACAGACAGGTCAATCTCCAAGGATATTAGTTTCCTACCTACTAATCCTCTGTATGATTTGTTGCAAAGAGTTAAAGTATTGCCAAATCGTCTAAGAACCCAAGCAAGCCTACTATCTTGTGTTAGCACGGAACGTGGTAAGGCTAGTTTTATTAATAGACAATTTTAAGTATACTTTTACTTTTTAACCAATAATATTAAAGGTGTAAATATAGGTATGTATCTGTACTTGTATATTCAATAAAGATTAAAAATAAATAAATAAATAATTAAAACGAGATTTTTTTGAACATCGAGCAATAAAGCGGGCCAGCGGCCAAAAATCCCATAAGAGCTTGCGCGCATCTTACTTTCAGATCAGGACATGTACCGTCGGCCATATTGTGTCGTGGTGGAAGAGCACATAAAAGTTTTGTTGAGTGCAAGCGATTAGCAAACCATTTTACACAGGTATTTTATTCAATCACTTCGGAAAGATCTGTAAAGCTTTGAAAAACGTTTGAAAGCGGTGAATTCATCGTATTTAGTTTAACCTTCTTGCAAGGTTACAACCTGTACGCAAATTGTTCGAAAAGATCTGTCTGCCGTAAGATTTCGAGTTCTCCGACTCTGCTCAGAGATCCAGTCTAGAATTAGTGTGTCAAGACTTGCTTTTGGACTATCTTGAGGTTGTAAACCTACGATGAATTCTTATTATACTTCTATTAAAATAGTGTGAGCAGTTCTTTTGTCATTTCCTTGTCTGTGATCAGTGTGATCTGATATTCGAGGTAGTCAAGTTGATGTGGAAGCAGCTTCCGTCACTAGCGTTACGGTTCAGTGAGGTTTCTTACAGATCGTTATCGGACTGCTGTTGTCGTTACAGCTCGGTGTACTCTATCGCTAGACCTTGCAAAAGGTAATTGTCCTTTTTTTTTTTAAAGGTATTGTGTATTCGTGGGTAGGTTCCCCTTAGAGTTGATTTTCAGCTTATCTCCGGCACACTTCTTTGGTAAAAAGGTTCGTGAGACCCCCAGTGTTTAAGTGTTTCCTTTTCAGTTCCCCCTTTAAAATTACACACATTAAGATTGTGTTCAGCTCAGCTTCAATTGTCAACTTTCAATTTCGATTGTTGAGTTGAATTTATCATAAAATTTGCACAAATGTTTCATTTTCCAATTCACTAGAGTTAAGTCTAGTTTATATCAAAGTCAAAAAATAAAAAGGGTCTTGAGGGTATGGTCTTTGCGAAGAATTGAAAAGACTAGTCCCAGCTGAGCCTCAGAGATTGTAAACATGTCTTCATGAGTACTTACTTGTAGTATATGTAAAAAACCTACAAGGAGGGAAGAATCTCGTCCCATAAATGATGTTAAAGGGAAAGTGATGGGACGAACATGTCAAGCCTGTAGGAATACCACTATCCGCCTGATGTTCAGCATTCAAATGCACAAGTCCCCTGTACAAGCTAAAACATTTAAAGTCACTACCAAAGTCAGTAGATGGTTTGTCCCCTAAAGCAAAGAAAACTTTTTTGAAAAATAAGTTTGGCTGTGTGGCCCTCATAAGCAGTTTAAGGTGCTGTGGTGCATGTTATGTAAGGTTGCACAGGCTGTCGCCCAGTGTAAACAAAAGTGTTCCACAGCCCCCGTCCGCAAACAATTCTATTCAAAATCAAGTTGGTCGTCCCCCAGTGTCATATGAACTGGCGTCAAAGCAAACTCTGCAGAGGATTCGAAACAAACTTAAAAACTGCACAAGGCAAAAAGTGGCTGAACTTAAAACAGAAGTTGAAAACATGGGTGCCTCAAATGAAGAGATCTGCCAGAAAATTCTTGAAGGCCAATTCGATGGGATACAGTTAACATTCATATTTTCAAACAAAACTTTCCTTTTTTGAACTCCCATAGTAAAATTCGACCATACATATTTTACCTTATTAGTTGGTTTTTCAGTTTATTTGGATTGATAATGAAAAGATGAACACAATTCAAGGATCTCCCAAGCCCGAGAAACTGAAAACATGGCATACTGTCATGCTTGTATAACACGGTGAAAGTTACTAACCCTACAAAATATAGTAAAAACCCACATATAAGAACCTAGAATTTTCGAGGTCAGGCTGAGCAGGTTCTAATATTTTAGGCTAATTTTTCATAATTCAGGCTGATTACATGTAGTTTCTTAATAGGTTCTTATTTCTCAGAGGAACAACAATAAATTTCTATATTTTATTTCATGAGATATTTAGACAATATTGCACTGTAGCTTTATGGAAACATATTTCTAGAAAAAATCCAATAAAATGCCAATCAAAGAAAACATATGCACAATAACAGAAGTTTTCTCGAGGATGATTTTTTTGTAAAAGAACCTCTTTTTCTTTGCCAGGCTGAAAAGGTTCTTATATTTTTGGGTATTTTTAAAATGCCAAATTTCAGCCTATACTGGGTTCTTATATGTGAGTTTGTACTGTATGCATTCTTCCCTAAAATAGAAAACTAATTCAGTCTATCAAGAGCACTTTTTTTGCATTCTAATAATCAGATCAGAGTCAGTAATTATTACTGACTAATTCAACGTGAGGACATTTTTCCTTTCCCGTTTGATAATAAAAAAATAAGACCACAATATTTTTTATTTCTATCAGTACTTTGCATGAATACTGGCTTTAGCAACTTTTGGAAACATGATTCTTACTAGAAGCAAAAAGTAAAAAGTAAAAGGAGCAAGCAATTGTCTTCACTTCTTTCAAATTCTATTCAGGAAAAAGTGAATGTTCCACATGGAAATGCTAACATCATGGAGGGCTTAGCTCTCTGCTACAAAGAGAAGCCTGGAAGTCCCAAACGGGTTGAAATGTTGAGCTGTGTGGCACAGCAATACACAAATAAGGAAATTAAGCAAATGTTCAGGTTTACTAACAGTCAAGGAGAAGTATCATGCACAGACTACGAATTAACAAAAGCTAGACTTCATAGTAAGATGTATGGTCCAGGAGCAGCACTTCCGAAAATAAGACACCAATATAGTCATAAACTTCCACCAGAAACCATTGCTTTTGTCTTGGAATTTATCCATCATCCAGACAGTGAAGAGTATTCATCTTATGAAAGTGGCCCCTGTGATGGAAAACCAAAATCATGGATAAGCGAATTATTAGGAGGAGGAAATCAACCTGTTTTGTGGTTCAATTAAGCAAAACAAGTCTGCCTTTTATGATAGATATACATTGTAAACAGGAATGAGAACAACTGGAGATTAGACCTATAAGCTTTAGTACATTTTTTAACGGTTTGTCTGCAGGAAATTTCAAAATAATGGCAGAGAAGGCAGGACTCTAACATTTGCACAGAACTTGCCGCGGAGTATTTCATCCTGGTAGATAAGCTGCTAACTCGTTTAGGTGAAATGCTGAGGAGCCAACGTAAACCAGACATAACTCCAGGATAAATGAGCAAACCAAAGAAGTTGACGGGTAAACAAACAACGTTAACAAATAATATATGACTGTTTCCGGTACAAGGAAAGTCAGAACGAACATATTTTTGCTACAGTGGTACATGTTCCAACACCATCTAACAGGATATTTCAATAGCTTTGCTCTTTCTACACCCCGGCAGTCTAGCTTAAGTTTTTTGGCATCACCTTCACTTTTTGGCGCAATAAAAATTCTTGGGAATGATGTGAACTTTCCAAAAATAATGTACAAGGCAAAGAATGTTGTCCAAATACGAAAAGTACAACCTTCAG
>OX421454.1:7273505-7278505 GCA_949126865.1 Montipora capitata | reverse complement strand
TCGCCATTGGTTTGCAACCCTGCGCCAATCAATAGCTAAAACAATAGAAAGAATGACATATCATTGTTTCCTGCAAGGGTTGCGAACCAATGGCGAGTAATCTTTGGATCAGCTGCGCCGTACCGATCAACATTTAGTTACATAACAAAGAATACTTCATCACCTACTTCAACCTTGCCAAAACTTACGTTGAAGGTTATCACTCTCCAGCAAGCTTATCATAGTACAGTAATCTTTGGGCGTTCAGAATAGCGAAAAAAGTATTTTCGTTGGCAGAGTTTCGGTTCTTGAGGAGGCCTTGGTTCGGAGAAGGCAAGTTCCGTTTTAATTTCAAGAATGGTCACAATGCAAAAATTGACTTCACTTTTTTGTCTCTCGACGGGACACTTTTGTCAGGCCGCAGAAGAATTTTTAACACAGCATAGCACAAATTATGCACTTTAACGAAATACTAGTTCCAATGTCAAATTACATGTACCAGTGGGCTTTCGGGAGTGTGCAATTTAGATAAAATTGACTCATTAATTCGCTCAACCGTTTGTACTAGGGTATTTGTAACAGCCAAAAACAGATATATACTAGCAGCTTTTCCAAAATAAATTTATGCTTTGGAAAGACCAAGAAATGTGTGTGTTACGATGCGCCCAAATTCCATTGATAGCTGTGATCGGGTTTATGTACACGAGCGATAACAAAATGCACTATTTTACTCTATTTTTGGAAGTGACAGGGCGCTAAAATGTCGTTTAAGAACTTCCCTTGTTTTCAGAAAAATTAAGCGCTTCGAGATCTTTGAATACTATTTCGAAAATAACTCACTATAGATGCTATTTAGGCAAAATTTAAAAGAATTCGAAATTTGACGAGTGACCACGGATTCTCGATATTTACAGAAACTCCCTCTTAAATAATCAATAAAGGAAAAGCATGCGTCGAGGATGCCCAAATGGAAACCATTAGGGCTTATTCGGGCTACGGGAACCTCAAGAAAAATACAAATATAAAACGATAATTTTAGACGTGTCTGATTTAATTTGTAAACACATTTAGGTTAAAAAGCAAGAACACAGACGAACAAGCAAAATAAGGGAAAGTCAGTTCAGGAGAAAGTTTTTTAATTTAGACTTAAATTGAGAAAAACTGTCAGCATTCTGAATTTCTGTGTTGAAAGAATTAAACAATTTAGGTCATTGAAAGCGTATTGCGAACTGTCGGATATTTGTTCTACAATAAAATAGGTAAGGAGTTTGAGTTTCTAGTTTGATTAGTCAGCAAAAACATCTCACTGAATGCATCAGGGAGGAGGCCTTTCTTAAAAGAATACATAATCTTGCAATTGCCAATTTGAGATTGATATTATATGCTTGAATGTTGGTTCAGTATGAGCATCGAATGCACTTTTTGATATGATTTTTAAAATCTTTTTCTGAAGCAAAAATATGCGATTTAGATTAGAACGATAGGTTGATCCCCATACTGATATGCAGTAAAGTTCGCTCAAATTTCTAGTTTTTGCAAATCTTGAATCAGTGGGCTGTGAAGTGCAGTATATTTTCCAGAAAAAAAAAGCTGAAAAATTAATAATTAATTATTTTAAAACAGCTAACATCACCTTTCTTTGTTTCCAGCCATAATTTGCGCACGAAAAATTACTGACACATCATGTAACAAGATAAGGATAAACTAAGCAAAAATGCAAGGTGCACAAATAGAAGTGGGAAGGCAAAAGCTTGCTTTATAAATTAAGCCAATAGATTTTGATAATTTTCTAGCCACATTAGACAAGAAATTAGAGAAAATCCTACCAGAGGAGCTGAATTGTTATCCTCAGTGAGTTTATTATTGCTGCTAGAACGAAGAAAGGGGAAGAAGACTATGAGCCATTTTCTCTCAGAGGAATTTTATCAAGCGTAGACCGTTTTCTTACAAGGCACGAATATGGAAAAAGGCTATTCATTGATCCAGATTTTAACAAATTGCAAGATGCCCTAAAAACAAACAAAAAAAAAAACCTGAAAAAACAAGGCCGTGGAATGACGAATAGTCAATTTTCGGCGCACCACCTTTTCACCACTATCAACTTGCAGCAAGTTCATCGACTTGTCAGTTCGTTGGTGCCTGAAAACCAGGTGCAAACGATGTTTTATGGCTATTCAGTTACAGGAGGGATTTTCAACACCAATATGGCCTCGTCACAAAGTACAATGGGTAGCCCTGAATCACCTTCAAAGAAAAAGTTTCGCCGAGTGATGTGCATTGAGTCAGACAGTGGAAGCAGCCAAGAAATAGAGGATATTACATGGTCGCGCGGAGATACGAAATTTCTTTTCTCGTGTTTTAAAAATATTTCACTCGTTCGCTGCACTCACCCATGAAATATTTTTCAATACTCGAAGAGAAATTTGCCTTCCTCGGCGACAAAAGAACAGCTTTAGCATGTTCGCAAGCGTATCTTTCGTTTGAGGTTCATCTGCTTTCTTTTCCTTCAAATACTGATGAAAAACTTTCAATGCTGACTTTTTGGCCCTTTTGGTGCTTTTTGCATTTTTATTATCGAGAAGGAGGTTTAAATCGTCTTCTGATGATGTGGCAAACCTTGATTTCGACTCCGCCATGATGAAACTGATCAAACTGCTTGGTTAGTGTGTTAGGTGACGTCACTTCTGCATGCATAAAACTATTGTCTGTAGGTATGACGTCAATTCTGCATATATAAAATCTATTGTCTGTAGGTATGACGTAAGAGAAACAGAGCAAGCAAGAATTAGCTGCGTGCTTATAGCCAATCAAAATCGAGCTGGTGACACTAATGTATAATCGGTAATACCAAACATAGGAGGCTTGTGAAAATGCGGTTTCTTGTAAATTAATCATCAAATCACCCTCTGGATTGTTCTAAGATGTCCGCCTTGCTCTATGGGCCGGGTTATTTTGTGTTATTTAAAAATAACGAGTGTATTAAATTGAATTATTATAATGAAATGAGCTCAGCCGAGTATTCTAAGCTACGAGGAAAAGTATAAGATCAATGCTCTCTTTCTCAGAAAAGTTATTTCGCAAAAAACCACAGTTGCGTTCCTCTGATATTTGGGACTAATGATTACACATTTTAAACATAGCGCAGCCGGTACTTCGCTTATCCTTTGCGTAATTTTTTTGTAGTTGGTTTTTGCTCGTCTTCCCCCTAAAGGGACACGATTGACGCTGAACAAAATCGTACAAACATAATCCCCTTACTTTATTACTTACTTTACTTGCAAACAAACCATAATTATACAAACAAGACCATGGTGGCCCGCAGTTAGCATTGCTATTCCAGACATGCCACTTACACTCAGTGCGACATTATTACTGGCTCTCACAACAAAGTAAACAAAAATATTAAAAAATTGACAAGAGTTACACAAACAAGCAAACAAGCAAACGAGCAAACGAGTCGTATATAAGAGTCGTATATAAGAGACTCATTTAACTCATTCAAGTCAGCTTGTGATCGTAAGAAACCAGTAGGAAAATAAAAGGAGCTTGACAAGATACGTTTAGAAAAAAAAATATATATATATATATATAATAATAATAATAAATGTGGTAATTTGCCAAGAGTTAAGGCGGCATAACGTGTCGAATCAATTTTAAAAGTTTATTCTGTTTTCTTTGACCTATTATGACAGACCCACCAAACATAACATCAATTTCCTTGAATCAAACGGTTGATGAAGGAGATGTGGTGCTATTCAGTTGTACAGCCGATGGTAATCCAAAACCAAACATTACCTGGACGAGGCTGTCTGATAACATTACTGTCAGCATGCCATTGACCATCGCAGGGAAACAGGATGAAGGGGGCTACAGATGCACTGCTGACAATGGAATTGGAAATGTGGTCACTTCTGATGTCTTCATTACTGTTCAATGTAAGTCTCAACTGCTTTCCATATTAAGATTGAGCTTAGTCATACTGCTTACCATCACTCTTTTCTGTTAACTTACATTTAAACGAGTGTATCTCAGGTTGAACGGTAGTCAAACAGCCGAGAATAAGCCGTATTCTTAAATATTTGATTCACTGTCTTCTGCCCAGCATCACACTCATTGAAGCTTATTGTTCCTTTATCAACTCTGTGTGCTTAACTAATTTTATACAGCTACGGTCTGTTTCATGTGCCATTTGAGCCCAATTATCGGTGTTGGCTTGATTATTAGGTGCCAGTTATGGTAAATGATGGGCAAGTGCTCATTTCCAAGAAAGCGCCTGAATGCATGTAGCAAGATACTTTTGCAATTCTAAAGGCTGCTTTTCCTTTCCGCGCGCTGCAGCGATTCTAGATCTACTAGCAATTGGAAAAATGTGAAAACCTTATGGCAGCTATCGCGTTTTTGTGGTAGTACACATTATGTCACCGGGTTGTAAGAGTGTAAGAGAGTAAAAGCGTAAGAGCGTAAAAGCGTAAGCGTGCATGTAAGAGAGTAAGTCCGTGGTGCCAATAGGCCCGCGGCGCGTGCATAACTCACGAAAATAAATAGGTCTGTTGAAAGCGTGCTTGAGTTTCAACAAATGAGCGCCAAAATCGGCAAGAATTTGTGACGCTGATGACTCATAAAACAGCTGATATTTCCAAAATGATGGAATTCACTGGTGATAAATAACCTTTTCTAGGAGAGTGAATTTTTGACTTTGCAGAAACAATGGTCAACCTCAAGGATTGGGCGATTGTGATCTTTGCGTTGAATTTTCACATTTCTTGTCAAACTTTATAACACTTGAAAGAAAAAAAAGCAAGCTAACAAAAACAAAAACCTGGTGTCTTGCCATCATTTTGACACAGATGTATCCTTTTATTCGCGCGTTGTTAGTAAAGACGCAAGATAACTTGATCATGGCGGCCGCTGAAATCGACGTCACTTTCGATTTTGCTATTTACTTGTACAGCCCGTAGTACAATAGAAAAAAATGAACGTGGCAAAAATCTCCAAAATGTTTTTCGCTGATGGTAACTTTT
>OX421454.1:7248505-7266005 GCA_949126865.1 Montipora capitata | reverse complement strand
AACTTAAGTTCGTAGGGTAATAAAAACATTAAAAAGAAACAGCCCCATTAAATTTACGCAACGGTTCGTCCTCGAGTTTTTCAAACTTTCAGCCACTAGTCTACTCGATCAGATCTTTTCCATCCTCCCGCTCACTTCTCTTTAAAGTTTCATGATGATTCGGAAATAAATGTGCAATTATTTTGCCGGCCTGGAATTTTTCCCCCGGCGTTTTTGTCGCCATGTTATTTTAATAAATGCTTGAAAAATATGTATGAAAGTCAAGTGGACTAGTGCACGACTGATTAAACCTCGCGAATATCAGTCGTGCAGTAGTCTACTTGACTTTCATAAATATTTTAAACCAATATTGACTGATCACGATCTTCTCTGATCCAACGCTGTGCAAGACTTATCGTCTACGGTTTTTGCAAAGGTTTTAAAACCTCAACTTCACTAATGCTCGAAGTAATGCGTGACATATTACAGTCGCGTTACCTGCGCAGTAACGTTGCGCACAAACAATTAGCGCGAAAGCCCTTAAGGCATTTTCCACTGCCATTTTCTCCGAAACAAAGTCGGTGACCCCCATCTTTTTTTTTTTTCAATTTTGGAGTAAGTACTTTATGACCTAACTCTAGGCGAGAAATGAAGAAAATCTCACCGTAGGAAGATTTTGGCGCGAACGTCCTTAATAGCAGGTTAGTGGAATTGTATTGATGTAGATTTGTCAAGAAATTTCATACACTTCTTAGCTGTGATAATATTTGAGGCCATGAAACCTTAAACGAGTCGCAAAGTTTTAAAAATCCTTACGGTTTTCATCAGTGTTTCTTCGGGTAAGGGACTGACTTCATTTCTTAAATTGTGAAACAATTCTTCCGTGTCGCGTAAGATCACGCGGGTCAACATTTTTACCAGTGTTGTTAACTTCCGGCAATGTCATCTCGGTAAATTCGATCAACGATTTCCAGCCTCAACTCACTTTATATGGAAACTCAAATGATCCGTTGCGATTGGTAAAAGAACTAAAAACGTTTCGTGATATTCCTGACAGTTTGTGAATGAGTGGTCTGTTTCCTCTTTTTGAATAACTTAAGTCACAAATATGATGAAAACGGAGAAGACGTTAAACAGTTTCCTTAAACTTGTATATCATTCTCGTTTTTTCAAAGATAACGTCACACTTCATCGGCTTGCTTCATGTTCCGAGGAATCTAGAATGAACAAGGACTTTTCGTTGCGTCCATCCAAACGTGGACATTTTTTCCCTTTGGACAGACACAGGTTTATTTAAATGAAGTCAACTCTGGAGTCTGATTAACTGTCACTGCATGGATGAGGCTGTATGCAGAAAACAATGATACCTTCTTCCGCCGTGTCACCGATTGGTTCTAATGATCGATCACGCATGTTAATGATCGAGTTAAGACAATGTGCGAGCGGCGAGCCATGCGAGTCATGGCTACGAGCCATGCGAGCCACGACTGCGAGTCATGCGAGCCATGGCTGCGAGTCATGCAAGCCAACATGGCGAGCCATGCGAGCCAACATTCGAGTCACACATTTATTGAATGCTAACCGTTTCAAAATGGGTGCTTAGACTTAATAACTGTTTATCAGCGCTATTTGAAATGGGTGCTTAGACTTAAATGCGAAGTTCGCATGGCTTGCTGGCTCGCAGATTGTCCAACCCCTTAATTATCTTATGTAGGAAACTGTGGAAGTAAAGCAAAGCGAGTAAACCAAATGAGTGATCCGACTCTTGTACACATTTGAGCTTAGATTTGGGCACAGCTTTCACTCGTGTTTCAAGCATTTTGTAACAAAGTATTGTCAGAACCCATTTTGAAGTATTACTGCGACTTCGTGAGATTATAAGGCAAACGTTAACGTCGATTTCTACTGTTCCGAGAGCCGCAATGAACGGACGTGTACCTTGCGGTACCAGTGTTCAATGAATTCCAGTGTTTCTTCGTAAAGTATGTTTTAGGTTAATTGTCAAGCTGAATTTGGTCATTCGCGAGTCTCTCCCATGTATATTATTGTACTTTATTTACAGGAAAAGTAGAACTAATTACCACAGCAATAGATCGTTTTCACTGTAACGAGACAAAAAAAAAATAAATTCGAAAACGTTACATGAAAAAAGTCAAGAACTTGGAATGTTGTAAGATACAAATAGGCCATTTTAGGCCCGTTTCAAACGTCGAACTTTTCATGTGCCGAATCTAATGCAAATGAGTGAAATAATAGATTTTTCTCATTTGCATTAGATTCGGTACATGAAAAGTTCGACGTTTGAAACAGGCCTAACAGTTGTTTGCTCAGCGACCTAGCCTATGAATGGCTGCGAGGCTGCCGGTGACCTTGTATTGATACAGCCCTCACTGCTTTTATCATGTAAATTGTGTTGTTGTAATTCCAATTAGTCCATATTAACATTACAAAAGCAAGAAGGTTTGTATCAAAACAAGGTCACCGGCAGCCTCGTTCCCATTCTTAGGCCAGGTAACTTAGCTACAACTGTAAAATGGTCTATTCTTTAGCCCTTGTCAAACGGCGCATGATAGTCGATAATAGTTGACGATAGTCGGTGATAGTTGAAGCTCACGCTTCCGTTTGACCACCAACTATCATACACTATCATCGACTATCATCAACTATCATTCATTTTGAGCTTGTTCAAATTCTTCGTGATAGCCGATGATAGTTTTCCTCGTTTGACCACGCGTATGATAGTTCATAATAGTTTTTGGTCAGCTGTTTTCCCCGAAAATCGGCGGGTTCGTTTAAAATGGTCGCCAAAAGTTCCTCGCGAGGCTCAGGTGCAGCTTCAGAAATTCGTGTTTACATCCAAGATGATAATCATGACAAAGAAAATATTGAAGACCAAGATACAATAGAGAAGATATCTTATGAAGAAAGCGTCAACTCGCAAGGGAATTAGAAGAGACACCGCAAAAGGGAAGCGTATGACTGAACGTTCATCGGTCAAGAAGGGCAATGCGGTGAGATGGAGTAATGACCTGATATTACGTCTAATAGACCATAGTTAGTAGTCTCCTCTACTAACTATGAATAGACGAATATGAGGCCCGGCCCTGCCTTTGGGAAGCCACTTTTGCGCGGAAAGAGACTGGAACTAGCCGGTCGCGTGACTTTGCTTGCGCGACCGCCGGTGAACTATCATCAACTATCACAAACTTCTTTGGCCGTTTGACCATGTGAATGATAGTTGGTGATAGTTGATGATAGCTTGGAGAGAATCAACTATCATCGAGTATCATACGCCGTTTGACCAGGGTTTTAAACTACGACTCCAATTCTCTGGTCTGTGCGGTACATCATTTCTGAGTTATTTGTCGAGGCGTTTCACGAACATAATTGACTTTTCTACTTAGTCGGCTTTTCGCCTTGACCTGCACTTTTGTGCTCTCAAACGTCTTACTCAACACGATTTTTGCGGTCAACATTATCTAATCGGCGAAGTTTGGGCCTCAACCCAACCGTTCTAGGGAGATAAACTTAGCACAGCGTGCGTTGAAGGCAAAACCTCGCCGATTAAATGGTGTATAAAGCAGCCGTGATACTGTCCTAACCGGTCCGGTCTGGTTGCAAAAAGGTCGAAATGAGAGTTTTTCGAGCACAAACGTGAGGGTCAAAAGTTCGATAAATGTTTGACGCTTAGGTAATTTAAAATAGTAGCCAAAACGCGGGGCCGGAGCCGGGGCCGGGGCCGGGATCGCGGTCGGGGTCGGGGAGTCTTTCTTTTTCCAATTTTTTTTGTTTCAATTTTTGTCGTTATTCTCATGTAATGTTATATTCGAATGTTCGGCATCTTTCCTTCGTTTATGGTGGAAATTAGTCAAAAAAATATGGAACGTACGGAAGCTACGAAAGGGACATCTTCGTTTGATTTAAGAAATTATGAGAATTTCAGACTGAAATTGGAGTTTTTGTGGGGAATATACGCTAACTCCTAGAGACTGAAGAATCGCTGAGGTCCGCATTTTAAAACCACATTTTAATGTTTACTTCTTAAAAACCTTCTCCGCAATACAATTAAAACGAAACAGAACATAGCCACAGTTCCACGATAGTCGTCACACAACGTCCTAGTTTGCTTGTTTTCGCAAAATTGTTTTCAATGTTGTTGTGTTTTTTATCGTGATATTGGATTCGATCCCTCGACGTCCGAATAGAATTGACTAGCAAGTTCCCGTGCGGCTCTGGCTTTACTACAAACGGTTTGTAGTAAAGAAAGGTAGATGCAGGGATGGTGCAGTGGTGAGAGCACTTGCCTCCCACCAATGTGGCCCGGGTTCGATTCCCAGACTCGTCGTCACATGTAGGTTGAGTTTGTTGGTTCTCTATTCTGCACCGAGAGGTTTTCTCACGGTGCTGCAGTTTTCCCCTCTCCTCAAAAACCAACATTTGACTTGATGTGCGTTAATTCAGTTTACAGTGTCCCCAATTAGTGCTTCAGCGCTAGAACGACTAGATACTTAAATAAAGTTCCTTTCCTTTCCTTTCAACATGACATCAACACAAACAAACAAGCAAATGAGAACGTTGCGTGACTGCGTGACGATCATCGTGGGACTGCGATTCTATTTCTTTTTTTCTCAAAAAGTAAACATTACAATGCTATTTTAAAGTGTGGAGCTCAGCGAGTCTTCAGTGTTTCTGGCAGTTGGCGTATATTTCATAAACTCCAATTTCATCATTTTCGGAAATTATCTCAATTTCGAAAAACAAACTCCGATTTTAAAACACACAAAAAAACAAAGTCCGGTTTCGAGAAAAAAAACTAAGATGTCCCTTAAGAACTTTTATAGCTTCAGTAAGTTCCTTAATGTTTTTGACTAAATTTCCACCATAAATGAAGGACAGATGCCGGTCATTCGAAAACAACAGTACAGAAGACTAACGACAAAAACTGAAACAAAAAAATGGGAAAAAAAGGCACCCCGACCCCAGCCCCGGCCCCGCCCCGGTCCTGGCCCCGCGTCTTGGATACTACCTAATTAAAAAGGTTTAGAGGTGGATTGAACTTGACACCTATTGGATTTTGAAGTACACTTATCGGACATGATCATGTATATTAGTTTAACAATGATGTCTATGCAAGGAACGTGGGCTGACCACATAATGATACAAGCTGTGGCAGATGCAATGAATGTCAAAATTTAAGTCATAGAATCAAGTCAAAATTTTGTCGACATGAATGAGTCGTTGAACCAGAAACTATGCCACAAATTGCTAGACCTATATACATAGGACACATAGGGGAGATTCATTATGTTGCAACATTCATAACTTAACCATAAAACATTGCGATAGGACAAAAGTTAAAACCATCACGGTTAAAAACTCTAAAAAACTGTTAAAAACTTTGAAAACGTTTCGACGTTTACTTAACGTCATTTTCAGTCAAAAGTAAAAAGGAAAAGTTAATTGAATATAAATATACCAAACAAATCCTTAGAGAATAAAATCAAGCACTATGAAATGCGAGAAAATATTTGCACGCAGTGCCACGTAAACAATTTAGCACGAACGGAGTCCTTCTGGGTATTTAGCCCAGGTTTTAGCTCCTTAATAAACAACATCTCAAATATTAAGCAGTCAAACTTGGATCTGCATTTTCTCAAAACAGAGAATTGTTTGTCCTTCAAATCGGACTTCGATAGGCCATGGTCTTCCAAGTGTCTTCCAATTGCAGAATATTTATGCTCGCCAATGCGTTGGTGCAAGTGTCGGGTTGTGTACCCGACATAATCTGTGTCGCACAGATCACATTGAAATTTACAGACCACGTACTGATTGTTTACAATTGGGAGCTTTTTCTCTTTCGGGGAGAGGACTTGGCTGATCTTCTTAGACTGAAAGACAGGCTTGATTTGCACTCCAATTTTTGCGCTCAGATTTTGCATCTTTGAAAGGTAGTGGTACCACGATATTAGAGGTGCCATCACTTGCTTCATCAGGCGCAATAATATTGTCAATATTGTGCAGAAATTCGTTAATCGAAGAATTGATCAAATTTACAGGATAATCCAGGTTTAGAAAGGTAGTTCGAAGCTTGTCGCAAATATTTTCTCGCATTTAATAGCGCTTGATTTTATTCTCTAAGGATTTGTTTGGTATATTTATATTCAATTAACTTTCTCTTATTCATTTTGACTTGAAAATGACGTTAAGTAAACGTTGAAACGTCGTCGCTTTTTAAAGGTTTCAAAGTTTTAAACAGTTTTTTAGAGTTTTTAACCGTGATGGTTTTAACTTTTGTCCTATCGCAATGTTTTATAGTTAAGTTATTGACAAAACCTATTCTTTAACATTCATAACCGATGGAAATTCACTTAAAAAAATATAGTGAAGAGGTAAATTATTCAATAGCTAAAAGCAAATAAACGCATGCACATGTTCCTTACCCACACAAAGCCTTCCCTCAGAAAATGAGCAATATTGTTTGCTGCTCCATTTTATAGTGATGATAAGTGATATTAAAGATTGTTAATCTGTGATTGTCTCAACACCACTGACAGTTGACACATGATTGTAGTCTTTGACTATTTTTTTAAAAAATTCTACTGATAGTTCTATCTCAGATTGCTAATTAGTATCCTACGATAAAAAATGGGGCTCACCGAGTTCATTTTTGAAATGTAAGTAAAGAAGAAATATATGGTGGTTTAAAGAGATTTCATGTTGCCATGGTGACCCATTATGTCACAATAGTTGGCCGATGATTGGTGTTTCGTATGGTACCATAACATTGCTGTTACGTGATGCAGTCTTGAAAGTAGTGAAACTGGTTCCAGCAACCTTAAGCAAGTTACCACTCGTTCTCTGATACAACAACAACAACATAACAACAGAGTGTGTTACAACATTTTACAAAAGGATGGAGTACAAGTTCCACCGAAAAATGGCAAAGCTAATCGAGTCGAGGGAAGCAAACAAAAACACACGAAGATTTACATTTGGAAGAGAACAGGACAAAAGAAAATCACATCTAATAAAAAAAATCATTACAGTTGCCGTCTAATGGATCCTTTCACTTTTTCTCTATTTCTTTATCAGCTTCCCTTACTCTCTCGTACTTGGCAGTCCATTCTGCGTCGGCTATAGGCTCATCGTCAAATGCAGCGGCCTCTTCGTTTTCGCTCGTCTCGCTCATTGACAGAGATGCATAGCTTTCTTGTTTAATCTCATATTCTGGAGTCGAACTTAATTCACTGACACTAATCTTAATTCACGTTAATAAACTCTAATTCTTCTTCGCTCGAAGACATTTGCTGTTCTGGAGAAGCTTCCCCTTTTAAAAACTATTCAGATGATTCATTTACTCGTTGAAAAAATTTGAATTTTTTTTCTTTTTCTTTTGTATGCACTCAGATTCAAGCTATCAATGCTGCACATAAATTAACTTATTCACCCTCCTTTTTAGATGGGACGGGATCCACAACTTGGCATGAGCCACTCCCGGTAGAGACGACTGTGGATCCAAGCGTTATTCGAACCATAGACATTAACTTGATCAATGCATCCACCAACAAACAACTTTCCTGGAACTTTAACTTTAGTGCAGACTTGAATCCTATCCAGTCAGTGGGTATTTATTTAGGCGTTACTAACATCATGATCATCGTACCGGTATTTAATATAGCTCAGGTAGTAGTGGGTTTTGAAGATCATATTAACTTCACTTGGATCGATTCACAGCGATTAACACTAATCATCTTCAAAGTAACCAAGGATGTTAAAGAAGATGCTGCTTGTCAGGTGAACACGTTTGGAAACTATTGTAACCCCTGCAGCAAATAAAATTTTATCAGCATCGATGAAGCTGTGTCTTTTTGATGTTACAACCAGAGAGTCAATTCCATCATGGTGGTGAATTCCTCTTGCTTCCAGAGAGTTCCGAAAATGAAAAGTAGACAAACACATCATAGGGCACAGTCGTCTACTGAGCATCACATGATATCTTTATTTATCCTCTGATTGTAACGCACTTTGTCATAGCTAGTGTCTCCGAGCATTTACACTCCCAGCCACGATATACTATAGAGGACAAACCAGAGCTGGGAACTGCAACCCCTAAGTAAGACTTTGTAATCCAATGTGAAGGTGAGGGGGATTCGAAAAGAAGTGTTTTCACAATGCAAATTCAAAAGCGAACATCCTCGACATAAAAATAGTATAAAGCTAGGGGATCAGAACAGTGCATACATGTGTTTTCAACACAAGTGAGGGAACAAGAACAGTAACGAAATATTCAAGATGGAAGTGGCAGCTCGTGAAAATGGAGGTGGGCGTCTCGTCACCCACTGTAAGCATACGTTTATTGGTAAAAAATGCATTCGTTGGTTCGATGGTTGAGAAATGAATGAAGTTAAAGTTAATTTTTTTTTTTAAACAAGAAAATCTCTAGTTATTATTTTGATTATTTTAGTCCCCGTCAAGATCACTGACATTTCTGGAAATCAAACTGTTACTGAGGGATATTCGGAGCTTCATCTAAATTGTTCAGCAACTGGTGACCCAGTACCAAACATCACTTGGACAAGACTCTTTGATAGCAATGTTGTCAGCATGCCACTGAAAAACATCAGGAGGCAGGATGGAGGAGGATACAGATGTACTGCTAATAATGGCGTCGGATGGCCTGCTTTTAAAGATGTCTTTATCAATGTTGAGTGTGAGTATTATTTTTTTCTCCTTACAAATTTAGCGCACAAACGATTACAACCAGTGTCAAATGAGGCGGCAGTTAATCGTTGATATATAGATTTAGCCAAGCCAAAAGCGAAAAGCGGAGCTCCCGGGTTATTTATTCTTACTGGCTGTAGGGTTAGTGAAAAAAAGGGGGTTTTGGAATTGTCCGCGGTTTGGTTTTTCCGGTTACTTCTTAAATCATTTTCTTCGCTTTTCTCTACAGAAAAAATCATTGCCTAACTAGAAAATTCCACGGTAAATTTCTCACAAAAAAATCGATATCGCATAAATCACGAAACGATGTGTGCGATATCGGTTTCTCAAGTGAAATTTTCTGTGGAATTCACCATTTAGGCAATAATTTTTTTCTTGAATCGCTTAGCAAGCGAACGGAAAGGGAAAAAAGTCATTACAGAGTCGAGTTTAAGATAACACCAAAGAGTTCAAGCTTTCTTACTGTTTTTATTTCCTCCTGTTCACACATATTGTATATATGACATCGTTTTTGTCTTCACTGTCACCAATGTTCATAGTGTAATACTTTTTAAGATTCCCAGCTAGAAGATTGGAGTCGTACCAGTTAGTGGCATTTCGCGCAGTTTCTCTAAGCTCCAAGGTAAAAGTAGATTGTGTTTATGACATAAGGGCAAAGTTTTCTTGTCACTGTCGAGGCACATCGAAAAACAGTTACATTGTAGGCAAACGGATGAAAAAACACACTTGTTCGCTCGCCATTTAGAGCAAAACAATTCCAACGTTTAGAAGTACGCGAAAAGTTAAGCAATGTTTTTGTGATAAGTCTGCGTCTGTCTGGCCACCAGGTATTACACAACATCACTTCTTTATCAAGTTTTTTTCGATTTCACTTGGATTTTCTCGCTCCTATTTCGTACTTCCAAACTTTTGGAGTTTAATGAATTAAATAAAACAATTATTCAATTCGCGCTTGTTGGATATGAGACTGGTTATAGTCAACTTGGCACTACCCGCCTGACCATCCCATATCCAACGCGCGCTCATGGAATAATTGTTAATTAGTACATACTAACTCAGTGATCTTGGTGTTTCAACCAATCTGATTGGTTCACTATCTCGGAGTAATTGAACATCATTCACTCCCTTCGGAGTGAATAACGAAAGCCTGGGGGCAAAAGGGAAAAGAGTGGAGTACAGTGCTAAGAGCCATTAGCGGGAGCTGCCGGAAAGAATCAATGACAAAACCCCTTTGTCAGTGGCGGCGAGTGAGAAATATCCTTTAAAGAATTAAACAAGCTTGGGATAAGCAAGAAGAAGAGAAAACTCGAAGAAAGTGATGCGGGCGCAGTAAAGTGTGAAAGGTGAAATTGATTGTTAGAAGAGAAGGAGGTGCCGAAGTGGGAAAGAACTACAAACTACAACCCGCCGGTTTGGCGATGGACTGAACTATTTGACTGTAAATATTAGAGTAAAGTAATTAGTGCATTTAGTTTAAGGCCATTACGTTTATCTTAGTATTAGAATTAGTATTACTTAAGAATTTTATCCTTCAAAACTTGTAGTTTTCATAAAATAGTCTTAAACATTTTTAGGTGTATATTTTGTGTTGCGAGTTCGTGGGAAGGGGTTTGTGTGTGGTTTTGTCTATTGCTCGTTTGCGTTTTGTTTTTTCCTTGTGTCGCCGTGCCAGGGGAAGACGCACGTCACACTGCATAACATTTCAAATTCCGTTTTCCGTGAATCTTCTATTACATGTGTTAGATATGAACCATAGCAATTACTAGGTTCCTGGTTAACGCAATTTGTTACTAAGACTTACTAGTGCGGAAATTGTTTACATTACTAATCAGTACTAATTAACATGAAAAGAGGTAACTTGGGATTCTTAAACAATATTTAATCTAACCCCAAATCATTCAGATATTCAAAACGTCCTATATATGATCCATTTTCTTTCGCTTTTGTGTTTGTTAGCATTATGATTTGCAATACTTCAGGTGCGCGTGTTCACAAGTTTGTTGTTACATCTCGTAGATGTTTACATTTCCAATTGCAAACTCTGTTTTGATTGTCTACTCTATCTCACTGTGTAAATAGTTCACCCTGAAGTCAAAATAGATGCGTTTCGTTTCTGAGCAAAGGAGAACGGACCGTTTCCATGGTGATGGTCCGCACTGTAAAATCCCGACCAAGAACCAGCCAATCATAGTGCTCCATTTAGCCTGAGAATCGTTTGCCATGTAATAAATACCTCTTACTAATGAAGCTCGAGTTCCTTTCTGTAAGTCGCGGACCGAGCTTTTGTCAGATGATTGATGTAGCCATAGATCAACGGGAATGAACGATAAGTACAGTGCGGACCCAGGAAACAACGTTTGTAAGATATTTATCATATCTCCGAGGTAATAAGGCGCGCGGGAAAGGAAACATGTTAAAGTCAAGGGGAACGTTCAGCTGCTACGAAAGGTGGGCTTACGTAAAATGCAGAAAAGCAAATAAATATTATTGGCCTTTTTGAATAATTGCATGCAAGATTCAAACAGTTTTACAAGTTTATTTCACATAAATGACATCAAAAACAAGAAAATTTTCAAATTTCCTTAAAACTTCAAATTTAGCGGGCCGCTAAGAATACGGCCAACTAAATTTGAAATGAAGAAATGTAATAATTACTGGTTATTTAATGTTTTCCTATGGAATGCAGGTGAATATTTCTCGAGGAATTTATGTTATTTGTATACAACTGGCTTTGAGGTGAGTTGTAATTCAAAATAACACAGATTTCAAGTGAAATATTCACCCGTATTCCTTTGAAAACCATTTAATGACCATATTATCCTATAAATATTGCACTTTCAACCAAAAATTACTCTTACAAGGACGATGAACCCCATTTTCTCCACAAGCGTGCAAAGACCCTGGCTGTTTCCTGCTCGTTCCTTAGCTAATTATATATTCACAATGTTTTGAGATTCATAGGCTGAATTCAAATATCAGCGATCTGATTGGGCAGTACGTTTTATGACATACCGCTCTGTCTTCATAGCAAATCCACGATCGCTAGAAATATCTCTCTCTCAAAGGGAATGCTTAGCTCAGATTAGCTAATCAGCAATATTTATCGAATAATAGAAATTAGGGAATGGAATAACGTTACTATACTTTTCTTAGAGTCTGCGGACAGTCTACAAGTGAACTCTTGATTGTGTACAATCAACTTTCTAAAAATAGTCCATGTGGTTAAAGTTCCCAATAATTCAATGTGGCCAAAATTTGACATAATTGTTTGGCCGGGAATCAGCTTGATGTTACAACAATAATTAACGAAACACATTAGAAACCTTACTTCTTTTTTTTTCTTCGTACAGGTAATCACCACAACTGCAGGGATAAGCAAATGAATAAAGGAGATTAATCAGTCGAGGTTATTGATAAAACTTGCTTTGCGGTAACCGAAGCTAAGCGAGACAGGAAGCCATTTTGATTTTTATCCGTTTGCTCAGTGATGAATAGTTAACAATTATTCCATGAGCGCGCGTTGGATATGAGATGGTAAATAGCAAATAAGGGACGTAGAGCCGAGTTGTCTATAACCAGTCTCATATCCAACAAGCGCAATGGAATAATTGTTATATTTAATCCTTGAACTCCTTGAAAGTTTGGAAGTACGAAGTACGAGCGAAAAAAGCGAGACAATCCGAGCGAATCGAAAAAAACGTGATGAAAATGCGATGTTGTGTAATACCTTGTGATCAGACAGACGCAGACTCAGCACAAAAACATTTCTTGCCTTTTCGCATTCTTCTGACCGTCGGAATTGATCCAAAGTTTCCACAAAGAGGTTCTTTTTTTTGTTTTATTCTGAGAGAAATGCTACTTTCCGGCGAAAAACAATTTTAGCTCACCAAAGCTTAGCGCAACCAATTGCCATATAAGGTCAAGCTAAGGTATACGAGCTGATAACCGAGATTGGGTGAACCAATCAGAGCACGAGAAATGCATTTACCGAGGTCGAAAATTTAATAATTGTTATTAAATTGTCCACCTCGGATATTGCGTTTCTAACATTCTGGTTGGATCACTCAATATTGGTTATTGGCTCATATACCATGTGGACTAATACAGAAACTGATTGCGCTAAGTTTTCCCGTCATTTTGTAACATCAAAGGAGAATAATTCAGTAGAATTTGGCTTTAATTTCCTATTGTTCAAGCGTTCAGAATTTAATGAAAATTTAATAAAACAATTATTCCATTCTCGCATGATGGATATGAGACTGGTTATCGGTTACTCGGCGCTACTGTTTACAGACGCCCTGTGTAAGCAAGACAGCTTACAAACGCCGTGTGTAAGACGGCTTGCAAACGCCCTCTGTAAGATTGATTACAAACGCGGTATTTTTAAAAAGACGGCTTCTGAAAGATTGTTGGTTTACCTTTGTACTGATTTTGATTAAACACCGTCTGCTACACTGTCAAAGCTGCGGACAATTAATGATCCTAATATTGCTGTGAAACAAGCAGATAAGCGAGCTGCAGTGGTTTTTATGGATAAGATATGGCGAATAAGTGTGGCTATGTGACAATTAAGGGGATTTGAAGATCACACATTATTAAGTAGATATCCAACTCGAAGACACGACTAAACGGGTTAGTTAAGAAATAAGCGATTCTTTTGATAAAGCAGGTTATCTTTTCTTGATCACGGATATTTTGTTTATTATGTAAGTTACACACGCGTGGCTGTTCTGGCAGACTAGTTATCTCTGGAGCATAACGTGTTACATCAATACAAAAGAAATCGCATTTTGTAGAATACGATTGGAGGCCTTTGTTTCTGCCAGTGTTGCCTTGAGAAGAATTTAAACGAGCTCTTTTAATCAGTTAATTAATTAATTCAATTAATCAATCGCATTTAATGGTTCCACCTTGGTTGTACTGGTGCTCTAATGGAGCGATTTAACCTTTTTTTTCTAAAAGTGAATAAATTATCTTCTAAGTTGCAAACGTCCATGCAGTGGACGAAGTGTCCGTTAAAGTCTCAGCCTTTACTACCTATTTCCAACAATAAGGTAAGGGAGGAGGTTAGTGTTACTTTTAGCTCAGGGTAAATGCTGCTGTTTATCCTTATTTTAAGAGCAGCATTTGGGGGGACACTTTGTGACATCAATTGTCTGTATTCCGAGACACGAGAGATGCTGAAGTTGGGGAGAAGAACAAGGGGACACTTTGTGACGCTTATTGAAAATAGGCCATTTCCGAGTTGCTGTTTGTCTCGGTTTCGAAGTGAGTCTTGGTGCTCAACTGTTGTAAAGGAAATGAGTTTGATTTGCATAGTGATACGCAACTCATTTTCATTGGAATGGTTGTGCACCCGGACTAGCTTTGAAACTGAGGCATGCAGCAACTCGGAAATGGGCTATTAGGGGCATTTTATTTCAACTGAAGATGGTTGTTGCTCGACCGAAACATGTCTTGTAAATTTAATTTCAAATGTGTCGTCACTTTTATAAAAATTGTTGTTAGTCTGCTTCTTTCCATATCTATATTCAATGAACGAGATAATATATGGAATGAATCATTTATCGAACTGCGGATTTGAAATCAAGTGAAGCTATGATCCTCGTAGCTATCGTTAGAGAGTCACACCGGCATCACGTTCATAACTGCGGGGGTCATCATAGCTTCACTTCATATCTAGCAATCTTAGCCCGAGATTTTTGAATGCCGTTGAAATTTTTGCTTTTGTTGTACAGGAAAAGGAGGAGCGTTTTTTGGATTCTATCATTAGATTTCTGCTGGTTTTTGGGAACCAGGCCAAAGCTGATCACGCAAATTAATTTTCTTAATTTGTTTCACTACATATGTAAAACTGTCAACCGGGTCCCCTACGTTTTATTGAGGAATGTCAGTGACATTCACAGGCTATTCTCAAAACAAGAAATATCCAATGAGTCAACAGTGGTGCCCGTGTCATTGATTACCTTATGGTGCTTTGGTTTGCTTGGTTACACCTGAAACGAAAACTTGAAATCGCCAATCCTGAACTGGGACGTTCCTATCAACCCAGTTCAGTGTTGTTGGCGTGAATTGGCAAGACTGTGCTAGAGACGTTTTATATCATTTTGATGATCTTCTCTTCTTAGATCCTGCTCAAGTCTCACGTTGCAGAGCGGATGTCACAATACCTGAAGGAAGCACAAAACTGTTTTCATGTCCAGTTGATGGGAACCCTGAACCCACCACAACATGGTACAATGGCAATGAAACAAGTGGAACTGCGATTTCCAATAAAAAACAGTTGGAAGCCGGGGAAAGTGGATGTTACACATGTTCTGCAAGTAACTCTCTTGGACTACCAGTCACTGTCACACAATGCCTGAGAATTGGTAAGTGAAGTTATGCGCCTATAAGCACGTCACAAATTTTTCATATTTAATCAACAAAAACAATAGCTTTGTACACTGTGCACGTGCATTTTTAGTTTTTGTACATTTCTTTCACGTTTTCGGCAACTCTGCGACGTGAAATGACCAATTCTCAAGTTTTACGAAGAACGTGAACAAAAGGTAGCGAATTTGAATTTTCTGTCGTAGATTCAATACTGCACCTCCTAACTCAGTTCCTGGAAAGTTACACTAGTTTTTAGAAGTTAGACAAGCCGACATAATGACGAAAAAGATTAATAAACCTGAACATGCAATTTTAAATGACGTTTTCGTTACCGTCGCGTCGCAGATCTTAGGGTGCGTTCGATTCACCGTATTCCGGAATAGGAATACATGGAATGGAAGTTAGGAATCCTTCGTTTTTACGGAGATCCACATTAAAATTGTCAAACACCTGCTAAAATGCTATTTTAAACATAGCCTTATTATCCTTGTTGCTTCAAAACGCCAAAGAAACAGTTTTAAATCACTCCCCCTGTTCTTATTCCGGAATAGGGTCAACCCTTAAACTCCCTATTTTTTCTGGAAACACCATGTTTTGTGACTAGTTTCTGGTATAAGTAGAGTCCTCGGTAACCATCACTGACATGTTATTCATGTTCAACTAAATCGGTGGTCATTCAGTAAGGCGATCCTAATTGATTTGGTATAGATTCAGACTAACAGGCGAGCGAAACCAGGCGAAGATATGGTCAAATGGGCTTTTGGGTATTGCTGTGTGAACAGGTTTTTGTTCTTGATTATTAATTTTTTTAAATCAAAAAAAATATTTAAAGAAATTAAATTAACAATAATAATAATCATCATCATCATAATACAGGGAAAGAAAGCAGAACAGTGCCTCTCAGTTACATATCTACTCAAGTAGATATGTGTAACAAAATTGAGATACGTTAGAGGGTGTGAATGGGGTTAACCGACTAGCGACAAAGGGCTAGAAAATATTACTGACTACCGATGAAACGAGGGAAAAATTACCGACTAGCGACAAAAAAATTAACTGGGATTTACCGACAACCGACAAAGATCGAAAATTTTAACCGACAACCGACAAAGTAATAAAATTTTAACCGACAACCGACAAAGTAATAAAATTTTAACCAACAACCGACATGTGGACCCCTCCATTCAGACCCTCATGTTAGATGAAGTGCAAGAAGAAAACAGGAACCATGAATTTCAAAACTCTTTTTAATATATAGTATTCTTTTTATGGAGCATATTTCCAAACATATTTCTCCAACAGGTAACAAGAGCAAGCTGGGCATAACCTCTTATTTAAAATAGACTGTCCTGGGCCACTCAAATACTTACTTATTATATACTCGACGCTTAGAATATCACGTTTCTGATTGGTCAATGACGAATGCTGCTGCATAAACAGATTATAGATTACAATGAACGTTATAGAGTGCAATACGGAAGTTGCTATGGAAACACAGCAATGGAATTACTTTGTTGAAAGGAAAAGAAAGGAACTTTATTTAAGTGGCTAGTCGTTCTTTCGCTGGAGCACTAAATGAGGACACTGTAAACTGTAATTAACAATGAAAGCAAATCAAGTCAAATGTTGGTTTTTGAGGAGAGGGGAAACCAGAGTACCCGGAGAAAACCTCTCGGTGCGGGGTACAGAAGCAACAAACTCAATCCACATATGACGCCGAGTATGGAAATCGAACCCGGGCCACATTGGTGGGAAGCGAGTGTTCTCACCTCTGCGCCATCCCTGCACCCCATTAAAAAAAAAACATGTGAACTTGCTCCTGCATTTTAGTGATTTATGGTCACTCCTAAAGTTTTTAGAAGCTTTCACTCGTGCTCATAAATCAAGAAATGCACTTGCGTCCATGCGATTTCCTATACTCTGAGCTTCTCTCGTGGCAATTGGTTTACGCTGCGCAGTAATGAATCAAATTTGCAAAGAAAATCTCACTATATTGAGTACCCTTAGGAATTAATAGGTACGCATACTTGTTGGCGTGCCTTTCAAAACATCTCAGCCATCAATTAATCTCAAGAAAAAATAAGGGTGGAAGAGAGGGTAGACCCTTTTCCATAGGTAATATGTCTCAAGGTTCTTTTAGATCGACTCCCACGCTGTAGAGATCCCAAGGAGATTAGGCAACAGCCAATCATATGGCAGGAATGTGTTTCGCGTGGGTAGCCCACGCTTGGAGGACACATCGCCATATGATTGGTTGTTGGCTAGTCCTCTTGGGATCTGTACAGCGTGAGAGTCGATCTAAAAATAACTTGAGACATATTACCTATGGAAAAGGGTATGTATGGGGAATGCCCTCACTTCCCCCTTTATTTTCTCTTGTTAATCTGTATTGTGCGAGTTCTTGTGATTTATTATCTTACAAAGG
>OX421454.1:7211005-7243505 GCA_949126865.1 Montipora capitata | reverse complement strand
TTGTCATCAGTGTGGACACCAAATAATTGTCGAAGATGCCTCGAATGACGTGCCGAGTTCAGAGGACTCTTTAAAGCTACTAGAGGATAATTCTTTACTGTAACAACTCCCATTAAAGGCCTTGAACCACACAGATTAAACTAAAGAAAATGCTCAACTTTAATTCGAAGATCTCTAGCTGCTAACAATTACAAAAAACTGAAAGCATGGCCATGGCAGTCCCGCGAGGCCAAGCGGACAGTTTTAACTTGACTTTCGGTATGAATACATTACATCCCTTCCTTTCTTTAGAAGTAGTAAACGCTTTCCAAAACAATAAGAATGTGAACCGACGATGAAAAATATCTCAAAACTGTTAAGCCTGATCGCACTTTGTTATCTCCAAGAAAAACCGTCCGATCCCTAGACAAAAAAAAAAGTAAAATACAGTCCCCATATTTTTGCAAAAGTTCCTTGTCCCAACAAATTCCAGTCCATTATAAAGAGAGCACAAAGGGCACATTGGACACCAATGTTGACTTTCAGTCGCTTCCGAGTTCACGTCTGACTGGTTAACCACTTTCGGTCTCTTCGAAGTTTTCGGGCTTTTACTACGGAAATACCCTTTCTATCCTCTTCTTCGCGCGCTTTAAACTGTGCAAATGTTAATGGCGCGGCCCAACTTCCTCCAACGCTCTTGTCCTCAACCGTTGCAATAGCACCTCTCTTCAAGGTATTTTCACTAGGAATTGTTTGTCCACACTGAGGACAAAAGTGTGCCGCTGAAACCCATTCTGTTCCACAAGAGGTGCAAAACACTTTAAGGAAACAGAAGTGAACCATACACGTTGAAAGGAACGAGGAATACAGCCTTGGACGAGCGTGACACGATGTCTCAACAGAATTACTGGAATGTGCGAGCGCATATTTTATTCTCTTAATTTGAAGCAACTATTTTAAATTTGCAGCAACTTTATTTAATTTGCGGCAACTTTACATGTATTTAATTTGCAGCATGTCCCTTGTGGGCCACCGTACGACTGTAAAGAGTGAAGGACGTTTTGAAGTGTAGTTGAAGTGTGATCATTCTCACCAAGAGTCGTTTCAACCGCTGTCCAAAACATGTGTTTCAGAAACTTCCCAATTATTCATCCATCTTGTGCAGGATAACAGAGCTGAATAACGTCTACGCATGCGGAAGACTTTGGCGCAGAAATCCGATGTTGTCGTTAGTACGTGTTGATTTTCTGTTCTGCTTGTTCGAAGTTTTGTTTGTCAACAACCAATTTAAATCATCTGTGTCCAGTTGGAGTAACATGCAAGCACTTGCAAATACCATAAACAAGGCCTTCATAGATACTATGAGCGGCTTTACACCCTTGTCGCCAGCTAACATGCCAACAAGAAGTGAGATCGAAACTGTTGCTGTATCTGTAGATTCTGTTTTCAAGCCACTGGTCCCGACAACATCCCTTCTTGGCTAATTAAAGAAAACGCTGACCTGCTAGCCTGTGTTGTAACGGACGTCCTAAACTCCTCCTTCAAGGAGTGCTGTGTGTCGCCGTCATAGAGACAAGCCACTCTTGTGCCTATACCTAAGGAAAAATCTGTTTACGAAATTAATAAACACTTGCGTCCAATATCATTGACACCTATCTTGTCTAAGCTGGCTGAGGAGTTAGTGGGAGACCTCTTTGTGAAACCGGCTGTGCTGAGTAAAGTTGACCCACGTCAGTTTGGAACCATCCCCGACTCATGTACTACTCAGGCTCTAATTAGTATGCTGCATTCATGGAATAGATCGACCGATGGAAATGGTGCGACAGTTACAGTGGTTCTGTTAGACTTCAGAAAGGCCTTTGATTTAATTGACCACCACATTTTAGTTCAAAACCTTCAGCTATACAACCTTCTTGCTGTTATTGTTGCCTGTGTTTCAGACCTTCTGACTTGTCGCAAGCAACGTGTTAAGCTTGGGAATGATTGATACTCAGAGTGGGGTGCTGTGCCGGCTGGTGTTCAAAAGGGGACGAAGCTTGGTCCCTGGTTGTTTCTTATCATGATTAACGACTTAAATGTCCCTGATGTTGATCTGTGGAAATACGTGGATGATACGACTATTTCAGAATGTGTACCGAGAGACCAGCTCAGTTCCATCCAGTTAGCTGTGGACTATTTAGCTAGATGCGCTACAGAGGAGAAGTTTCAATTAAACGAATCTAAATGTAAGGAACTCAGAATAAGCTTTAGCCGTGAAAACAGTGATCAAATCCTGCCTATCATAATTAACAACAAACCAATCAAGTCTGTCGGAAGTGCTAAGATTCTTGCTCTACATGTTTCATGCGATCTCAAGTGGAATGTACATGTGGATGAAATAATTAAGAAGGCCTGGAAACGCCTCTACTGTCTTGTTCAACTGAAACGCTCAGGGCTCGAGCCTCGTGAACGAACACAATTTTTCTGTACCTGCATTCGCCCAATATTGGAGTACAGCTGCCCAGTATACCATAACAGTTTGCCTTCTTACCTTTCGCATGACCTAGAAGCCATTCAAAAGCGCGCAATGCGCATTATCTACTCTCCCTGCTCCTACCAACAGGCCCTTGTACTACTAAAAGATCGTCGACAAGAACTGACAAGCAAGCTTTTCAAGGAGATCCTTGAAAAAGACGACCACAGACTACATGAACTCTTGCCTAAACTAAACAACAACTCAGTAAATCTTAGGAGAAAGTGCAAGTTCCACATTAAGTATAACACTAATAGGTTTAGGGACAGTTTCATTTTATCGAATTCTTTGAAGTTATAGCTGTTCTACGCATTATATTATATACTAAATTTTATATATTTATACATATATAAAGTCATATATTTATATAGGATCAACTAATATGGTTTAGGATGGGTAGGCTGCACAGGCCATTTTACCCAATGCTTTGAAGATACAGCTGTATTATTATTATCATCATCTTTGTATTTATATTTTTTTTGCTCTTTTACTTGTAAGTTATATTTCTATTAGGTATATTTAGTGTTTTACTATTATTCGATTTCATATTGTTAATTTAGCATAATTCAGCCCTTTGGCTGCAAAGCATTTTGTAAATAAACTATCTATCTATCTATCTGTCTGTCTGATTTGTGTCAAGAAATGGACCGTAGAACGCAATGGATTCTTTTTTCTTGTCAAGTTTACCTACAGGAATAATAAGAAGTTGCACATGGTATGTAACTTTGAGGGCTAAATTATTGAAGAAAACAATCTTTAATTTTTCGAGATGCTTATTTCTTTCTTCCAAATTCCAAGCAATTTCCTTATGTTTTGAACAACCACCTTATTTTTTTAAGTTTAAATACCAAAAAAAATTACCCGCGAATCGCAGTCATTTCAAACCGCGAGCGCCTGAGCCCACGTTCCCATTCGCTGAGCTGTGAAGTAGCCTTTGCGTTATTCAGCTCTGTTGTGCAGGATATGGTACGGATAATTAACTCGTATCTGACCACCTTCAAGATACCTTGATCGCCCATACATGATAGAGCAATTCAGTGCAATCGCATTAGCATGGGTTTGAGTCTCTTAATTCGTTAAGTTTCTCGCAACTGCAATGATCAGTCTTTGCTTTTGTTAGTTTATTTTTGAACAATAACAAAGCACACCAACGGTTACGAAGGATATTTAACCCGGGTGCGTCTTTTGTTTTCAGAACGAGGTTGCCATGGAAGAGGTTAATTCTACTAACGATCCACCAAGTAGTTCTAATCAACAGCTAAGAATCCCCATTGAACCTGCATACATGCCCTTACAAGGGACCACCCATTATGAAGTAGGACCAAGTAGCCCTAATAGCTCCCCTCATAATGTTGAATATGCACCCCTTGATATAAGAACACGGTCATGGGAAGTAAAAAGAGAAGACGTGAAAGTGGAGAAAATCATTGGTAAAGGTGCTTTTGGCCAGGTTGCCAAAGGAACAGCAAAGAGCCTTCCATTCCATTCTAGCACAAAAACAGTGGCTGTTAAAATGCTGAAAGGTAAAAGTACTTTTTTCTCAAGAGCTTTGGTCTAGGAACAAACGGCCAGTCCTTCTTTGTGTAATCCGCGAATATGGCAACGGCGTACTCTTGGAGAGATTTTCTGTGATTTTCTACACCTTTTTGTTTGGCAATTACTTGAATTTGACCTCGAACGCACCAAGACAAGAATGAGCCCTGATGAGAGGTACACGCAGTACAATCAATGTGAATTTTACCTTTGTTTTTTTATGCTTATTTGATTTAGCTAACGCTCCTGAGTCAGACAAGAGAGACTTGAAAGCCGAACTTGAGCTGATGAAGACCCTCAAGCCTCATCCACATGTTATCAAACTATTAGGATGCGTCACTGAAACTGGTAAAAGCATCTGTGGATTATACTTTGATGCAGCTGCTGCTGCTGTAGAAAAAGAGCTCTTCTCCATGAAATCTCACGTGTTGCAAACCAAAACAGTTCCCAGCTTAATTTCGTCTCAGAATTGATATGTCCAGGCTTGACCCTAATTAGGTACGCGCGGATTTCAATAAGCGTCACGAAGTGTCCCTTTGCTCTTCTCGCCAACTTCAATATCACTCGTGTCTCAGAATACAGACAATCTACGTCACAAAGTGTCCCCCAAATGCTGCTCTTTAAGTAAAGATTACCTGCTGCATTTACCCAAAACTAAAAATAACGCTTTACCCTTACCTTATTGTTGAAAATAGGTATCAAATGCTAAGACTTAAAGGGACAGTTCGTGTTGGATGTCAAAATTGGGCGTGCACCTAGTTAGGGTCAAACCCATGTTCAGTCTAAAGTATTGTTAAGAAACGAGCAGAATTGTTATGTCGGGTTTTCATCTAAGACCCGACAAAACACGACTTGCAAGTTTATTGAACGGCTTCAAAAGCATTCCACAGAAAGTGTGTCCCTCTGGAGCCCGAACAAAGGGTGAAATTTAAATGGTGGATGGAGAACATTAGCATACTAAGAAAAGAAGCTAAGCTTTATTATTATGCTTTATCTAAAGAATAAAAATGAGGACTGTTTTATCACGCGCGTGACATTTTTTCGGTGACCTAATAGCTGTTTTGATCAAAAATTATTAATGAGTTTTTGAAATTTTATATGTTACTGGGTGTCCATATTTCCGTTGTCAACTTATTAAAGACGTTTGTTAAATTAACTGTATGCGGCGTTTAAGAGACCAGAGCAAACCCAATTTACTCTTGACTAGGAGTAGGAGCTTTCACAAGGCAGGCAAAACCGGGTTAATAAAACGCCGCGGAAAATAATGGCTTGGATAGAGTGCGAATAAATTATAAAATGTTGCGGTTGATCTAAGAACAGATTTGTTATCTCTTTTGATGAGCCAAGCTAACCCTTGGTATCAAGAAGACACTGAACTGACGGTGGCCAATTGTTGTATTTTAGCATTTCGAATGACTCAAAGAAATGGTTGAATTTTATTCTGGTTTATTCAGTGAAACTTGTCAAATCTTCTTAAAATTAAAATACTCGTAAGCAACGTAACATGACGGAATCACATACCTAGTCAAACGTAGAGGAGAGGAGATGAGAGAACTGTACGTGGACAAGCAAAAGGACCGATAGAGATAGTTCCTGTTGAATAAACGTCAGAATATTTCTCGTAGACCCCCTATTGGTGCTGATCGAGTATGTCCCTTATGGTGATCTGTTGGGTTACTTGAGAAAGAGCCGAGGATTGAATGACACTTACTACAAAGACCCGGATATCAAACCCCAAACCAGTCTGACGTCACAACAGCTGATGAAATTTGCTTGGCAAATCGCTGATGGAATGAACTACTTATCTTTAAGAAAGGTAAGCATGAGTGTAATGGCTTTCAGCAGTTAATACAGCAAACACAACTAGCAGTTTGCATTGCATATAATTAGTATCCCGCGGATCAGTTGGCTCAGCTGGTTTAGCTCCAAGTTACTGTGCGGGAGGTTGCGGGATTAAAACTCCGGCCATACCAACACTCAGGGTCTTTAATTAACCGAGGAGAACGTGTTACCCTTCTGATGACATCTGAAAATGGTTTAACTATCTAGTATTCTCAGATTATGACGATAAATCGTAGGCCCTGTCTCACAACTCTTCGATGTTTACAACCCTATGGGACGTAAAAAAACCCCATGTTTAGTGCGCTCTACTCCGGATCGAGTAGTCCGGGTTCGGGTCCTGGCCGGGGACATTGTGTTGTGTTCTCGGGCAAGACACTGGGCAAGACTCTCACTGTGCCTCTCTCCACTCAGGTGTATAAATGGGTACCGGCGAAGTTAATGCGATGGACTGGCATCCCATCCAGGGGGGAGTAGAAATACTCCTAGTCGCTTCATGTTACAGAAAGCTGAGATAAGCTGGCGCCGGCCTGATGGGCCTTCTAGGCTCGTAGCAGACTTTACCTTTACCTTACCTGTCTCACAACTCTTCAATGTTGATAACCCTGTGGGACTTAAAAGAACCCACACACTATTCAGAAAGAGCAGGACACGGAATTCCCGGTGTTGTGGTTCTGTCCTCTGTGGTATATCATGGTTGGGAGGGTAAATGCTTGGAGATACTAGTTACACCAAGATACTCCAAAACTGCAAGGGTAAAGAAAGATATGATATGATATCTATGATATGATGTTAGTCTTGTTTATGGAGTCATTAGTATAAGCCTTATTAATAGCAACATAAGCATCTGTGATCAACAATTGTCATTGCCATACTGTGTTGCCATTGCATATTGGCAATGCTATTGTTAATTCTATTATCGTTGCTGCTGTCGTCACACCTGCATGTGCCTGTCATTGCCATTATCACTGGATCCGGCATCGCCACTGCCACTTCTCCTTCCTCCTTGCCATTGCTTGTGTCATTGCAAATGTCATTAACGTTGTCAATGAAACGGCTATGCCCGCAACCACTCAATGTTTTTTTCACTTTCAAATTTATTGCAACTAACCAATAATGTGAAAAATGCTTCACTTTAGATCATACACCGAGATCTTGCTGCTCGTAATGTGCTGGTTGGAGAAACAGAAACATGCAAAGTAACAGACTTTGGAATGGCTAGAGATGTGCAACAGGAAAACATTTATGAAAAAAAGACAAGGGTAACAAAACGTTTTAAACTAGAACATAAAAAAGTGTAGGAAGCTCGAGCTTACAACTTGATAAGTGTTCAACTTCAAAGGGTACAAAAACGTCAGATGACGTGTTTTTTGTTCCAAGTCGTAACCATGAAACGATTAAGTATAATCCATTCTGTTTGTTATCTTCAACTGCCAGGGTCGGTTGCCAGTTAAGTGGACAGCGTATGAATCGCTGCTGTATGGAAAATACACCACAAAGAGTGACGTGTAAGTAGACTTACTCGTTTTCGCTTCAAGGTTGAGAGTCGATGTTTCGTCTAAAATCGAGTTAACCTACCATTCGACCATGCATGACCTTAAATTTGAATGTACAAAATGATAAGTCTGTGGTGTTTTCATTCTTTTAACAGATGGAGTTATGGAGTTGTTCTTTATGAAATCTTTACCGTAGGTAAGAATCTGTGCATGCAATAGTTTCCTGCTTTACCCTCTTCGAGATCATTTCTTCAAGTATTGTAAAATTCTGATTTTGGATTCGACGTTGCATCTTGCAAATGGCCCACTTGATATGTCCAGAGCTGCACCTAATTAGAGGCACGCGGATTTCAATAAGCGTCATGAAGTTTCCCCTTGCTCTTTTCTATGACTTCAACATCAATCGTGTCTCGGAATACAAACAATTAACGTCACGAAGTGTCACCCAAATGCTGCTCCTCAGGTAACGATAAACTGTTGCATTTACCCTGAACTAAAATAACTCTAACCTTTACCCTTACCTCATTGTTAGAAATAGGTAGCAAAGGCAGGGACACTTCGTGTTGGATGTCAAAATTGAGTGTCAAGTGCCCTCTTGAGGACAGTTATTCAGATTTGCTCTGTAGATTCGCTCTGAGAATCAACTTAGGGAAATCAGGATTAGCCTTAAGCCAGCTGATTAAAAAATATATATTAATTAACTAGAATATTTCCTATACACAGACCATACACAGACACAGACTGAGTCATAAATGCGTTTTGTCGTCATGGCTAGCTGTGGATGGGAAGTTAACAGGGATGGTGGGTGCGGGTAGACATTTTCTCCTCTTTTTTGTTTTCTTTCCAGGTGGCTCTCCATATCCACGGATGGATGGCAAGAAAATTGCAAGTTTGCTTCAGCAAGGTTACAGAATGCCGAAACCGCAACACGTTGACAATGACTTGTAAGAAAAATGCCTTTCTGTTTGTTTTTACACTCTGCTTTGTTTATCTTTTACTTTTACGTCATTTAGTTCAACGGCAACGTCGCTATAAAAAGTTTAATGTGGAAAAATAATCGTTCGTCAAGGGCGAAATATCTTTTAGCACACTTCTTTCATTTGAAAAAGCTGCAAGACCTTGACCAGAACCGTAACTATAGAGTAATACATGAAGTTCTTAATAGGCCTAAGTAGACACCAAGTCAAGTGAAGCTATGATCTTCGCAGTTATGAGCGCAATTTTTGCAATTGCGTAGAGAAGCCTGAAAATTTCAGGACTTCAACGGAGTTTGAACCCGTGACCTCGCGATTCTGGTGCGACGCTCTAACCAACTGAGCTATGAAGCCACTGACGTTGGGAGCTGGTCATTTGTGGGTTCTAATGGTCCCGTGAGGAATGAATCAATGATAAATCATATCCTTAGTTATGATATCCGCAGTTCATATATGATTCAGTTCATATATGATTCATTTCATATACCATTTCATCATAGACACCAAGTGTCACATTATGACATGTATGCAAAGTACCATTTTTTTCATTATGCATTTGTAGTGGACATGCATCGAGAGTCACTTAATTCTATCTTCCCGTTGACCAAGTACTTTGACCGCGTCCACAAGACTTAGCTTGAAATATAACTATGCACTATTGTAATGGCAAAGTAATAGAGTCATGCTTTTGCGCCTTTGTTGTTGTGTAAACTTAAAGTTGATGTTATGATAATAAGGTCACTTTGCCACGCCAACACCAGGTAAAGTGAAGGTCATTATTTTGCCTCAAACGACAAGGATGACCGAAAATAATATTGTAAAATTACGTATTCCAATCTCACACTTGGATACCCTTGACATTTGCATTCAAAGCCTTCAGTTAACTTGATTCAATACGACTTATTTTAGGACTCAGTAAGCTAAAAGTGTAATGAAATTATTCCCAAGGTATCAAATCATGATGAATTGCTGGAAAAATGAACCTGAAGCAAGACCGTCATTTGCTGATTTAACACAACAGCTAAAAGGAATGGAAAACCAGCACAAGGTCACATTCTTTATAAAATTTTCATGCAAGCAAGTAGCCAACTTCTATATGTCCTGTGAATTGATTCAGAGACTTTATGGGCATTTACAAATATTTTTTTTTGTATTAAACTTCTCCTTAAGAATTATGAGACAAAGAAAATATGGCCAAGATGTAACTTTTTTTACGTAAAAGCCTCAGAGGCATGACCCAGTATCAACTAAAAGCACTAAAATTGGTCCTTTAATTTGAACGTGTAGACCTTACAGGAGCGTAGAGCGTGGATGATACTTCAGCACTCGTTTTTGTTGCGCAATTTCAAGTGAGTTAAATACGTAAGTGGCAAAAGCACTTTGGTCGATGCATCACAAAATGGTGAAAACAAACCGGACGAGTCATAACGAAGCATTTTCGCTCACTGGACCGACAGCCATGTTGCTTTGCTTAATTAAACAAAAAGGGTAAACCGAATCGAAAAAGATGGTGTTTTTATGGTCACTTGGGACCACAAAATGGCTGCAGTTTCTCTGTCTAACGGAATAGCAGTAAGGTCACCTTGACGTCATATAAGTGGTTCGAACAGGTGGCAGCAAGGTGTGAGAGATGCATGGGACGTATAATTTCTTGTTTTGAACAAAGAGGGAGGGGGGGGGGGAGATCTTTTCTGATGTAATTTTGTAAACTAAATCGAAAAAAAAAGCATCTTTCAACATGTGCTTTTTTATTTCTTTGCAGAGGCTGCTCAACATGCATATTTACGACAATGAACTTTACGCAAATTTGGAGGACTTGAACGCATGAAATAAAAAGCAACCTTAACTCTTCTGTTTTTCAAACGGAACGTTAATCATTTCGACTTCACAATTGACTTTGATGAGAAATTTCCCTTTCAAATAATCCAAAGTGAATGGCCGTTTTTATGCTAGAGACGTTAAAGTCGTCAAGACGCATTTAACGTCTGAGACGTTAAAGCTGTCTGGTATAAAAACGGGACGCATAAAAGTAGACGACCTAACAAAAAAGAAACTTTTTCTGAAAAAGACTGGGTTCTATCCTCGGAAGACACTGGAGACGAGGAAACTCAGCGCCAAATAAACTTTAAGCACGCGAGTATACGAACAAAATAAACATGGCGGAATTACAACTTCTTAAGTCCATTACTGGACGTCGCCAAGAAAGGCAAGATATGGAAATACAAATGTTTTTAAAGAAGGAAAATCAATCGAGAAAGCGGCTTTTGCAGGATATGGACGAAGAACTAGATGTGGCTCAGGCACTTGGCTTGTGTGCCGCAGCTATGAAGAGACCAAGGAAAGGACGAAGCGTCGATGAAGAAAGGAGTTCCTCGTTCCTCGTGACTCCTTCAAATTCTTCTTAGCCGCCATGTTGTTTAAGCGCTAAGCCTCGATTTCAGGATTAAACGCTAACTCGTGCCAGTCGTCTGTGGACGAGTAAGGGCTAAATGCGTCCCAGTAAGGGTGTCCCGTTTTTATACTAGACGCATTTAACGTCTGAGACGTTAAAGTCGTCTGTTAAATGCGTCTAAACGACGCACTTAACAGAAGACGTTAAAGCGGTCAGACGTTAAATGCGTCTGTCTTATTTACCGTTTTTATACTAGACGTTAAAGTCGTCTCGAGACGACTTTAACGTCTCAGACGACTTTAACGTCTCTAGCATAAAAACGGCCAATCAGCATCTAAATTTCGTTTTCATTGATTTAGTTAAATTGATTAATCTCTTTAAGAAGCAGGTTTTTAGTGCTCCTCACATAGCTGCAATACATGTATTATGTAAAAACAGGAATTAGGGATCATGGATAGCACCCTTGCTTCGAAGTAGCGCAGTTTGGGAAAAATGGCTGCTAATTTTTGTTAACTTGTCGCAATTTCTAAGACGCATAAAATGTGAAATTTCGAGGAGAATTTTGAATTCAAACTTGTAGTTTTTAGCGAAGACAAATGGATTTATTTTAACCATTAAGAACATTTTGGTCAGCTGCACTTAAGAACTAAAGAAAAAACGTTGGAGGTTTTTTGGTAGGTCACAAATTTGCATATTTAGAGGCAAAAACAATACCTTTGCACGTCCTGCACGAGCGTTTTTCACTTTTGTCCATTTCTTTGCCGTGGTCAGCAAGACAATAGGGAGTTTAAGATTTTACGACGGCGACGGCAACAACAACGGCGCAAAACAATGCTGTCATTGGTTAAAAGAGCATAAATAATCGTGCTGCACGTGCAGCACGGATTTTAGGACGGATTCGTGCGGTATTCTGCATAAGGACGAAGTGAAGTTACGAAATTTGAGGTGTTGACGACAATGTGAGTAAGCAACAGATAATCTTTCATTCTCTATTTTCACTTTGTAACTGTCATATTTTGAGGTGACGTTTTCGTTGAAGTCGCTGTCTATATCTTAAGGTCCCTAATAATACAACGTGAAAAAGCCAAATTTGAGGTGTTATCGAGAACGTCAGAACTTGAGGATAAATTTTAAACTTCTCCCCTTAATAAAGTGGCGTTCAGACAAGTGTCGTTTTAGACGAACTACCACGCCCTTGTCATATTAAAAAGGTTGAAATAGTCACTTAGTAAATACAATACCGTGAATTTATATTTTGAGATGACTTTCTCGTTGCCGTCGCCATTGTCGTTGCTTAATTAAGCTCTCGAATATAACTTAGCACTATCGTAAGTATGGCGCGATTATTCCATTTTGTTCGCCGTGAACAATAGGGGCGAACTATTACAACACTGGATTTTAGGAACGGTTCTAAAGCGAACGTAGAAAGTGAACGATTTCCTATTGTATGTGCACGTTGTCTTCGAAACCTGAAATTTGGTGATTTCACGTTTTTGTGTTGTGAACTACGGCAAAAAAATGCGCTGAAATGCGTTCTGCGCGTGCAGCAGGATTATTTTTCCTTGCTAAACCAATGATATTGTTGCTTTGTGGCGTTGGCGTTGCCGTAGCCGTCGTCGTTGCTAAAACTCCATATTGCATGTCAGGGCGTAAGTGGCTTACAGATAAAGGTCGTTCTTTTTGTCGTCGTCGTCCTTTCGTCCAGCTCTATGTTACATGGACCGATAGAGAACAATATAATGCCTGTTGAATAAACGTCGTATTTCTCGTAGACCCCCTTCTGGTGTTCATTGAGTATGTCCCCTATGGTGATCTAATGGGTTATTTGAGAAAGAAGGATTACGTTTTTGCAAACGTTGGCCGTGTAGCACTTATATTTGAACAGTTTCTACCCCATATGAACCATGTGAGCGTTAGCCCTACTGATGGAAATGGGCCCACACAAGGACAGAGAAAAACTCTGACCAGGGTGGGAACATTTTCCCACTGGGATATCTGAGAAAGAGCCGCGGATTAATTGACACTTAGTACAAAGACCCGGATGTCAAACCTTACACCAGTGTGACGTCACAGCAGCTAAATGAAATTTGCTTGGCAAATCGCTGATGGGATGCGCTCCTTATATTTAAGGACGGTGCTTACTATTGTTATTGCGCATATGTACTGCGCATCTCGAGATATTCGGGTTTCCTATCATTGATGCTTACTAATACTTTAATATTTTTGCGCGGTTTAAAACTATCCGGAGAAAGTAATCTTCATAAGTACTCTTGGTATCCAAAAAAGAAAATTGGGGGTAACCAAGCATTTTTGAGAGATAATTAAGCTTCAATTTGAGAAAGAACGCCATACATTGCATTGCGTTTTACAAATACTATTTATCAATTATCTTTGAAAAATGCGTGGTTACCCCCAATTTTCTTTTTAGATTTCAAAAACACTTGTTAAGATCTACATTTGCTGCATAATCACAATCCGGAGCAAAAGTACCTTTGAAGTAGTAGGCCCCATCCGTAAGACAGGTAAGCATGAGTGTAATGGCTTTCAGCAGTTAATACAGCAAACACAACTAGCAGTTTGCATTGCATATAATCATTTGTTAGTATACTGACGACCAGGTGGCTCAGCTGGTTTGGCTTCAAACTACTGTGCGGGATCAAGACTCCAGCCATACCAACACTCAGGGTTTTTAATTAAGTGAGCAGAAAGTGCTGCTTTTGTATTGACATCTGCAAATGGTTAAGGTCTTTAGTCTTCTCAGATTAGGACGATAAACCGTAGGTCCTGCCTCATAACCTTTCCAAAGTTTATAACCCTGTGGGGCGTAAAAGAGGGTTAATGCTTGGCAGGGTAAATGCTTGGGGATACTAGCTACACCGAGATACTAAAAACTGCCAGGGTAAAGAATGATATGATGTGATATCTATGATAGTCATGTTTATGACGCTTTCCTTGACTGTACAGCAGGTATATGAACTAATAGCCTATGTCAGGCAAGCCAGTGAAAATGCTGGAAATCTGATATCCGTAGTTCAGTTTTTAATCGCTTATGATAACCTATTCTTTACTTTTTACTTTAGTTGTGATAATTGCCATTAGTACACTAATCTGGCAATGATGGTTGGTCAACGGCTAGCTAAACAACTACAATATACATTGAACTAAATATACTGTTAACTAGATTAGCAAATTACAGCAAATTAGCTAATAAGAACAGAGAGGTAACAAAGTAACATTAATTAAGTACAATACTAGCTTTGAAATCAATTATGGTTGACGGATGATACATGTATCACTGAAAAAGGAAGACCTTTCCAGACCGGGATTGTTCTTGGGAAGAACGAATACTTATATGCATTTACTGAAGATGACAGGGGCATAAATTTAACCTGTAGTCCCCTGAAAACCTAGGTTTATTTCGGTTGGGAAAGAGATGTTCGCAAAATTGAAATTGATCTTATAAGACATCGTCAAATCATTGATTATATGGCGTTCCTCGAAAGATTGCCAGTTCAGATCTGCTAGCATAGCAGAACGCTACTGTTGCGGGAGTAGTCATTAAAGACAAAGCGGGCAGCTTTCCGTTGGATAAACTCAAGGGCAGAAATATCTTTGGCCGTGTGTGGTGACCAAGCAACGCTTGTGTGCTCCGCAATTGGACGCACTAGGCTAGCATAGGCTAGCGACTTGATCGCCCTGTCGCGAGATGAAAGGTTCCGCAGGGAAACACACACAATTTTATTTGCCTTTGTTTTAACTTCCTCGCATTGAAGAGACCAACTGAGAGAGCTCGTGATGTAAACGCCTAAATACTTGTAACACTTAACCTCTTCGAGGCCAGTATCACTCAACCGGTAGCTGAAATGCGATGAGTTAGTACGCACGGTCACAGAGAGTACAAAACATTTAGTGGGTGCGAATCTTATCTGCCACTTAGCAGCCCACTGCTCCAGCTGGTGGACATCACGCTGTGAACGTTGATGATCGTCGGGGCAACACATTTGTCGGAATAAAACTGTATCGTCAGCGAACAACCTATATTGCCAACATCAAGGTGAAGCTGAGCATCTATTCTCCAGATAAAGACGTCTTTATTCTCTCAATCAGAAGATACCCAGATCTATGCCAGAACACCATCTTTGTAGAACAAAAAAACCAAGGTGACACAAACACCAACCCAGTGTGGCCAACACATCACGCATGCGCTTAACCATGGACAGCTGTTTTGGTTTTTCTGGGCCTCATCACCATGCCGTAGCCAACATACCAGACAGGTGTCTAAGACACTTCTTTAACCGGAACAAGGCAAAACAAAGAATAGAATAGATTTCAAGCCAATCTTTCAAGCACTGGATCCTACTAAAGCAGCAGCCCTCTCTTCATTCCACGTCTTCAGTGGTGCTGATAATACTGGTAGTTTTTCTGGAAAAGAACGATTGAATTCGTCGATGCTAATAACGATCTCCTGATGGCATTTATACTGCTAGGATCAACAGAATATCCTAATTCAGAAATTATTGAGGGAATTGAGAAGTTCGTCTGTCGACTTTACAAGCCAAATACCAAGTTTAGAAGAGCAGAGCTGAGATAGCATTAATTTAAAAAGAAGCAAGCCCAATCAGAGAATCTTCCCGGCTCCAACACGAAACCCAATGCATGAGGCCATTTTGCGATCACACTACCAAGCCATGGTTTGTAACAACGACAAAATAAAGACCCCACATTACAATCATCCGAGAACAACGGATGGAAAAAGGAAAGCAATCAGTGGATGCCTGTCACGACAAAAGTTCCACCCGCACCTGAAACAATCATTCAATTAGTTAAATGTGGTTGTTCTTAACAAAGATGCTCCACGAACCGCTGCCAATGCCGGAAAGCTGGGCTCACCTGCAAAGAACTTTGCTTCTGCTCTGACGCTGACGAGATCTGCGAAAATGTTCAGGATGAAGACCTCAGGGGCTGTGCAAATGACAGTGACGATGATGATGAAAAATTTGACACTGATATGTAACATACCTATTTAAAATACATGTATCTTATAGGTTTCAAGTATAAATCATGTAATGATTCTGATAAAGGTCACTTAACATTGTTGATGCCTTACAACATTGTTGATGTGTCACAAAATAATATTTTCATGTCATAATGAGATGGAGACTATGCCCAAAGAAATCAGGAATTCATGATGTAGCCTCGTTTTCAGGATTGAGTCACGTGAGCAATGATTGTTCCCGTTACTTTTTGTAAATATGTCACAGACATTGTATGCCACATTCTGACTAAGCTTGGACGAGAGATATTCAATTAAAACAACAATCAAAGCAAGGTGACACACGCTAACACCAACCCAGTAAGGGAAACAAATCGCACATTGACACAACCATTTCAACCGGTCAATTAGCAGCCATGGACAGCTGTTTCAGCTTTGCTGGGCCTCATCAGCATGGCGTAGAAGGATAGCATTCAAATAAAGTCGACAAATCATGAATTAATATACTAGCCTCGTTTTCATGCTGATTAACTATATCGCTTATTTACACCCTCCCTAAAAACTGTTGGAGCAACTTACAAAATTAACGACAACAATTTTCTAACTCAGTAGGGTCCACTGAACACTTTCAGAGTGGTCGCTTGCATTCTTCATAAGATTCCCACGGGATTACACTTTCTCCCTGACGTCATGGCCGTGTAGCCGCGTCGAGCCATAGAAAGAGCGCGAAAACTTAAGCCTTGTTTATGCTAAGGTGTGAGTGTCTGACCTGGTATGAGCCTACGATCCAATCATCAACCAGTCCCTGGTCAGCGGTCAACTTAAAAAAAAAAACAGCTGACCTCGATGAGGTCCAACTTGAACCCACGATATGGTCACGTGATACTGGTCAGTGGATACCTTGTTTTGGCAGGTGTTAATTGACCAGAACATTGATGTCTAATATCAAAGATGTATGCTGTAAATTAGCTAGAGTGTCGGCTGGAGTATTGCCTCCTCCATGAGCTCTAAACGTAAGCCCGTGATATGGTCACGTGATACTGGTCACATTGGTATACGTGGAGGGGTGGACGGACGTTCGGTCGTACGGTGACCAAAATAAATGGTTCGCGGCTAAGTTCGCGGCTAACTGGTCCAATAATGACGTAATTCATTTTGATGCTTTGTTTTGGTGTAATTTATTGTGAAGCAAGATTTGCGAATTTACAAGATAAATGGCTCGAGTAAGCAAACAAGCGAAGAAAAATTATTAAACTAAAGTTTGAAATGTACAGTATGGTGTCCTTTGTCCGCGAGATCCTTGGTCCACGACTTTTGCGAACATGATGTTATATTTCCTCGTTAACTAAAATGCCACCAAAAACAAGTGTGTCCGATGATTTCTTGATTATTCTTCTTTCACATGAAATTTCGGCTTTCACGTTATCGGCGATTGTGCGGAATTCAAGTTTGTTGACGGGTGTGTTAATTTGTCTTACATAGTCATGTTTACTTGCATTAGCTTGTGTAAAGATAGAACGCAACATGTCTTTTGCAAAACAGATTTACAGATAAACTAATTTCTGCGGTTGGGAACGAATTTGCTGCAGAGTTTTAAACTTTTAATTTATCGACTCATGAAGAACATTAACAATTTTCGCATAGGAGTCCTTGGTCTGCGACTTATACTTATACTACTTATAATTATGACCACAGAGAAGTTAAATCTCGCAAAGCAGATAAAGAAAACCTTCCATAAATGGAAAAGGTCTTTGCTTTAATTGAGTATTTTCAAAATCTTCTTTATACATGTTTACGAACGGGTTACCTTCTTTTGTATGTCTAGAATACCTATACGGCATTATAATGAAATGGAGCTTGTGTTGGGACACGGTCAACTGAAAATAAAAGCAGATTCTATACTCACAACGACATTCAGTACGACTGTAGCTAAGATATATCAAGGATAATAAAGAATAAATAAATTTTCATGTTCGTACAGAAATTATCGGGATTCACAGGTATTTTTTTGGGCTGCTTACATGATTCACGGACCAAGGACCAAATTCGCGGACGAAGGGCTCGTGATTACATTCACCTTTTCTCGAATTACAAGAGAAATATCTCAGTTTGGAAATTGCCAATTTAATATTATCGCAAGAAACGAAAAAGCTATCTTCCGGGAAAATATCAGTTCGTGGCTTTTTGATTTAGGTAAGATATTTAAGATTATCCTTCTTTCTTGCGGCTCACGGACACCATACTGTATCGATCCAGTATCGATCCAGTACTAGTATCGATACAGTACACACAGTACTATATACAGTACTGTATGATATACAGTACTGTATCGATACTGTATCGATACTGTATCGATCCAGTTAAGTCGTAAACGTACACTTGTGGGTGCTGCAGAAGTTACACTGGTTGTAGTGACGCAATTATCAAGTTGCTTAGCAATTTCAATACCACTAAAAATAGTGAGAAGCCGTTTCTCTTCCGGGGCACTCCACATTCACTTTTTCGCTGGATCTCCTTCTTTTGTAATATATAATTCGTTGCTCGCGCTTGACATTTTTTTTCAGGCGAATGGACGGGAGCAAAAAAGGGAAGTCTGGGCTATAATAACAAAACAAAAACATGCGCAGGAGCCGTTCACGGCTTGAGCAAGCCGCGAAAAACGCTTCAGTACATTTATACGAAACACTTTCACGTCCAAGGTAAGCCGCGGCCAAGATAAGCACAGCCCAAAACCACTGGCCAGGATAAGCCACTGCTTAAGCTCAAGTCTGAGAAAAGAATTCCTTGATAATTGGTCTCAAGCCCGGCTAAGTTCATTGTATCTCATTTGAGAATTGTCTCAGATAGTAAAGCAATATATTACACCGGTGTAGAGGTAGCGCGAGGAAGGATTGTCACGAAAACGGTGGGTTGCGTTACACTGAGCAGTCAACAGTTCTCGGCCACATTTCTCGGCTATTTAAAGGAAGATATTTAGGTATAGGAATTACTTTTAAAAAATGACTATACAAAAAAGTGTGTATTTTTCAACATTTCTCACCCTAAAAACAGCAAAAGATCAAATTAGATATTAGCTTATTATTTTACAATAGCCGGGAAATGTTGAAAAATGCATTAAACGTCTTCTTGTTCAGAAACGAACGCCAATTTAAGATCAACGAAAGCGTGTATAACGCAACACGCCATATATTTTGGTAGCTACATCAAAAGCACAACCTCGAAATGTGTTTTTAGGAGTGAGAATTGTGAGTGAGAACTGTTGCCGTTGTGAACAACGGCTTGGGTCACACAACAGACAATGCGGTTTTGTATGACACTGATTATTATCAGCAATATGACGCGCAGCAAATTTGGCGAAGCAAAATTTACAGACATGAATGTGGCTCTTTCCCTTTACTATTCTATTGTCTACGCGATTTGTTGTCTTTCAACTTGTGAGGAGCTGAACTCTGCTTAGCAAAGTCAAATGATTCCGCAGCTCGAAAAGCGGCCGCTAACTGCGCGGAGTCTGGGAACGAGTCTCCTAAAAATGTCCTTCGCTGGTTTTAAGCTTCCATAAAACAGACTTTACTACAATAAAACAGTTTTTCACGCAATGCTACAAATTGTTCACCATTTTGAGGACATATATGATACGGTTTCCAGTGTTGTTCGATGAAACTCAATTTCAGACAATCCGGATCAAAACACTTGAGTTACAATACAATACATACTTAATTGACCGCTCCCAATAGGGGCTTTTCAGGGCCAATGAAACAATCAACGAAACAACAGAACACGACAACAACAACTTTTAAGAATCCCAACTGGCCGGAGGCAAACCAGTTGTCTATTTACAAGTGCTGCTGGGAAGTTGAACCAGGGACTACCAGGAACAAATTCATTGAGTGGTCAGAGCGGGCCTTGAACCCGGGATCTCCGGATCTCAAGGCAAGCGCCCTAACCACTGGGCCACACTGCCTCCCGGATACTTGTCAAATTTTGGGCGAAAAGTAGAGAATTTAATGTACATGCTTCCATCGTTATATGAGCAACGTGTGTTCTTCTTTCGCTGCCTTTTTTCGCGCCCCCCCTTCCCCCCAGACAATGTTGAAACATGCTAGCGATCGAAGAACGGATCTTGATTTTGGAGACCGTGAAAAATCAACAATTTTCTTAACCCTTAACTACGGTGCTCCGTCCGCGCGCGCCTTCGCCTCGCTTAAGCTCCGCTATTAATTTTAATTTCCACTTATATTCATCTCCAGAGGAGGAATGAATAGTATCCCAGACGTCTTTTCGGCATCTCGTTCCAACGGGAATAGCAAAATGGCGCGCTCAGTTGACGAAATACATGATCTTCTTCGTGATTATTTCGTAGTTTTTGTCGATTATAATGGTGAGTGATTTGTGCCTGTCAATACTTCATCACTTTGCATTAAATTCCTGATATTTATTCATCAAGACTCACGGAAGACTACTGATATTTTGATAATTCAAAAAGTGGTTGTTTCACAATCTGATCACTGACCCGAAGAGAGGTCATGAATAAGTTATTTGTACAGTTTAGACTTTTTTTTTTTCCAAATATGGACTTCACTCATGTAGATTGATGGTGAAACGATATTTTTGGCGGAGAAGTACCCAGGATACCCTCCTTTTCTCATACTTTCGGAGATTCAAAAGAGATTTCAAAATACACCAGCTTCATGAGCCCGCAAGCGACACTTGTGATTTGATCATTGCATTTGAAAGCGATTGCACAAACGCGGATTTCAGATTTAACCCACTTTTCTTTGATTACCTATGTTGAACGAAGGAATAATTAATTCGAACCAGGAAGGGAGACGTAGACACCCACAGATCGATTCTCAACAACATCGGCGGCAGGGCCGCCGTTCGCCCCAGTACTCGATGTATAGGTAAAGGTAAAGGTAAAGTCCGCTACGAGCCAAGAAGGCTCATCAGGCCCGCGCTTATCTCCGGTTTCTGTAGCATGAAGCGACTAGGAGTATTTCTACTCCCCCTGGATGGGATGCTAGTCCCTCGCAGGGTTACCCCCAGCATTAAATTCGCCGGTACCCATTTATACAACTGAGTGGAGAGAGGCACCGTGAGAGTAAAGTGTCTTGCCCAAGTACAGAACACAATGTCCTCAGCCAGGACCCGAACACGGACCACGCGATCTGGAGTCGAGCGCTCTAACCACGAGGCCACCGCGCCTCCCCGATGTATACATAGCACACGTTTAATTGTGTACATTCAACTTGACACTAAATTTTTCTTACGACACGCAATGAAGGTATAACATATATGATTAAGAGCCGAAGCCTTGACACCGACGTCTGTTTGTAAACACAACATGGTAGTCTCCAGCACTGCTCACCTCTGCGTTGTGGCTTGAAGATACTGATTACGTTACGATTTCAGTTGATAATATAAAAGGAATCGCTATGCATTATGGGATACTATTCATTCCTCCTCTGATTCATCTGCACTTTAATTTCGTGAATCATTATTAATTGATTCTCTTCACTGAAAAAATTCTTATTATCTTACACTAATCTAATTCTTACCTGATAAATTCAAATTGCAGGCAAGAAAATAGCAAAAGAACAGCAAAGATCGTCGGTTTACCATGTATTAGAGGCCCTTACGTTGCCTTAACCTATCAAAGCTAAACAGTTTGGAGGTGCTAATGTTCAGTCCAGTATTGAATATGCCAGTTACATGTGAAATAGAATAACATTTAGCTCGTCATCAGGAGGCTTGATCATAACGGACAAAACAGCTTTTTGTATAATTATTTCTGAAGCCTCGAGGACAAGCTGAATATTTATAACCATACATAAGGAAGTAATAACTTTATCGTAAAAGTGAGGCTGGGAGGAACGGGTAGGTTAACTGTATAAGTAGAATGCCCGAAGCGTAAAACTGAAATTAAGGCCTAACTAAACGCTCGCAACATTTCGACGCAACATCTTACAACATTGTTGCATGATGTTGCGACATGTATTGAACGGGCTGGCCAAACGCACGCAACATTTTCAACATTTTCAACGCAAGATGTCAATGTTTATGCGCCCCAGGCCCCTGGCGCGCAACAAGTGGACCTAGCGCGCATGCCCTAGTGCAACAATGTTGCGTGAACGTGGCCAAACGAGTTCAACATCATGCAACACTGATCCAAAAATCGCGCGAAAAATTTGACCGTTTTCAAATTTGATCCAACATATTGCAACAGGGTGGCCAAACGTATGCAACAAGTTGTGCCCAACAATGTTGCAAGCTGTATGGAAAAAGGTTTCCCTGTGACTCTTGATATTTTTCAACAGACGTTTCGGCTAATTCTTAAGGCTTCATCAGTGATATGAAAGCGAAGTTCGTATGCGGCGAAATACGAGATACAAAAACCCTCAACTTGGCGCGCAACATTGTTTCGTTGCAAGTTTGGGTCGATGTTTCCCGTTTTTCACCTTAGATGATCAACTTGTCGCGCAACAAAAACAGTCGTTGCGGGTTGAAGAAAGTTGTTGCGAAAAGTAGAGCGCGGGGCTACTCTGAGCAACAAATTTTGGCTTTGTTGCTCGTTTTTCATCAAGCTCACAACTTGTCGCGCAACAAATGTGCTCCTGTACTAGCAAATCAACCAATCAGCGGCCTGCATTTCTTCAACCCGCAACAAATGTTTTTGTTGCGGGTCAAGTTGATCACGCAAGGTGAAAAACGCGAAACATCGACCAAAACTTGCAACGAAAAAATGTTGCGCGACAAGTTGAGGGTTTTTGTTTCTCGTATTTCGCCGTCTTTATCATGCGCTATTTAAAGTAGGTAAAGTAGTGCGAAGCATGCGCGTGTGACTATGTAATTCATGCTACCGCGATGCCTTTGTAGGCTTCTGGAAGTACGATATGATCGTTTCCAGCGTTGGGGTCCAAAGTAGAGTGCCAGGCTTCGAGAAAAAGTTGCCCGTGGTATTAGCTTTTCCTCGAAGCCTGGCACTATACTTTGGACCCGAACGCTGGGAACGATCATGTCGTACTTCCAGAAGCCTACAAAGGCACCGCGCGAGCATGAATTACATGGTCACACGCGCATGCTTCGCGCTACTTTACTTTAAATACGGAGCTTAAGCACGCACATTTTTGAGACGCGGGCGGCAACCGGAAGTCAGCTATTTTCCCTTTTAACTTATCTTCACACAACCACATTTATATCGCTAAGTATCTTTTCACTATTAGATACCCTAAGTTTAAAAAGCTGGGAGAGACCGCTATCCTGGCGTGCGAAATATGCATGATAACGAACTTCGCTTTCATATCACTGATGAAGCCTTAAGAATTTGCCGAAACGTCTGTTGAAAAATATCAAGAGTCAGAGGCAACCTTTTCCATAGAGCTTGCAACATTGTTGGGCATAATTTTACGAAATGCCGCAGCGCATGCTTTAAACAACTTTTACTGAAATTCAAGTCTAAATTCGCTTTTTCTCTTCATTGAAAATTAATATGAGAATTCATGACTTGACAAGTTTGGTTACTAAAAAGGAAAAATCTTCTGAAGCCTTGTAATCAAGTAAACTTCTAAGAACGCGTGTTCTAACCAAGAGGTGTTATTTCAAAAAGTGGCACCTCCTTTGTGGAAGCGCCGCCCATTTAACCTATCAAATGGAAGAAAAAGCAACGGCGCGTGCTTTTAGCAACTTTAAGGACGGTGCCTACTATTGTTATTGCGCATACGTTCTGCGCATCTCGAGATACTCGGATTTCCTATTGCTAGTGCTTATTAATACAGGGATATTTTTTCGCGGTTCAAAACTATGTGGAGAAAGCAGAACTTAGCAAGTAATCTTGGTATCCAAAAAGAAAATTGGAGGTAACCACGCATTTTTCAGAGATAGTTGAGCTTCAATTTTGAAAAGAACGCCATACATTGGTTTGTATTTTAAAACTTTTTACAAGTATTGTTGATTAATTATCTTCGAAAAATGCGTGGTTATCCCCAATTTTCTTTTTGGAGTTAAGATCTGCTTTTTCAGTATATTCAGTAAACCGCGCAAAAATACCTTTGAATTAGTAGGCACCGTCTTTAACTGAAGCTAAAGTCTGCCTTTGCTTTTTTTTTCCTTATTAAAAAGATAACACGACAAGTCTATGAATTCCAAGTGCGTTATTTAAGATTCCGTAAGAGAGGAGCTAAAATTCACATCTTCATACTTTTATACGAAATGCCGCCGCGAATGCTTTTACTGACAACAAATTTGCTGATGTAAGTCTTTTCCTCAAGTTTTCCCCATCCATATTCTAACTATGAAGCGATAAACAGTTAAACAAATAAGCAGTAATGTAGTGGGTCCCGATCCGCGAACGGGGACTATTAATTCAAAGGTATTTTTGCACGGGTTTATGAACATGCGGAAAATCCAAAAAGAAAATTGGGGGTAACCACGCATCTTTCAAACATAATTAATCAACAATATTTGTAAAGAGCTTTAAAATACAAAGCAATGTTCGTATGACGTTCTTTATCAAATTGAAGATTAATTATCTCTCAAAAATGCGTGGTTACCCCCACCTCTCTTTTTGAATACAAAGAGTACTTGCTAAGATCTACCTTCTCCGGATATTTTTAAACCGCGCGAAAATATTTCTGCATTAGTAAGCATCACTGATAGGAAAGCCCTAGTATCTCGAGATGCGAGGAACGTCTGGGCAAGGAACGTCTGGGCAAGAAACAAAACTGATCCGGGCACAATAATTGAATTTTAATAAAGACGGAAGTTGAAGGGAAAAAGCCTGGGGAAGACTTTATCACCAACCTCTTTTTTTGGTCCCATTCCACTGAACCGGCTGTACATTTTCGGAATTTAATACTTCCCTGTTCGTGCAAATTCCACCAAACTTCGAAAGTGAGCAAGTGTTACTTTGTGGCATCGGACTTTTGAGATCGGCAAGCATGTATTCAGCTCTTTTATGTATTCTGATGGGACTCCTCTTAGTTTTCCCAGAAACAGGCGAGTTTTGGTAGCTTTACTTTATATATTTTGTTACGGAGTGAAGGTCTGTGGCATTCACAATCACTTGCAGTTTTAATATTAAATTTGGGAATGATTGACAGGACATGATGTTTACAGAACGGTCTGCCTAAGTGGCCAATTACATGAGCCGGGCTGGCTTGTTTAGCCGAGAACCAGGCACCTCTGAGAAATACACCAAAAATCAAGTTTGCGATTACATGGAAAAATCTGAGCCCAGTTGGCCGTGATCCCGGCATCTTAATTGGGTTGGGTAGGGTTGGGTTTACATATTGTTTCATCGTTTTTTGCTCTTTTATTTCCTTTGTGTTACGTCATATGTGAGTTTCACAGGATGAGCCAATAATTAATTAATTAATCTGTGTTACGTCATATGTGAGTTTCACAGGTTTTTTACGCTGAGGATGAGCCAATAATTATTATTAGGCTAGGCTTATTATCTGGCACACAGGCATAATAATACAAGTTTTCATGACGTCAACAATGTACATGTGAAGGGAAGATATCTGTTTACAAACATAGCTTTTGTTATTCAAATCTGCCAACCTCAGAAACAAAAGCCCATTTGTTTCGACAGCCAGTGAGGCTCTGTGGCGACCAGTGGCGACGGCGCGTGCATAAAAAACACCAATTAGAATTCAGAATAGAATAGACTCCACTCTTTTCTTCTCTGTTCTAAATTCTCATTGGTAGTTTTGCTGCGCGTGACGTCGCCACTGACGTTCCCGTTCTGTTGCTAAATCAGTCTATTAATAACAATAGGTGACATTAACAACGTCTTTGCTATAAAGGAAGATTGAGGACTGTGCATGCAGAGAATAATATAGACCAGTCTATAAATTACTAAACTTGATAAGAATGCACTAACTTGTAAATATTATTATTCTGCAGTGCAGGAATAAAACTGCACAGCATATCAGTCAATTTCTGACTAATTTATGCAATTTGTTTTTGCATGTTTCTGACTTTAAAGTTCAAAGTTGACGTTAAATATATTTACTGTTAGTTGTCCGTCTACATGTAACTCAATTGCTGGTAATCTGTGCTCACATGAAATAATAATAATAATAATGATAATTATTATTATTATTATTATCATTATTATTATTATTATTACTATTAAGTAATAAGTTCTTCGTAAAACATTTTGTTGTAAAAATGAGCGATAAAAAATAAGAAGAATGAGGTTTCGACTGCCCCACGGTCATTTTCAAGTTCAAGTTCATGGATAAAAAATTCAGTGTATATATGATTTCTGAAACAATGGACTGAAAGGTAAAAAGCTAAATATTTACATATGAACAATAAAAATAACAGAATGCGAAAATGAAGTGTAAATAAGAGGTGAAGAGAATGAAAACTGTTGCAACTGTAGAAGAGCCAAAACACCATCAGGTTTTTTGTCGAATTGAAGGTGATGGGGAGCGTGCACCCCCCGCAACACGCAGGTGAAATTCCCATTAGAATACCCCTGCCCTTCAAAGATCCAAGATCAGCAAACAAACTACGTGTATGCCAGAAACTTAGTTATCTTAGCCGAAAGATAAATACCGAAGTACATCCTGTTTTTACGAGCCGCAAGATCAAAGATGAGCTTAAAGCTAAGGAACCTAAAGCTCCAATTGTCAATCAGCAAAACGTTGTATATTTCTTTAAGACAGTGTGATCTGTGTGATGCAGATTACATCAACGTCTGGAGGAACACAAACGATAGGTACAATGTAATCGGCAACGATGTAAGAGAACAACATGGAAACGAGCCACGTGAAATCACAAAGAACTTTAGGATCTCGAGGAAGTGGTCAAACAAGTTCGATTGCTTGATATTTGAAATGTTTTTTATTCGGGACCTTAAGCCAAAATTAAACAAACAGAGTAATTCCATCCGTGCAAAGCTGTTTGCTAAATAACACTTCTAATAGTTTTCATTCTCTTCACCTCTTATTTACACTTCATTTTTGCATTCTGTTGTTTTGATTGTTAGCCAATTTATAGACCATTGTAAATTAAGTTAATGTGACAACCATGACCTCTGCAAGGGATATGCATTTGAGCCTAGGCTTTCTCTGTTACAGTGCAACCTTGTTTCACGTGAACGTCACACCATGCACCTCATCCAATCTCATTCTAGTTGTCTCATGCTTTGGACTAGTATGTTGAGTGTGACCTTTGCTACTGTCATTCCAGTTCTGTCTTTATTGTGAAAACACTTAAGCTCAGAAGCATCTTCACTCAAATTCCCTCCCTTCCCTCCCTCTTTCATACCTGGCGCCTCAATAGCATGTCCCGGGACACGTCATGGGGAATTACATGTATGGTAGCTAGCTGTACACTATCTGTGGATTTGTTTCAGTTAATGACCTATTTTAACATGGACTCATGCAATGCGTTTGCATGTCAATAACTCTTTTTTCTCATATCAAGGGTTAAATCCCCCTTTGTGCTTTGTCAAATAATTATCTAGTCAATATTGTGAAATAAAATACAGGCGGGGTTGAAGTGTTCCCATGCGGGTCACCCTTTGCCCCATAGACTCACTGTACTAGGGTTGTGTGCCTTCTGATCGTGCACAGTTACCATTATGATAGAAACCAGGGGTGCAACCCTAGATACAGTGTAGGTAAGGACCTTGTAAATTTCAGAGTAAAGGGTGGAAAAGAAACGGGGAGTGGAGTACCATGACTTTTGAAAGGCAAAAGGTTTTTCAAACGATCAGGTTGTGCACAGTTAAATGTAGGTAATTTTAAGTTTAATAGCGTAAGGCAAAATTAGGTGAAAGATATTTATTTGGATGTCAAAGAAAAAAACTTTTGAAGCTTGGAATAATGCTTTTTTTATGGAGAGGAAATCGGCAAGAGCTAACATGTGAAATTCCCTTCTAAGAATGCAAGAACTAGTTAGAAAATTTAATTCAACCACCATAATATGCCCAGTTTACCGGCATCCTAGGCTAGTGCAGCCCCCTTTCCTTGAAATTTTCACGTTCAACCTTCTCAGGTTTCAAATTGTTTAATTATATTCCCCAATCCGTTTTTCCATTCCTCATTTATAGCATTGCCGTTCGGTGGATTTCTCAATTACGAGGGCATTTCTTATTCATTTTAACAACAAGCTAATGTGAAGAATTAGCAGTCTTCACCATAACTGATTATTATGTTACCTAGCCCGATTCTCTCTGCTTTTTTTGTTTCTCTATAACAACTTTTATTATTCGTAGTTAAAATTACAAAGGTGACGCAAAACGCAGACTATAGACTGTGCAGACCGTGCAGACTAGGGGTAAAATATGCTGTTACCCTCACTATTATTGAGAGCTAACCGTCAACAGGCTAACCTGAATGTTATTTCGACCTAATTAGGCTAACCAGACAAATAATTGGGCTAACCGACTTTTCATTTTACAGACGGTCTGCATCTGCATTTTCAGTGTCCCACATTTACAACACACGCAACAACGTTTCGGAGTGCAAGCTCTCCCAAGATTCTAATTTACACATATTTCCACCTGCGAATTAAGAAAGGTTTAAAACAAATAGCAGAAGCAGACTATAGCCCATTACGGGGAAGTTACATCAATTTCAGTACATTTTTCTGGGCCATTGAAATCTTGAGTAATGTAACTTACAGTAAACATACTGATAATTTAATTTCCCAAAGCGCCTAAGAACGTTGCATTCAAAGTGTACCTGCCTTATCTTTAAATCCAGAGAAAGAAAAAAAGAAACACTAATAACATGTATAAAAATAGAAGAAAGTAAAAACGTTTGTTAAAACAGGACTAAGCAGACATAGATAACATCAGCCGCAAAGATCAGAAATGAATAACTTGCAAATTTTACCATTTAAACTACTTAAACGTTGTCTCTGCACGTGTTTTTCTGTATTTTCCCCTTAGACTGGAAAAGCTTTCCGATTGAGGACGTCTGTATCTAAAGGAAGGTGAAATTGATAACCAATCTAATTTGCATAATGCGGGTCTCACATTCGAAGATGCCCCGAAAGTGTAAGGTCGCCGTGGGAAAGTAAGACAAAGAGGGCAACATATTTTTGTATTTGTATGTTGTCCAACATCTGTCTAGCAAAATTGAGTAGGATCTTAGAGTGGCCCGGTCTGAACTTGAGAAATAAACGCCAGCGAAAACAGGGCACTTTGACATGTTTTCAAACATCGATCAAACGGGTGTTAGCGCGTTCATTTTTATGAGCCTCTTCCTGGAAACATTTTAAAATTAACACGCATTTCACATCTTTGAATGACCACGGAACATGGAAATGAAAATGATTTTTTGTTTTATTTTGTGCTCTTCGAGTAGCGATCTCGTGAAGTTTAGCGGCTCTGACTGTTGTAGGCTCTAAAAAAAATCTGTTTTGCGTTAATGCCCCTGAGACCCAAGGAATGACGCGTCTGTCCGAAATTTTCTTCCTCTCGAACATGCTTCTGGACATGCTTGATTCATAGTGATTCCGTGTCACTTAATTCTTCCGGCTTAATCTCCACTGAGGTAAACTGAGGCTGCCCTTGCCTTCCCTGAACGCGCCTGATGAATCTTCATGAATGGACGTTATTTTCGGGATTTTAGTCAAAGCTTCCATGTGACTTGAAATGACGATTTGACGATTCCCAAATCTCTTTTTCAGAAGACCAATAGCCTTCTCATAATTGCCATTTCAGTGTCAGAGGCAATCCGGCGATAACATGGGCGGCAGATCCTTCAAGCAGTGATTTCAAATAATTGAACTTATCTGCTCCAGTTAGAGTGCTGTTTCGATGGACAGCCGAGTCAAATGACTCCCAAAACGGATACCAGTCGATTGCTTTCCCGAACATCCTTAGGCCCGGTTCAGAGGCGCCGATCTTTTCATGAGCCGAACCTAATTCCTTGAATTAAGTACATGAAAAGATCGGCTTCTGAATCAATTTGGAACGGCTATTTCAATTTGGAACGGCTCACCCGTTCTTCCCGCCTGGCTTAGCCAAGAATTTCGCCTTTGGAACGGCATTGATTTAGACGCCGTACTTTTCATGTGCCGATCCTAATACATGAATTATTATAATGTATTTCGCAAGCAGTTTACCTCAGAGAGCATGCGTACTGGAGCTTGTATACGTCACTCGCTCAAAATGGCGATGTGGAGAGCTACTTATGCAAACATAAAATGCAATGCAGCCTGCATCTTTTTTCTTCGAATTACCGCTTTCTTCCACACGGCACGTAAAATAAACATCGATTTTGGGCGACGGATGTGTAGGTTAGCAGCATCCGCCATGTTTTTTTACTACTCCTGAAAACTGCTGACCATTTTCACTGCTTTTACTGTAACTGTATCGGCCAAAAAGAACGGCGTCTGAATCAACAGGCGTACTTTTGTCAATTTGGGTCGGTCCAAATTCGAATTGAGTTCGGCTCATGAAAAGATCGGCGTCTGAACCGGGCCTTAGTTCGAGTTTTGGCAGTTTGGCGTGGTTGTAAATTGATACATTCGTGCTAGATCCTGCTTGTACGGTGTTCAAACCAGATTCAGCAGATTTTTGAAAAGCTCCTTTCGTGATCCCTCTTCTCTTCGAAGTTAAGGCCGTTTGCAGATCAACAATACACTCCTGGATTGCACCAGCGAAATCGCAGATAGCACCCACATCTTCTTGGATTTGAGAGTCGTCAAGAATATACTCGAGAACCGCTTCATTTAAACTCTTGAGCTCCGGAGATTTATCCTCTAGTGTAGATTCAGGGGCACCCAACGACCAAAATGTATTATTATACCCCAGTTAATGAAAATAAATGTTATTAAGGCATTTTCAGGTGTTTTTCAGTGTTGCTGGGAAAACATTATGTGTTCCTTTTTCCCAGCAAGACACACAAGAAATTTCCCAGCCAGCTAGATAAAATTGGTTGGTTTCCCAGCCACCTGATCAAATTTATTTCCCAGCCAGGAATTCCGCGCGCTTTCAAATTCCTCGATCCGAAACGACCGAACAAAAGCGACAAAACCGGGACAAAACAGGTTTTTTCCGCATGCGCAATCACTCTGACCAGCCGTCGTATGTTTGTGAGTACTCTCTGGGAGAGGGAAGGGGTTCTGTTTTTTTTTTTTTCCTTAGTCGTCCTCAGTCTTCAGAGTTTCTACAGCCAGCTCGGGTTGAAATGCTAGAAAAAGTCAGTAATTCCCAGGCAAAACCTCGATCAATAACAAAATTTCCCAGCCAGCTCATCGAAACACCTGTATTTTTGCCAGCCAGCAAGATTCCTCTGGGGAACAGATAATGTGAGGAACAGATTCGTTGGGTGCCCCTGTAGATTTGAAGAGGTTAAGCTTTTTCAGATTAATAGATTCTCCACTAGTCAGAGACTCCCTTGCTTCGGCTACAATCTTTCTCACAAACCACGGATTGTTATCTTCTTCTTCAATTTCTTTTTCGCTCCAGCCATGTCTACCCACACTGATTTTCTTCACTTCAACGATCTTTCCCGATTTGAATTCCCGGGTCTCGGCACCAGCAAATATGTAGAATGATTTCAGAACTTTATTCCGCAAACTCTCTAGAGAACAGATATCCGTATTTCTCCGAATGAATTGAACAGACTTTTTTTACACGAGAGATCGAGAGGGAGACTACAAATCGCCAAGATCCATGTGCCAAGTAAAAACACTCGATACAAAAGTGTCAATCAAATAATGAAACTCTCCGATTACGTATTCGAGTAACGCAATATAATAGAGTACAATGTAACGCTATTGTGTTACAACAAGCTCCAAAATAAGTGTACTAGTGTTTCCTGTTCCTTTTGACAGAAACTGCATATGTCATTATTGATAAGGTTATTTTTTTCCAGAAAACTATTTGTGGCTAGCCTTCCGTGGAATAGTTTAAACTGGAATTCTAAAAGTTTTGAAATTTTGGTACACTGAAAAGAATTTTAATATACGGCCTTCCAGTCCACACATTCATTGTGTTCGCAAATGCAGTCTATGGACCATTTCTTTTGATTCTCTTCGGGTATCTTTCTCTTTTTACTTACTGGCTTTTGGTAGACAACTTTAGTAGCTTTGATCAAAAATAAGACACAAACAGCAGTGATAAACATATTGAACTTGACATAACATCAATAACATCAGGCCACTGGACATAACATCAAGTGGGATCATTTTGATATTTTAGCGAAGGGCAAAACAGACTTTCATTGTAAAATAAAAGAGACCTTTTCTATTCAAGAACTTGAACCAGCTTTCAACGTCAACGTCGGAAGTGAAAAGCTAATGCTTTTTTAGTCTTTTCTGTTTTTATTATTATTATTATATATTTTACTGTTAAGTATTTGCTTAATCTAGGTTCCAGTCCCCTCATCCGCTTTGTTATATATAGATAGATGTTTTAAATTTCAACGGTTACTTTTGAAAATGTATGTAGAGCACATACGAAACTTCAAGTCATAATCAAAATGAACAAGTTCAATATGTTTATCACTGCTGTTTGTGTCTTATTTTTGATCAAACTACGATGGCCCAAGAACAAAAGTATTTACGATTTAGTAGCTTTATTGATCTAAAAGAAAATTGGACGAAAGTTATCCTAGTTTATAGAGTCTTCTCTTAGGGTGTCTGGCTTGAACCTATTAATATTCCACAATTGCTTTGCCGCTGAAATGATACCCATAAAAGATAAAAACGTTGGCTTAATAGTGGCATTCTTTGAAATCCAGTTAAGGACAAAAAAGTTCCGCTGTTGGTCATTAAATCGCTGATAGTTAGGATTCCGTTGGTAGCCCACAA
>OX421454.1:7203505-7206005 GCA_949126865.1 Montipora capitata | reverse complement strand
AAAAAAATCACAAATCACAAGTGAAGCTATGACCCCCGCAGTTATGAACGCAATTTTTGCAATTGTGTAAAGAAGCCTGAAAAATTCAGGACTTCAATGCAATATCCGGTTATCGTATGACTCTGTAAGAGGTATCGTAATTTTATAATTTTCCCAGTATTATTAAGAAAAAGTACTAAATATTTTTAAATACCATTGCAGAGACTTGCAAAGCATGTGTTTTCTGGTTTTGATTGGAATCAATGCCGTTGACAACAGTTTTAAAATAATGCAAACAAATATCCTTGATTGCACTCGACCCTATCATTGGGTCACAGAATGTGGACTGTGGACTTGAGACTATGGATTTGAAACTGATTATTTAAAAAATTCAAGATATTCCAACATCAAAAAAACTTACTGAAATACTGTGAACTTAAAGGAAGTCGGCTAAAAATCTTTCTAACACAGTGTTAGGGCTACCCATAGCCTCTTGTTGTTACATGTATCATTTTTATTGTGTCAGAAAAAAAAAACATTATTGTAATTTCAGTTCTTTTACCTTCTTCACCTTATAAACATTATGTTTGCACTTTTATCTTTCATTCATCAAAGATGCAGACTGGCAATCAAAAGGGGTAATAATAAATTATTATTTTTGGACCTCTTGTAATCAGAAAGTGCTTTTACCCTAGTTACCTGTTTGTTTTTAAAAAATTATATTAGATTGTACGTAGTGCAAAGAAACTTTATTTTTTTGTAGATGCTGGCAGTTTAACATGGAATGAGCCTCTTCCATTTCAAATCGTACCAGATTCTGATGTCGTGGAACACTTAAACAGCACAAAGCTCATTGAAGGAACCATTAATGCCACTCTTAGCTGGCAATTCAGTTTATCAGAGTTTACCTTTCAGTCCTTGACTATAACATTTGATGGGACGGCCATTGCAGGAGTTCAGTCTTCAGGACAAGGGGTAAATCCAGGTTTTAAAGACAAATATGAACTCAACTGGATTCTGGGCTCACAAAGAGTAACACTGGTTATCTTTCAAGTAACAACTGCAGAAAATGGCACATTTACTTGTGAAGTTTCTGCCCAACCATTTGGAGCATTTATCACTACTTGATGGAGAAGCAATATTCAGGTGGATGTTGTCGGTAAGCTTGATAAATTGAAAAAGATACCAGTTCAGCCTTCTCAAAATGTTTTTGAGGAGCAGGTTATAAGAAAAATGGAGATGGTTTTGGTGCCCAAAGCAGCCAATAATAGTGTGCTGAAGGGTGCAAGCCTCTAGGGGGTAACCCTTCAAGATAATTTTTTTCCTTAGTGGGCCACTGAATTTTTTTTTTTTTTGGTCACCAGTGAAAATTCTTAGTCGCCAAAATATGCAAATTATTTAATTAATAATAATTAATAATAATTAATAAAAATAAAGTGCGATTCCGTGTAAAATTACCACCATTTTTTCCCGTGAGAAAATTTGATCAACAAAAATAAAATGAAAACAGAACCAAAAGCCATCACTTTACAAGACACAGAAATACCTTACTGGCCACAGGAATAGCAGCATCTACACGCGCGCAAAATGCGTGCCAGATGGCGGATTTACGCGCAAAATACGCGCGCGTTGCGCGCGTGTAAAATTTTACACGAACTAATACACGCGCCTGAAATACATGTACACGCAGTCTGTGTGTAATTTGACGTGAGTAAAATTGCTGTGTCCAATACACGCGGCTTGCGTGTATTTTCCACTTAGCAATGTACATGAATCTGACAATGAAAGTTAAAATCGCAGAGTCGGCATTTCTGTTTGACAAATTCGGCCTTGCCCGTGTGTTCTTGGAATAAGGTTTTACAAGTATCTTTGGGTTGCTGCCGTTATCCGTCAATAAATCCTTAGCTCTCATTTCAAACCACGCTAAGTGAAATTACGTATCTTTATCCGGTTTCCCTATTTAATCAATTAAAAATCAAAAGTTTTAACTGTAACGGGCGAACGATCGATGGAAATGTTTGACAGCATGGCATATTACCGAAAAACAAGCAAATTCAGAACTTGTGCTGCATTTATTTAAACATTCAATTTGTTCGTTGTGCGGATCGAGCGATCGCACGCGGCAGGGAAAAATACTTAAACGTGTATTTTGATTTGCGCAGTCAAGCTGTTAGAATCAGCTATAAAACGGATAACTTTAAGCATACAACATGTCAATATTCACGAAACGAAATATATATACATTTACATGTAGTATTTATGTGCGGGTGTTGTTGACGTCCTGCTTCGTGTAAATGCATATTTCTAATTTGAATCCTTGTCCTGTGATAGGCCTTATCACGGTTTTCGACGCCATCTTGACGGGTAGGCAAAGCGGTCAGAAATTACAGTGTTTGTATGGGAATCCGATAGCAAATAACTTCTTCCAAAATTGAATTTTACACAATTTGTGAATCAAAACGTTAAAATACTAGGTAGAAGATTGTATTCGCCAAGTTTGAAGGATGTAGCTTTCCTATAA
>OX421454.1:7191005-7196005 GCA_949126865.1 Montipora capitata | reverse complement strand
TTGTTCCATAAATATTTCTCTTTAAGTTTGTCATAAGTCAGAATTTTAGCTTCCTCATCCCGTCCATAACTTCCTCTAGACTCGGAACACTGGATACCAAAGTCTTTCCATTTCACAAAAGGACAGCCCACCTGAATCTCGGCGTTTCTCTTTCGACTTACTGTGTACATCACAAAACGATTCGGAGATTCCTAATTAAACGGAATGGAAATACTCTTATTACTGGGTTGCCCTATGGGAAACCCAGTCGGAAAATAGGTAGATTTCCGTTTTTTTTTTTTTAGTATTTTTTTCCGTGTCGGTAAAAGTCTTGCCTGTCACTCCCCTGGTAAGTGGTGTCTTTGTGCATAGAGCCTTCTGAGCGTATTTTCTTAGGATAGAGAGGGTAGTGGAACTGCGTATATTTCTCTGGTGGACACGGTAGAATCATTAACCTATTGTAGCCTGCAATGGCGTCGAAAGTCATGTAACGCGAATGGCGTTTTAGTGGATCCTTAAACAAAATATATGGAGCTCAATAATGGAAAGTCAGTTGGATAAACTACGCAGGCGGTGAAAACCAACACCTGGAATCTCAAAAGCGACGAGTAATGGACTTCGACAACAATCTGTCGCCCGTCGAGCAGAAATCAAAGTGAGCTGCATTTCTAAAATAATATTTACCAAGTGTGCTGTTGTGTAGAACACTGAAACCAAGTGGAAAATTATCTGGTAACTTATGGGTTCAACAAAGACAGAGAACGAATCGAACACCTTAAGCGGATCTGTGATCAAATAGGAAGGGGTTTTTGCCTCTAATAGCGAATATGTTGTTTGTTTCAAGAAATTGTTCGCTGGAAAAGGTGGCCTTTATGAATTCATCATGTTTTATGATATGTGTGCTGGATAGTTTTTATGGCAATAGTAAAGCATTTTCTTGTTATTCAAGGAAAATGTTCTTCAGGTAAGGGTTTGAACCTGAAGTACATGGTAATTTGACACGATTGAGTTTCTTGTCTTCACGCACGCAATTAAATAGGACGAGGTTTTCGCCTCTAAGAGCAAATATGTTGTTTGTTTCAAACAGTTGTTCGCTGGAAAAGGTGGCCTTTATGAATTCATCATGTTTTATAATATGCGAGCTTAACTGGATAGTTTTTATGGCAATAGTAAAGCATTTTCGTGTCAAAATGAGGTTAGCGTTTTTCTGTTTTGCTAACTTAATTAAATATAAATATACATTCTCCCTCGTGAGTTTGTTATTTTCGTTAACCAGCAATGGAAAGTCATTGCAACGCGAATAGCGTTTTAGTGCATCTTATGTTGTTTGTTTCAATAAAATGTTTCGGTGGAAAAGGATTCTGTGATATTTTCTGCCTTTGTGAATTATAACATCATGTTGTGTATTGAATTTTCGAGCTTAAGGTTGAAACGTGATACGGGAGGATATTTTTAGTATTGCTGTGTAAGCAGGAAAGGTTTCATGAAAATAAACAGGTCTGTTGGAAGCGTGCTTGAGTTTTTCAACAAAATGAGCCCCAAAATCAGCAAAAAATTGTGACGCCGGTGAATAATAAAGTAGCTGCTATTTCCAAAATGATGGAATTACCTGGTGATAAATAACCTCGTCTTGGAGAGTAAATTTTTGACTTTGCAGAAACAATGGTGGCCGATTGTGATCTTTGTTTTGAATTCGCTCATTTATTGTCAAGCTTTATAACACTTGACAGAAAAAGAAACTTACTAAAACCCGGTATCTTGCCATCACTTGACACAGATGCTTCACTGTTTGGCAAGTAAACATGCCGCGGTAACTTAATCACGGCGCCCGCTGAATTCCGGCGATGTCACTTTCGATTTGCGATTTATTTGTGCGGCCAAAACTTACAATAACAAAATTGAACGTAGCAAAAATCTCCCAAAATGTTTGTCGCTGATCGTAACTGTTTATATTCTATATTCACGGTTCAAAATTAATGTTGTTTTCATGTTGTAAATATGTTATTCTCGAGCGACCGTCCTGGAAACTTCCTTCTGCTCTTTCTAAAACTGTGTATCAATATTTACTTACTTTTGCATCAATATTTGTTTTTGCATAAAGCAAGCTAACAAAATCTGTACCTTGCTGAGTTCGCATTTGTTAGCGTTAATAGTATTTTCGGTCCGATGCTGCTGTTTTATGAGGGGTATAGTATTTTGGTCTCCCATCCAAACACTAACCCCGCCTAACAGAGCATAACGTCAGTGAACTTCGGTATTACAAAGCTGTCAGATGCTCAGAGGGCACGCTTAAACTTGTGGTCAAAAGAAGTTTATCAACATGTCAGCCCAGAAGCCAGTGTTTCTCACTTCCCATTTATTTTCTTCAATCTTTCTGGGTTCAGTACTTTGCTAGTAACTACATGTCTTCTCAGACTATTTACCCACGACTTCTACCATGGCACTACAATGATAGACAATACCAAAACAATATCGTGCACTGTTACAGCTACATATTACGCAAGGACAGATCTGTTTCGTCGTACGAACGTGTGAGGACCTGTGAGCCAAAGGGCCTCGTCTGGTATGACTTCTTAATGACCCCCCAACTTGAAAAAAATTGTCTGGAACGGTGCACGTACCACAGGCAACCCAGTGTACCCTCACGGAGGGTCTAGTTACCTTAAATGACACGCCGTTCAATTGGTATTTGCTCATAAGAAGATATCAACTAAACTCAGAGTAAATATAAATGCCCAGTGTTGCGTCTGTTTATTATTATTATTCTCTCGGGAATTCGGAACTTCAGCATGTTGTACGACGCCTGAATTATTCTTGTAATTTCATCATTTCCGCTTATAGCTAAATCGGAGAATACTAAAGAACTCTCATAACTATCATTTCACTGTTCGGTTAACTAGACTTTTTTAACGGGATCGTGTTAAGAATATAGCACTCGTTTCCTGATTAACCCTAAGTGTTCGTTTCCGAAATTAGGCCTAACAACTCTTTACAAACTTAAGATTTGATTTAACAGTTCGCTTAAACTACGCTTTTTAACACGATCGTATGATCAATATTGCACTCGTTCACTGATTAGGCCTAATCACTTGTTTCAGTGATTAAGCAATCTTTTAAGATTTTAGCTTTTAATTTACAGTTTGGTCAACCACACTTTTTACCGAGACCGTGTGAACAATATAGCACTCGTTTACCGTGATTAAGCCTAAGCAATCATTTCAAATTTTAGCTTTCAGTTTAAGGTTCGGTTAACCACACTTTTTACCGAGACCGTTTGAAGAATATAGCACTCGTTTAGTGATTAAGCCTACGCACTCGTTTCTAATTTTAGCTTTCATTTTACGGTTCGGTTAACTACACTTTTTAGCGAGATCGTGTTAAGAAGACATTAGGCAATCTTTTAAAATTTTAGCTTTCATTTTACAGTTCGGTCAACCACACTTTTTACCGAGACCGTGTGAACAATCTTGCACTCCCTTACTGTGATTAAGCCTAAGCACTCGTTTCAAATTTTAGATTTCAGTTTAAGGTTGGGTGAACTACACTTTTTACCGAGACCGTGTGAAGAATATATAGCACTCGTTTAAAATTTTAGCTTTCATTTTACGGTTCGGTTAACTACATTTTTTAAAGACATCGATTTTCAGAAAGATGTTAATGTGGGAACGTAGAATAGGAAGAACCGGAAGTATTGCATTGGATAATTACACTTTACCGATCCTGATCCATTGTTATCATACATTAACTGCACATATTAATCGCACATATCAACTTCATCAAACAACTGAATTATTTGGATTTTCACACCCTTTGTTTTAAGGGTATTACTTAAATTAACTTCGCAAATTTAGCGACCATACCACCAATCAACAAACGTTACCATTACAAAGCTATTGCGGTGTCTTTACAAATTGCAAAAGTTTAGGTTCTGCTCAATTCACGACAACATTACAGTTACCATCAGTTACTCGGTTGATCAACATGTCGAAGTTAGCTAAGGTTGCAAAACAACACGAAGTTACTTGGGCTCAGCTGAATCGCCGTCTTATCTCGCTGCCGTTTCTGATTACGACTCCCTCTTCACGCCAAGCGTTGCACAGTTTGTAAAAAAGAAGACCGCATCGATTGGTTCTTGTCCTGGTTACCTTGTACCTTGCCTCCTCGCTACGACGGCCTACCTCACCGCAGATAAAAGCACCATCAGATGCGGCCCACAAGAGATGCCGTGCAACCTGTTTATGGTTTTCGTTGGTCCTCCTGGAACGGGAAAATCTCAGGCATTGAAAGATGCCTCACTGCAGCCCCTCCGTGATCTGCAAGATGAAAGGGACTTGGCGAACACCATCATTGAAAAGTGCACTTCAGCTGCCCTTGTCAAAACAGTGGCCGACAATGAGAAGGCCTTCGTCGTGTCACCCGAGCTGTTTGAAGTGATAAACAAGCTCCTTAAATCAGATGAAGACAACGCCACTGGTGATGTACAAACGTTGTGCGAACTTTTCTCAGGAGAAAGTTCTTCGTACCGCTACGCCACAGAACGTATTCGTGAAATCCCGCCAAACGTACCATTCTCCATCTTGGGCTCAACTCAAGTTCCGTATGCTGCTCGCCTGTTGTGCCGCATGGACCAAGGGCATGGATTGTTGGATCGATTTACTTTTATCTTTCCAGTTTGTTTGAGACCGTCTACTGCCGAAACCGAAACCGCTCGATCGTGGTTCGATAGTGCCGAGGTTTGCCTAAAACAATTGACAGACATTTTCATTGAGATGCACGACGCCTTAAGTTCCGCGCCAGCTTCCTTCAGATTTTCACCTGAAGCAACACAAGCACTCACGTCGCTAAAGGATGACTTTATTAAGGAGATCAATGAAGCAATCCAGCGTGGAATTGTCGCACCAAAGTCAAAAAAGATAGATGTTCTGCAGCGTATCGCGGGTTCTCTGCACGTATTCAACCACGTAACAGATGCGCTAATTCAGGGCCAAAAACCAACAGCTCCCCCGCGAGACATTTCGTTG
>OX421454.1:7173505-7183505 GCA_949126865.1 Montipora capitata | reverse complement strand
CAACTGATCATTCGAATTGTCCGTTTCCGTATTTTGGTGGTCCCTCCTCCTAACGTGTTCATGTGACAAGCAAAATATCCTGCGTCATCCTGATGTCTACCTCGAAACTCGTAAACTGATCCAGGTGAAATTAAACCGATCTCCAAAACCAAGTTTTACCTAAGCTATATTAAATATCGGTATACGATGTTCACACTCTGAGTAAACCCAAAATAAATGCTTACTGTCTGGACAGGATTTTAAGTCTGCAGTCAGGCTAAAGTTCCTGGAAAGTTGTTTGTTGGCCAGTGTGGATGCGTTGATCAGCTCAGTATGAACGTTTGGATCCGCAGTCGTCCCTACCGGGGATGGTTGATGTCAAGTAATAGATCCTGTCCAATCTGAGATAAAATATTAGTTACTTCTAAACAACATCTCCTTAGAGCACCTTTTCACAAATCGACCAACGCTGAACGCTGACTAATTATGCAAACGAATACATCACAGCGCTTCGAAAAGAGTTACGAGCTGAATGAGCTCACAATGAGGGGCAGTTGTAACAAAAGAAGCAAAGTAACGTACCAGTGACTTGTAGAAACCACGTAAGTAAAATTAAGCACATAATTATCCTCGTCAAGGACATGGAACTAAATTCGATTTCAACACCCAGGAAGCCTCGCGGTCTAACCAGTCAAAGGTTATTAGAGTCTCGCTTGAGGCCTCAATTGGGGACCTCAATAGTTATTAGAGGTTCAATGGGGCCTTGGTATTAAAACAACCAGGATGACCAGTAAAGCTGCTGGGAAGTTCATTTAACAACGATGTGTAGTTCTTGCGTTGAGATGAAATATGTCAGAATATGACATAAACTATACTGAATACAGTGGGAAAAGAGACCTAATACTATGACCCAGGAAAACTGAGACCAGGAAATTAAACCCCCAAAACAATTTTCCGGTAGATACACAAGAAAACTATATGGGAAAATTAAACACGCCAAACGCTCCGTTTGTTTTTGCTTACAGCTACCTCTGCTACCTTAAGAACCTTTTCACTAAAACCAGTTTCTAAGGACCAATTTCTTTCTCATTTCCCCTCGTCGAAGTATGTGTGAGGCATTTGCTGCAATATTTTGCTTTATTAATGTGATAAAACTAGTCATAAAAGATTGCGTCCAAAGTAGAACTTAATGAAAGCTTGGAACATTATTATTATCTTTTTTCTTTTTGCCTTCTACACGAGACAATAGCTTCCAACGCAGACACTCTTAGGGCCTCGTCACGCTTTCGTCCCCTACGAGCGTCTGCTGAAACGAGTCGGAATTTACGTAGAGCAATCACAACGAATTCCAGATTCTGGAAGTGCACTTTGGACCCTGAGAAATTTTGCATACGGTCACTGCAAGAAAATGGGCTTTACATTGCTTCTCCCGCTATTTTAGTGGAGTCGTTTGTTCGAATAACTCCATTTCTTATAGTCCTTCTGTTGAAGTTTGCTTTACTTTTTCAAATTGGAGAAACACTGAGTTTAAACGATCGTTCGCAACACAAGAACATGGAATCAATTTTTAGAGACGATCATGGCCAAAAGCAGCCTGAAAATTTCAAGCTTAAACGCAATGGATTTTTTTCAAGCTTTCTTTTCACAAATGTACTACTTGCGTTCATTGTGCTTGAAGGTAATGGTTCAAATACACTAGCAATGCTTCAATATTTGAGTGAGTATTTATATATTTCCACTGCGCTTTCTATTTTAGATGAAACGACACCATACCCTTGCTAAGCACTCGCATTTTGACTAGCGAGAGTGCCAATGCATACTCCACTAAGAAATAAGTGTTTTTGAGGAATATTTTGGAAAGGTTTTGTTCCTTTTATGATTTATCCAAAGAAGAAGATGACACATTGACGCTCCGGGGAATCTGCACAGCGCCGATTAGTTCCTATGTAACCTGCACGTGATTTCCAGATGAGTAACTTAACAAAGGGAAAGGAATGTGTAGCTCGTTTCATCAGACACTCGTGGGGGAGGATCGCGTGACGAAGCCCTAAGAGTGTCTGCGTGGGCGGCTAACGAGACACTTGCTGCGTACCGTTATATTCTCGTTCGGGGGATTGAAAACACTGGCCATGTAAATTGTAATTGACCGTTGCATGTTCGACGAAACGGCACTTTGAAATTGGGCTGCCTGTGCATAATCTCGACCCTAAACTGACATCAAGTTTTCTATAGATCGTTTTCACGTGACGTCACAGCGGCCATGTTGGTGTACAAGAACAATAGACGTTCTCTCCTTTGGGAACCAAACTCTATTTTTATGCATATTCCAGGGATACATTTTGTATTGTTTTGTACACTAATATGGCTGCTAAGTCACGTGAGTGAAAACCATCCATTGTATTTCTCATGTTTTCCTGCTTTTGCCATTTAATAGCAGGTTAGTGGAACTGTATTGATGTAGATTTGTCAAGAAATTTCATACACTTCTTCACTGTAATAAGATGTGAGGCCATGAAACCTTAAACGAGTCGCAAAGTCTTCAAAATCCATACGGTTTTTATCAGTGTTTGCTTGGGTAAGGGAATGACTTCATTACTTAAGGACGTTCGCGCGAAAATTTTTCAACATTGATTTTTTTCTGAAACTTTTACCACTGTAAGATGATGAGTTAGTTATGTCAGAAATGTAAAAAAAATGGGGGGTCACCGACTTTGTTTTGGAGAGAACACGCCCGGAAAACACCCAAAATGTGACAAAATCGGGCTTCGTTAGCGAATAAGGCCAGTGTCTGTAAACCCAAATATATTGCAATCAAATCTTTGAAGTGAAATCTTCTCTGCCAACTATTATTTAAGTGGACTTATTAAGTGAATTTAGTCAACTGGTGAGGTTCCTTAAAGATCAAGTTCGCATTTAGCGACCACAGTTTCACGCGCCTTGCAGCCGCAAGATGGCGGGATTTGATGTCCCGTGAGCAGAAATCTTGAAATTTTTTTAACTTCCCACACTGATTTTTTGTTCATTTTTGGACAACGTGGAGAGAAATGTAAATAAAATCCGTTTCTGGAAAGAAAATTAGGGGTCACCGAACGTCCACGACCGTTAAATCCAGGCAAAGCTATAGCAATGGCCTTTTGCCCTATCATTTCTCATTTTATTACTTAGCGCGCGCGCTCGTGTATGACGTGGCATGTGCATTTGCGTGCGCAGTAAGGATGCGCAGAAACAATTGGCGCGAACGTCCTTAAAGGGAAAGTACGGTCTAGAAAACATTTCTCTGAATTAAAATTTCTTTACCTGTATTGTTATACTTGACCACTCATTTGGACAAATTGTGTTTAAATAGCCAACAATAACGCTTCAAAAATAGGCAAATTTAAATTCAAATCCGCCATCTTTGTTTTTGTGTATGCAAACGAGGCTATGACGTAGCAACAGTGAAGGATTTCTCCGGATGACCAAATGTACTTGATTTAAAGAAGAAAAACACAGGCGAGGAGAGCAATACTTTGCAGAATTGAATCTTAATCCAGAGGTTAAATTGTATTGATATTGGCTCCACCTCTGAACAGAAAAACCTCGTGGTCGTTAAACAGGGTGTTATATGTGAGTTATATTCAAGAGTTTACAAAGCGAAAGAGAGCTTGCAGTGCTATCCCACGCTCATTGCATTGAAATAAATGCCTGCAAATCAAGTTTAATCTGTCTACCTTGGCTTTCTACGAGATCCCTGTTACAACTTCAAAACAAACGATCCATTTATACATTCCCATCAAATGGTAAGAGTAAATCGTTTCAGTAGTTTCTATACAGCCTACAAAATTTAACCACATTTCAAGTTACGTTTATTAGCACATAACAGTGAAAGTCGTCTATATATGGCTTGATTCAGTTTTCTCGCTCCAATATAATGATTTTTTGGAGTAGTTGATTGAGATTTCCGAATGAAGCGAATGTCCCCAATACCAATATTCATATACCTGAAGATCCCCCTTGAAGTCCTCCTTGGTAAAATGACAGACCCCAACAGACAATATAGCAGTCGGGTTTTCACGTTTGAGGAATCCATCCACGTTTTATTTTCGCTAGCCAACTTTTCTTTAAATTTTAATTTTCCAGTGAAAGCTTCGGTTTTTTTGAAATTTTTATATGTGTTATGAAGTCTAGGCATCTGTCTAGTTCATCCCCCTCTAAAGCGTACACCCCAAAAGCGGTATACGTGTATTGAGCAACATCTGAAAGTTTCGTCGGCTTATTCTAAATTAAACGCTTACCCGTGTGAAAGCGAACAAATACGTTTGCTGAAGCATCGAAGACGGCTGTCGCTGAAGGAAGAAAGTGAAAAAGGTACGCTTGTCGAATATTTCTTTTTCGCATGTTCAAGGCTTTTGTCTTGTTTACATTTGCTCTTGCTGATTTTTGCCGCCTAGTTTGATTGACTACAAAATCGACAAGTATTAAGTGACTTGAGTTTCTGTCGCACTTATGGCCAACTACCTATTGAACCACAAGACCGTTTACCATAGTTCATCCTACATCTGAATTTCTCGAAGCAGAAAGGTCACACAACATTGAGAACACTAGTGATCGGGGATCGAAGAACTTGGTAAGGTCTAACACGTTTGTTGACTATTGCTACGTCATAACACGTCATATCCAAGATGGCGCTCTCCAAGTCACGAAAGAGGCAACTTCACAGTGCTTTTGTCACATTTTAATAGGGAACTGGACAAAACGGCAATTGTTTTCGATTCCTGGGGAAAGTTTTCGAAGTTTGGAGAAACTTTTTCTAGACCGTACTTTCCCTTTAAATGGTGAAACAATTCTTCTGTGTCCCGTAAGATCACGCGGGTCAACGTATGGCAATATCGTCTCGGTAAATTCGATCAACGATTTCCAGCCTCAACTCGCTTTATATGGAAACACAATGACCGGTTCTGATTGGAAAAAGAACTAAAAGCTTTTTGTGATATTCCTGTATGTTTTTGAATAAGTGGCCTGTTTCCTCTTTTTTTAATTACGTGTAAGTCAAAAATTTGACTGCGTCTCGGGTTTGCATAACTGTCGAGAAATCTCCCAACTCCCCCTCGTGTTTAGATGAGGCTATGGAAACACGGACAACGTCCTCTATTGCTTAATTAGCACATTTTATAAAAGGATGTATTACAAGTTCCACCAAAAAATAGCAAAGCTAATCGAGTCGAGGGAAGCAAACAAAAACACAAAAAGATTTACATTTGGAAGAGAACTGGACAAACGAAAATCACATCTAATAAAAAATTGGTACAGTTGCCGTCTAATCGATCCTTTCACTTTTTCTTTACTTCTTCATCAGCTTCCCTTACTCTCTCGATCATCGACAGAGATGCATAGCTTTCTTGTTTAATCTCGTATTCTGGAGACGAACTTAGCTCGCACTAATCTTAATTCACGTTACTAAACTCTAATTCTTCTTCGCTTGAAGACATTTGCTGTTCTGAAGAAGCTTCCCCTCTTAAAAACTATTCAGATGATTCATTTACTCCTTTAATTTAAAGCAGTTGAAATATTTTTTCAGTTCTTTTTCTTTTGTATTCACTCAGATTCAAGCTATTAATGCGGCACATAAATTAACTTATTCACTCTCCTATTTAGATGGGACAAGATCCATCACTTGGTATGAACCACCCCTGTTAGAGACGACTGCGGTCCAAGGGTTATTCGAACCATAGATATTAACTGACGTGATCAATGCATCAGACAACAAACAACTTTCCTGGAACTTTAGCCTGAGCGCAGACTTGAATCCTATCCAGTCAATGGGTGTTTATTTAGGCGTTACTAGGATTTTGAGCATCGTACCGGTATTTAATATAGCTCAGGTAGTACTGGGTTTTGAAGATCGCTTTAACTTCCCTTGGATCAATTCACAGCGATTAACACTAGTCATCTTCAAAGTAACCAAGGATGTCGAAGAAGATGTTGCTTGTCAGGTTGACACGTTAGGAGGAGGGTCCTCGAAATCATGGAAACGGACATTTCGAGCGACCTTTGTTGGTAAGATTTAAAAACTGAAAAGTTTGGAAATCATTATAACCCCTGCAGCAGATAAAATTTTATTATCGTCGTTGTAGTTTTGTCTTTTCAATGTTACAACTGAAGAGTCAATACCATGATGGTAAATTCCTCTTGCTTCTAGAGAGTTCTGAAAATGAAAAGTAAACGAACACATCATAGGGCACAGTCGTCTACTGAGCATCATATAGTAAAGTAAAGTAAAGTAGACCTTATTTAACGTCGATAACTCGTAACAGTAACTTTTAATTACTGACAAACCTGAGGTCGACGGTGCGCTCATTTTACTCCCCCCTCTCCATCAGTGCTCCGTTTTACGGGTATTTAAAGCTACTAGCTACACGGAAAGGAAAGGAGTCGAAACAAGGATGCGAGATCCGGGAATCGAACTCAGGACCTCTTGCACCAAGGCCGCGCACTAGCCGACTGTGCCATCTTTGTTTACATTGGACTAGTATCTCGGAACATTTACTCTCCCAGCCCCGATATACTATAGAGAACAAACCAGAGCTGGGAACTTGGCGCCCTGCAACCCCTAAGTAAGACTTTGTAGTCCAATGTGAAGGTGAGGGGGATTCGAGAAGAAGTGCTTTCACAAGTTCGAGAGCAAATATCTTAATTTAATTAGTGTTTTGAGATAAAAAAAGAGTGTAAAGCTAGGGGATCAAAACAGTGCATGCTTGTGTTTTCAACACAAGTGAGGAAACAAGAACAGCAACGAAATGTTCAAGATGAAAGTGGCAGCTTGTGAACATGGAAGTGGGCGTCAGGTCACCCATTGTAAGCATAAGTTTATTGGTAAAAAATGTATTCTTTGGCTCGATGGTTGACAAATGAATAAAGTTAAAGTTAATTTCTGTAAACAAAGAAAATATGTAGTTATTACTTTGATTATTTTAGTTCCCGCCAAGATCACTGACATTTCTGGAAATCAAACTGTTACTGAGGGATATGCTGAGCTAAATCTAAATTGTTCAGCAACTGGTTACCCAGTGCCAAACATCACGTGGACAAGACTCCTTGATAGCAGTGTTGTCACAATGCCACTGATGAACATCGGGAGGCAGGATGGAGGAGGATACAGATGTACTGCTAATAATGGCGCCGGGTGGCCTGCTTTTAAAGATGTCTTTATCAATGTTCAGTGTGAGTACTATTTTTATCTCTTTACAAATTTAGCGCAAATACGATTATAACTAGTGTTATAGATTTAGCCAAGCCTAAAGCTAAAAGCGGACTCCCCGGGTTATTCTTACTGGCTGTGGGGTTAGTGAAAAAACAGGGTTTTGGAATTGTCCGCGTTTTGGTTTTTCCGGTTACTGCTTAACTAAATCATTAACTTCGCTTTCCTCTATAGAAAAAAATCATTGCCTAACTACAAAATTCCGCGGGAAATTTCATGCGAAAAACCGATATCGCATGAATCTTTTCATCTGAGATTTAGTAAAAGTTAAGAAAATAAAGTTAAGATTAAATCTAAGAACTAATTTGTTGATAAATACTATCATAATATTACAACCTAATAATTATTTAATAACTAACTACATTGATGAACAGCAAGAACAACGCATGCATCTGTCGTCCAACAGAGAGCTAACTTCAAACTTTCGAATAGTGCTTCTTTGAAAGTTGTTCAAGGTTTTTACAGATCTGACATTTTTAGGCAGTTTTCTCCATAGTTTTAGTCCAAGGTAGCGCACAGAACGTTGACCATATGTTACTGTATTATATCCAGGAACGCTAAAGTCAGTTTGTCTTAAAGAATAAGAGGTGCTATGAGTATTAAAAAATATTGCTAATATAAGCTGGACATAATTTGTGTGTGACTTTATACATAAGGGTGCATACACCTTGCAGGCGTCTGTTCTTTAGTGTGAGTAGCTCAGCCCTCTTGAGTAGTTCTGAGTAGGTTGCGTGGTGATCTTTGTACACAGCCCTTAAGCCTCTCTCTTGGAGTCTTTCTATCCTGCGCGAATCACTGGCTGTACAAAAGTGCCTAACTAATAGACAATACGTTAAGTAGGATAGAATCGTTGTTTTGAACAGTACTAGTTTGGCACTAATGGGAATTAGATTTCTTATTCGCATAAGCGCTCCTATCCCTTGGCTGGCCTTCTTACAGACTGAGCTGATGTGATCAGTGAAGTTAGTTAAGTTTCGAGTCTAAGGTAACACCTAAGTGTTCAACCTTTCCTACTGTTTTTATTTCCTCATTGTTCACACAGAATCGTTTTTCACTGTCACCAATGTTCATAGAAGGATACTTTTTAAGATTCCCAGCTAGAAGATTGGAGGCGTACCAGTTAGTAGCATTGAGCGCAGTTTCTCTAAGCTCCAAGGTAACACTAGATTGTGTTTATAACACAAGGGCAAAATTTTCCTGTCACTGTCGAGGCACATCGAAAAACAGCTACATCGTAGGCAAACGGAGCAAAAAAACACTTTTTCGCTCGCATTTTAGAGCAAAACAAACAAATAAACTGTTTCTTCATGTCTAAAAAGAGTACAGATGATTGTTCAGCTGTAAAACGTGAAGGAAGTGTTATTTACGCAAAGATTCCCCAGGAAAATTTCATTGGCATAGACACAAGCATGACAGAAAGAAATCAACAATGTGCGTAACATAACAAAGGAAAGCAGAAATGCAAGGTAATGGTTATAATTGCACAATCCAATCTGTGTAAACCGTTCTGTTACTCGCAGAACTAGGAATATTGGCCCGATGTCGTACCGATCGATAGAGCCAATATTCCCAAGGTTCGTTTTATTATAGGGCATCGTTTCTTTGAGCGATCGGACACTTCTCCACTTGGTGAATGTTCGTATTTTTCGTCTTTGATCAGATCAGCGAACTTTGAACGGTATCCTTTTTGCATGTAAAACTAAATTCCGCTTGCTATAATCGTACTGTTGTAATGTAAAAATTAAATTCCACTTTTGCAAAACTTTTTTGTGCTACGCTCAACTTGAATCTCGAGAGAAAAAATATGGAACGGACGGTTTCCATGGTGATGGTCCGCACTACAAAATCCCGACCAAAAACCAGCCAATCATAGTGCTCCATTTAGCCTGGGAATTGCTTGCCACGTAAAAAATACCTCTTTCTAATGAAGCTCGAGGTCCTTTCTGTAAGTCGCGGACCGAGTTTTTGTCCGATGATTAATGCGTCCATAAATCAACGGGTATGAACGATAAGTACCGTACGGACCCAGGAAACAACGTTAGTAAGATATCATATGTCCGAGGTAATAAGGCGTGCGGGAAAGGAAACATGTTGAAGTCAAGCGGAACGTTCAGCTGCCACAAATGATGGGCTTACGTGAAAGTCCGAAAAGCAAATAATTTTATTGGCCTTTTAAAATAATGGCGTGCAAGATTCAAACCGTTTCACAAGTTTATTTCACATAAATGACATGAAAAACATACAAGAAAATGTTGCCTTAAAATTTCAAATTTGGCGGGCCGCTAAGAATACGGTCCGCCAAATTTGAAATGAAAAGATATAATAATTTCTGGTTATTTAATAATTTGCTATGGAATGCGGGTGAATATTTCGCGAGCGATTTATGGTATTTGTATACAACTGGCTTTTAGGCGAGTTGTATACAAAATGACAGATTTCAAGTGAAATTTTCATCCGTATTCCATAGAAAACCATTTAATAACCATATCATCATATAAATATTACACTTTCAGCCAAAAATTACTCTTACAAGGACAATGAACCCGTTTTCTCAACAAAGGCGCTGGCTGTTTTCTATTCCTTCCTTAGCTAATTTTATATTCAAAATGTGTTGGACGTTATAAGCTGAATTCAAATATCAGCGATCTGATTGGGCAGTACGTTTTATGTAATACCGCTTTGTCTTTATGGTAAATCCAAGATCGCTAGAAGTACCGCTCTGTCACAGGGAATGCTTAGCTCTGATTAGCTAATGTGTAATATCTATAAGATAATAGAAATTAA
>OX421454.1:7146005-7168505 GCA_949126865.1 Montipora capitata | reverse complement strand
TTAGGATCGAGAGGGTAGTGGAAATGCGTAGATTTCTCTGGTGGACACAGGAGAATCCTTAACTTAGCCTGTAATGGCGTCGAAAGTCATGAAACGCGAATGGCGTTTTAGTGGATCCTTAAACAAAATATACCCTTATGGAGCTCAATAATGGAAAGTCAGTTGGATAAACTAGGCAGGCGATGAAAACCCAACACCTGGGATCTCAAAAGCGACGAGTAATGGACTTCGACAACAAGCTATCGCCCGTCGAGCCGAAATCAAAGTGAGCTTTGCTTTATTTCTAAAATAATATTTCACCAAGTGTGCTGTTATGTAGAACACTGAAACCAAATGGAAAAATCTCTGGTAACTTATGGGTTCTACAAAGACAGAGAACGAATCGAACACACAGTAGAATCATTAACTTAGCCTGCAATGGCGTCGAAAGTCATGCAACGCGAATGGCGTTTTAGTGGTCCTTAAACAAAATATACCCTTGTGGAGCTCAATAATGGAAAGTCAGTTGGATAAACTAGGCATGAATCTCAAAAGCGACGAGTACTGGACTTCGACAACAATCTATCGCCCGTCGAGACGAAATCAAAGTGAGCAGTATTTACCTGAAGTACATGGTAATTTGACACAATTGAGTTTCTTGTCTTCACGCACGCAATGAAATAGGAAGAGGTTTTCGCCTCTAAGAGCAAATATGTTGTTTGTTTCAATAAAATTTTCGCTGGAAAAGGATTCTGTGGTATTTTCTGCCTTTGTGAATTATAATATCATGTTGTGTATTGAATTTTCGAGCTCAAGGTTGAAATGTGATATGGGAGAAGTTTTTTAGTATTGCTCTGTAAGCAGGAAGGGTTCACAGGCCTGTTGGAAGCGTGCTTGAGTTTCAACAAAATGAGCCCCAAAATCAGTGAAAACTTGTGACGCAGATGAATAATAAAGTAGCTGCTATTTCCAAAATGATGGAATTACCTGGTGATAAATAACGTCATACGCGTCTTGGAGAGTAAATTTTGACTTTGCATAAACAAGAGTTGGGCGATTGTGATCTTTGTTTTGACTTCGCTCATTTCATTGTCAAACTTTATAACACTTGACAGAAATCAAAAACCCGGTATCTTGCCATCATTTGACACAGATGCTTCACTGTTTGGCGAGTAAACATGCCGCGGTAACTTAATCACGGCGCCCGCTGAATTCCGGCCATGTCACTTTCGATTTTGCAATTTACTTGAACGTAGCAAAAATCTCCCAAAATGTTTGTCGCTGATCGTAACTTTTTATATTCTATATTCACGGTTCAAAATTAATGTTGTTTTCATGTCGTAAATATTTTATTCTCGATCGACCGTCCGGGAAACGTCCTTCTGCTCTTTCTGAAAACTGTATATCAATAGTTATTTGCTTTTTCATCAATATTTGTTTTGCATAAAGCAAGCTAACAGAATCTGTACCTTGCTGAGTTCGCATTTGTTAGCGTTAATAATATTTTCGGTCAGATCATTCTGTTTTTTACGAGGGGTTTATTGTTTTGGTCTCCCATCCTAACACTAACCCCGCGAAACAGGGCTTGACTTCAGTGAAGTTTAGTATTACAAATCTGTCAGATGCTCAGAGGGCACACTTGTGGTGCAAAGAAGTTGTGAGGGAACTTGAAAATTATCAACATGTCAGCCCAGAAGCCAATGTTTCTCGCTTCTCTTTTATTTGTTATTCTTCAGAGACTGGAATGCTGTATTTCAATACCACACAATTCAGTGCCTTCTGATTTTCTGTAGCACCTACCACAGGCAACCCAGTGTATGCTTCACAGAAGCATCTCGTTTTATAATTAAACGCCGTCTGTTAGACAGTACAAAGCTGCTGACAATTATCCTAATCAGTATTGTTATTAAACAAGCAGTTAAGCGAGCTGCGGTGGTTTTTATGGATAAGATATGGTGAATAAGTGAGGCCATGAAGGTCATACATTATTAAATAGAGATCCAACTCGCAAACAAGACTAAACGGGTTAGTTAAGAAATGAGCGATTCTTTTAATTTTGATAAAGGGAATTTGGGCAAAAAACAGGTTATCTTTTCTTGATCAGGGATATTTTGTTTATTACCTAAGTTACACAAACGTGGCTGTCCGGGTAGGCCAGTTATCTGTGGAGGTATTACATCCATAAAAAAGAAATCGCATTTTGTAGATTACGAGTGGAGGCCTTTGTTTCTGCCAGTTTAGCGTTGAGAAGAATTTAAGCGAGCTCTTTAATCAATTAATTAATTCAATTAATCAACCGAATTTAATAGTTCCACCTTGGTTGCACTGGCGTTCTAATGGAGCGAGTTAACATTTTCTAAAACTTTTTTTCTAAAAGTGAATAGATTATCTTGCAAACGTCCATGCAGTGGACGAAGTGTCCGTTTATAAAGTCTAGTAGGCCTTTACTACCTATTTCCAACAATAAGGTAAGCGTGAAGGTTATATATCAATCTTAAAAGGTAAAGTCACTGCTTACGAGCCAGAAGGCCCATCAGGCCGGCGCTTATCTCCGGTTTCCGTAGCATGAAGCGTCTAAGAGTATTTATACTCCACCCTGGATGGATATGGATATACCATTCTTAGCCCGAGGTTTTTTAAACCCCGTGGGGATCCTTTCTTTTTTTGTACATGAAAAGGAGGCGCGTCTATTGGATTCTATCATTACATTTCTGATGGTTTTTGGGAACCAGGCCAAAGCTGATCATTCAAATAAATTTTCTTAACTTGTTTCACTAAAACTGTCACCCGGGTCCCCTAAGTTGTATTGACGAATGTCCGTGACATTCACAGGCTATTCTCCAAGCAAGAAATATCCGATAAGAGTCAACAGTGGTGCCCGTCTCATTAATTACCTTATTTACATGGTGCTTTAGCTTGCATGATTACACCTGAAAATGCCATTTTAAGGGAAAACGTGACAACCAGAGGTGAAGTCTGTTTGAACGTTATGGTAAACTTCACATGGACAGTTGAAGCCACCAATCCTGCGCAGGGCCATTCCTATCAACCCAGTTCAGTGTTGGAGTGAATTGGCAAGACTGAGCTAGAAGCGTTTTATGTAATTTTTGCCGATCCTCTCTTCTTAGATCCTGCTCAAGCTTCAGGTTGCAGAGCGGATGTCACAATACCTGAGGGAAGCACAACACTGTTTTCATGTCCAGTTGACGGAAACCCTGAACCCACCATAACATGGTACATTGGCAGTGAAGCAGGTGGACCTGTGATTTCCAATAAAACACAGTTGGAAGCCGGGGAAAGTGGATGTTACACATGTTCTGCAAGTAACTCTCTTGGAACACCAGTCACTGTCACACAATGCCTGAAAATTGGTAAGTGAAGTCATGCGCCTATCCCTTTCAAAGAAGCACTGGTGGTTAACGCTTACCTACAATTTTTTTTCTGGAAACGCCATGTTTTTTTTACTAGCTTTGGGTGTAAGTAGAATCGGCGGTAACCATCACTGACTTGTTATTAATGTACAACTAAATCAGTGGTCATGCAGTAAGGCCATCCCCATAAAATGTTTCGTTTCCCATCCCCCGACCGACCCATTTTCTTGGAAAAGTAAAAAAAAAAAAAAAAATTCCAGAATCACTTGTAAAGAAGCAACTACTTTAATTTACAAGCACACGATCTTGTCTTATTAACACCAATTGTCTTAAATTATCATCGATACTTCGTTTATGTAGCCCTTTTAGACAGTTGATAGTCCTGTTAATATACATCTTTCGTACTTAGCAGCCCGGCCTTCACTGGCACCCAGACCCCTTCATGTGTTCATTTTTTTTCTTTTTTTTTGCCCGACCGACCGACCCACCTTCACGAGAGGGAGGGCGGTGGGAAACGAAACATTTTATGGGGATGGCCTAAGGAGAGCTTAATTGATTTGTGTCTATTCAGACTAACAGGCGAGCGAAACCAGGAGAAGGTATGGTCAGTTGAGCCATCGGATACTTTTGTGTGTATAGAATTGAGACATGTTAGATGAAGTGCAACAAGGAAACGAGAACCCTGAATTTCAAAACTTTTTAATTGTGTAGTACATGCATTATTTTTTTGGAGCATATTTTATATTTCCTGTTCAATTTTCTTTGTCAGTTGCATATTCACCATCGCCAACGACACTGCAAACGTCTCCAACAGGTAACAACTGCAAGCTGGGCATAACCTTAAATTTAAAATAAACTCTCCTGGGCCACTCAAATGATTATAAGCCAATATTGAGTTTCCTCGAGGCTCCCCTACAAGGCTTATTACATACATATTTATGCGGCTGCATAAAAGGATTATAGAGTACGATGAAGGTAATAGAGTGCAATACGGAAGTTATTTTGGAAACAGCAGTACAATTATCTTGCTGTTTGTATAATATGTAAAACTTGCTCGTGCATTTTAGTGATTTATGGTCACTTGTCAAGTTTTTAAAGCCTTAAGATTTTGAAAACCTTCAAAACATCGCTAGTGCTCATTAATGACAAAATGCACTCGCGTTCATGCGATTTCCTATACTTAGGGCTTCTCTCATGGCAATTGGTTTACGCTGCGCAGTCATGAACTAATTTGCAAGGGCAAATCTCACTATCTTGATTACTCTTTGGAATTAATAGATACGCATACTTGGTGGCGTGCCTTTAACTGCACTTTCAAAACATCTCAGCTATCAATTAATCTATATTGTGCGAGTTCTTGCGATTTATTATCATTAAAGAAAATTAGCAAACGTCTGTCGGCCATTTTGTTTTCATTTTATCTCTGTCGCTTGTACGCTGGTAGTTGCCATAAAAATTAAATTTATAAGTACTCTTTTTGTAGAATCTTTGTTGGGTGTATGATAATCGTAAGGAAGACTTTTATCTTAGAATCGTTTTTAATACCAAGTTGTGGAAAGTGGAATTTCGTGTGTGTTTATTGTTGCAGAACGTAAGGAAACTATTCAAAGGATTACTTTAACCATCACCAACATGGACTGCAATAATTTTTCAGAACAGGACTTTCGAAAAGAGGTGTGAATGAAATGTTCTTGTGCACTCCGGAGCTATTAACTCTAAACTGATGACGACTAATGAAGTCTGTGGTTGTTTTTTGGGACAGCCATAAAATGATTGCACGCTTTAGATGCTTGCATTTCCTTTTTTTCCATCATGGATGTTGTTATCAGTGTCTGCTTTGTTCCTTTTTAGGTTAACGAATTGCTGCAACCTTTTGAACTAAACAGTATTGAAATGGAAACTCGGTATGTCCATCTGTCATTCTGATTTTGCACAACACTTTTAGTGATGAATCGCAATTTCTTGATTACCGTTACCTCTCTTTTATTAGTCGTAGCTATTACATTTCATTTGTAAAGCATTAGGTCGTTCTTATATATTTCAGGTGTGGTAGTGTAATTGTTGACCTAACTCTACGATTCCTTCAGAGTGTTACTGCAAATCAAATACGAACAGCTCTTGCAGATGCTGCCAGGCAAAATAAGTTCGGAAACTTTACTGTCGATCCCAGTTCAATAAAAGAGCTTGTCTCAACAGAAATGAGTTCAGCATCGCCAACTACTACAAGAATCACAAAAGGTACGAACAGTTGTTAATTGATTATGATGGCTTTGATCCGATGTGGTAGGAAGTTTACTAGCTAAGCTGATGACGATGATGCCGACTACAATCATTGTCACGATGGTTCAAAAATGAGCGTTGGTGTAAAGTTTTGACTAATTATGTCAATTTATCTCTCTTCAAAGAATGCCAATGCACATGCGGCACCACTCTGTTGGTAACCATTGGAGTTCTTGTGTTTATCATCATTCTACTAATTCTGGTCATAGTCTGGCAGCACAGAAAGTTAGGTGAATAATTTGTTGGATTTTCCATGATTGTGTTTTACATTCTTTTGCACTTAATTGTATATCTGATCTTCTTTTGTTAGGCGTTGCTAGAAAGAAAAGGTACGTGTTTTGATTTTTTTTCCATTTATAATTATGGGGAAAGTTGGAATTTCCTGTAAAATGCTTAGTGCTATATAAGTCATGTTACATCAGGGCAAAAATTGTTTAAGAGTGTAAATGTTTATAGTAGAAAGAAAATAACTTAACAAATCGTGGAAAGCTGTTTTCTTTGTTACGAGAACGAGAGGCAATTTTTTTTTAAGTAACACCTTCCTTTCGGCTGAAAAGAAACTGGTAATAATTTGTCATCATTGCAAATATCTGAATTAATGTTGCTTAGTAAGAAAGGCTGCTTTCCAAATTACTTTCTCCTGTAAGGAATTTGCAACCAATCTGTGCAGGCGCCAGATCGCAATGGTGCAATGCTCAAATGGTGATGGACAAACACAGGGAGCTCATGAGAGATATTTTGTTCTCGGCCACCAACAAAGTGGCGATGACGTAACTCGAAAGTCACCCATTTTGTCCCCTCTTGTTTCTTTTCGGTTCTTCCATAAAAGAAACCGCGTGCCCGAAATGACGTTTCATTTCTTTCATGGCATTTACTTACAAAAGAAAAAAAAAAAAAGAAAAAAAAAGAGTAGTAAAAAATAAACGAAGTCTAAATTTGAGGAAGTAACATTTTTGCGTACTTTTCGATGTGTCATTAGGCCATACAAGGTTGCAGAAGATAGAAGAATTTATGACGTGAGTTGTGAAAGCAAAAATGCAAAATGATTTCATAGATTGATACTGTTTCTTTTTGTATTGCTGAAACACATTTTGCCATTTCCAGCCAGTTAAGGCGTGATTTGATTATTTTACATCGTAGAAAAACCTCAATATTTGAGATTAATCCATGTACTCATTTCCTACAGGTATTTTAGGTATCAACTGTGAAGGTTGAAGGCCATTTTGAAGTGTGATTGTAATTGCACAGTCGGTAAGTGCGCGGCCTTCGTGCAAGAGATCCCTAGTTCAATTTCCGGATCTCAAATCCTTGTTTCGACTTCTTTCCTCTCAGTGTAGCTTAATTAGCTTTAAATACCCGTAAAACGGAGCACTGATGGAGAGGGGGTAGTAAAATTAGAGCACCGTCAACCTATGGTTTGTCAGTTGAATTACGGTTACGATTTATCGACGTTAAATATGGTTGCTTTACTTTACTTTACTTTTTGCTCTGAGCGATCATTCTCCTCAAGAGTCATTTCAAGCGCTGTTCAAAACATATGTTTCAGAAATTTCCCACTGAATTATTCATTCATCTCGTGCAGGATATGGTACGGTTAACTCGTACCGCACCAGCTTGAAGATGGCTTGATTGCCCATATATCGTAGAGCAATTCAGTGCAATTGCATTGCCGTTGGTTTGAGTCCCTTATTAATTAACTGCTTACGTTTCTCGCGACTGTGATAATAGAGTGTTTGCTTTTTTTTAATGTAAAGTAAAGGAAAAGTCACTTTCTTTAATGTCGGTAGTTCCTTCAGTCACGAAACTGGTATCAATGGAAGCCGACGGTGTTCCCTTTACTCCCCTCTCTCTGTCAGTGCTCCGTTTTACGGATATTTAAAGCTACAGCTAAACGGATCAGCGAAAAGTCGAAACAGACGTTGAAGTCACCGAGTATCGAGCCGGGCACGCCCCTCGCTCCGAAAGCCGCGCACTAACCAAATGAGCTACGCCTACCTCTAGTTAGTCTATTTTTGAAGAATGATGAAGCATACTAACGGGTACGAAGGAAATTTAACCCGGGGTGCATCTGTTTTTTTTTTTTCAGAACGAAGCTGCGATGGAAGAGCTTAATCCTACTAACGATCCACCTAGTAGTTCTAATGAGCAGTTAAGAATCCCCATTGAACCTGCATACATGCCCTTACAAGGGACTACCCATTATGACGAAGGACCAAGTAGCCCTAATAACTCCGCTCAGAATGTTGAATATGCACCCCTTGATATAAGAACACGGTCTTGGGAAGTAACAAGAGAAGACGTCAAAGTGGAGAAGATCATTGGTAAAGGTGCTTTTGGCCAGGTTGCCAAAGGAACGGCAAGGAACCTTCCACTCCATTCCGGCACAAAAACTGTGGCTGTTAAAATGCTGAAAGGTAAAAGGTTTTTTTTCTTCATGGCTTTGGTTTAGGAACAAACGGTCAGTCCTTCGTTGTGTAGAGAACAAACATGTGTAATCCGCGAATATAGCTACGGCGTGCTTTGAGAGAGATTTTCTGTTTTTTCTTACACCTTGTGTTTGGCAATGATCTACTTGAATTTGACCTCGAACGCACGAAGACAAGAATGAGCCCTGATGACAGGTACACGTAGTACAATCAATGCGAATTTTACCTTTGTTTTGTTATTATTTTTTTTGCTTATTTGATTAAGCCAACGCTCCTGAGTCAGACAAGAGAGACTTGAAATCCGAACTTGAGCTGATGAAGACCCTCAAGCCTCATCCACATGTTATCAAACTATTGGGATGCGTCACTGAAACTGGTAAATGCATCTATGGATTTAACAATGATGCTGCTGCTATAGAAGAAAAGGTCTTCTCTATGAATGCTCACTTGTTCAAAACCAAAACAGTTCCCATCTAAATCTCTTCTCAGCATCACAACAGGATATTGCATAGTAGTTCCAATCATACTGAGAAGCCCATTTATGACTTACCAAAGTGGGAAGTGTTCAGTCTACAGTTCTTTTTAAAAACCGAGCAGAAGTGTTTTATCGGTTTTTAAACCACGAGGCGAGGCCGAGTAGTTCATCTTAGACCCGAAAAAACACGACCTGTGAGTTTATTGAACGGCTTCAAGAGCACTGACTCCACAGAAAGTGTGTCGGAACAAAGGTTCAAATTTATATGGTGGGTAGAGAACAGTAGCATACTAGAAAAAGAGGCTAAGCTTTATTATTATGCTTTATATAAAACATTCAAATGAAGAATGCGTTATTAGTTTGTTAACGCTCAAGCGCTTGCCACATTTTTCCGGTGGTCTGATAGCCTGTTTCGATCAATAATTATTAAATAAGGTTTTGATATATTATGTCACTAGTTGTCCATACTTCCCTTGTCAACTTAAATTGCCAGTAGTGGCTTTTAAAGGAAATCCATCGTCATCCTGAGTAGGAGTAGGAGCTTTCACAAGGCAGATAAAACCAGGTCAATAAAACGCTGCGGTAAACAATGGCTTGGGAAGTTAGTTGGATAAAGTGCGAATATATTATGGAATGTTGCGGTTGACCGAAAAACAGATTTGTCATTTCTTTTTATAAGCAAAGCTAGCCCTTGACATCACGAAGATACTGAACTGCCCGTAGTCAATTGCTGCATTTTAGCATTCCGAATGAAGACTCATAGAAATAGTTGAATTTTATTGTGGTTTACTCAGTGAAACTTGTCAAATCTTCCTAAAATTAAAACACTCGTAGGCAACGTAACATGACGGAATCTCACACCTAGTCAAACATAGAGCAGAGGAGACGAGGGGACTGTTCGTGGACAAACAAAAGGACCGATAGAGATAGTGGCTGTTGAATAAATGTCATAATATTTCTCGTAGACCCCCTATTGGTGCTGATCGAGTATGTCCGTTATGGTGATCTGTTGGGTTACCTGAGAAAGAGCCGCGGATTGAATGACACTTACTATAAAGACCCAGATATCAAACCCCAAACCAGTCTTACGTCGCAACAGCTGATGAAATTTGCTTGGCAAATCGCTGATGGAATGAGCTACTTATCGTTAAGAAAGGCAAGTATGACTGTAATGGATTTCAGCAGTTAATACAGCAAACACAATTAGCAGTTTATATAGCACTTAATTAGTATGCAGGCGACCCGTTGGCTTAGCTGGTTTTGCTTCAAACTACCGTGCGGGAGGTTGCGGGATCAAACCTCTGGCCATACCAACACTCAGGGTCTTTAATTAACTGAGGAGAAAGTGCTGCCTTTGTAACTACTCCTGAAAAAGGCAAACTCTCTATAAATATCAGATTAGGACGATAAACCGTAAGCCCTGTCTCACAACCCTTCAATGTTTATAACCCAGCGGGGCGTAAAAGAACACACACACACACACACTATTCGGAAAGAGTAGGTGTTGTGGTCTGTCGTCTGTGGTATATCTTGGTTGGGAGGCTAAATGCCTGGCGATACTAGATGCACAAAGATGCTCTAAAAATGCAAGGGTAAAGAAAGAAATGATGTGATATCTATGATGTGATATTAGTCTTGTTTATGGAGTCATCAGTATATGCCTGATTAATAGCAGCATAAGCATCTGTTATCAACCATGAGGTTGTAGCATGTTATAAAATAATTAGGATAGTATACCCGCTCTCTTATTGGTCAATAGCTGTGTTTAGATAAGGGTATGGAAATACGGCTGCGACATCACACGAATTTTTATTGGTTATGTTGTCAGACACGCGTTTTGATTGGCTAGTAGGAAATAAAAAATCTGTTTCAATCAAGACGTAAAAAAACTGCATTTTCCTTCATTTGTCGAATTATCTTTGAGAAATATTTTACAAAAGCAATAAAGGACTTTTTTCCGTGTTTCCATAGCCTCATCTAAACACTCGAGGAAGTTGGGAATTCTCGACAGTTATGCAAACCCTCGACACGCACGAATAACTTTCTCGAACTCCCCCAACTCCCCCTCGTGTTTACATGAGGCTATGGAAACACGGAAAACGTCCTCTGTTGCTTAATTGGCAATGCTATTGTAAATTCTATTATCGTTGCTGCCTTCGTCACATTTGCACGTGCCTGTCATTGCCATGCTCACTGGAATAGCCACTGCCACATCTCCAGTGTCACTGATACTTGTCATTGCTTGTGTCACTGTAAGTGTCATTAACGTCGTCAATGAAACTGCTATGCCCGCAACCACTCAGTGATTTTTTCACTTTCAAATTTATTGCAACTTACCAATAATGTGAAAAATGCTTCACTTCAGATCATACACCGAGATCTTGCTGCTCGTAATGTGCTTGTTGGAGAAACAGAAACATGCAAAGTAACAGACTTTGGAATGGCTAGAGATGTGCAACAGGAAAACATTTATGAAAGGAAGACAATGGTAACAAAACGAAGTATAGAAAGCTCGAATTTACAACTTGACACGTATTCAACTTCAACGGAGAAAAAACGTCAAATGACGTGGTTTTTGTTGCAAGTCGTAACTATAAAACGATTAAGTATAATCCATTTTCTTTGTTATCTTCAACTGCCAGGGTCGGTTGCCAGTTAAGTGGACGGCGTATGAATCGCTGCTGTATGGAAAATACACCACAAAGAGTGACGTGTAAGTAGGCTTACTCGTTTTCGCTTCAAGGTTGAGAAGCGATGTTTCGTTTAAAATCGAGGTTACCTACCATTCGTCCATGTATGACCTTAAATTTATAAAAAGTGATTAGTCTCTGGTGATTTTTTTTTTAACAGATGGAGTTATGGAGTTGTTCTTTATGAAATTTTTACCGTAGGTAAGAATGTGCGCATGCAATAGTCTGCTGTTTTACCCTCTTCGAGATCATATCTTCAAGTATTGTAAAATTCTGATTTTTTGGATTCGACTTGGCACATTGCAAATGGCCCACGTGCTTGATATGGTCAGAAATGCACTTGATTAGATGCAGGCAGATTTCAAAAAGCGCCACGAAGTGTCCCCTTGCTCTTTTCTACGACTTCAACATCAGTTGTGTCTCGGAATACAGACAGTTAACGTCACGAAGTGTCCCCTAAATGCTGCTCCTCAGGTAACGATAAACTGTTGCATTTACCCTGAGCTAAAAATAAGTCTAAGCTTTACCCTAACCTCATTGGTAGAAATAGTTAGCAAAGGAAGGGATGTCAAAATTGAGTGTCAAGTGCCCACTTGAGGATAGGTATTCAGATTCGCTCTAAGAATCAACTTAGAGAAAGCAGGATTAGCTTTAAGCTGATTAAAAATAATAATAATTAACTAGGATATTTCCCATACACAGACTGAGTAGGGAATTAGGATTCAATGGTATCCTAATCTAAGTCATAAATGCGTTTTGTTCTCTTGACTAGCGGTGGATGGGAAGCTAACTGGGATGGTGTGTCTGGGTAAACATGTCGTCCTCTATTTTGTTTCTCTCCAGGTGGTTCCCCATATCCACGGATGGATGGCGAGAAAATTGCAAGTTTGCTTCAGCAAGGTTACAGAATGCCGAAACCACAACACGTTGACAATGACTTGTAAGAAAAAGGCCGTTCTGTTTTTTTATTTTTTATTTTTTTACACTCTGCTTTGTTTATCTTTTACTTTTACGTCATTTAGTTCAACCCCAACGTCGCAAAAAGACTTTAATGTGGAAAAATAATCGTTCGCCAATTGCGAAATACCTTTTGGCACACTTCTTTCATTTGAAATATTTGCAAGACCTTAACCGGAACCAAAAATAATACATGAAGATCTTAATAGGCTTAAGTAGACAACAAGTGACACATTGACATGTATGCAAAGTACCATTTTCTCATCATGCATTTGCCATTGGACTTGCATCGAGAGTCACTTAATTCTATCGTCCCGTTGACCAAGTACTGTGACCGCGTCCACGAGACTTCGCTTGAAATATAACTATGAACTATTGTGATGACAAAGTAATAGATTCATTCTTTTGCGCCTTTGTTGTTGTGTAAACTTACAGTTGATGTTATGGTAAGAGGGTCACTTTAATTTGTGACGCCTACACCAGTTAAAGTGAAGGTCATTATTTTGCCTCAAACAACAGGGATGACCGAAAATAATATTGTAGAATTACGTATTCCAATCTCACACTTGGATACTCGTGACATTTGCATTTAAAGCCTTCAGGTAGCTTGATAAATAACATTTGACTCAACACGACTCATTTTAGGACACAGTAAGGTAACACAATGTAATGAACTTATTCGCAAGGTATCAAATCATGATGAATTGCTGGCAAAATGAACCTGAAGCAAGACCGTCATTTGCTGATTTAACACAACAGCTAAAAGGAATGGAAAACCAGCATAAGGTCAGATTCTTTATGAAATTTTTAGGCAAGCCAATAGCCAACTTTTATATGCCCTGTGGATTAATTCAAAGGCTTTATGGGGATTTATCTTTTTTTAAATTTTATTTCTATTAAACTTCTCCTTTTGAATTATAAGACAAGGGAAATATGACCAAGCTGTGACATTTTAATTTACGTAAAAGCCTCATAGGCATGACCCAGTATCAACTCAAGGCACTGAAAGTGGTCCTTTAATTTGAAGGTGTGGACCTTACAGAAGCGTAGATCGTAGATGATACTTCAGTACTCGTTTTTGTTGTGTATTTCAAGTAACTTAAATGCATAAGTGACAAACCGGACGAGCCATAACGAAGCATTTTCACTCACTGGACCGACAGCCATGTTGCCTTGCTCAATTAAACAAAAAGGGTAAACCGAATCGAAAAAGATGGTGTTTTTATGATCACTTGGGGACCAAAAAATAACAACAAAATGGCTGCAGTTTCCCTGTCTAACGGAATAGCAATATGGTCACCTTGACGTCATATAAGAGTGGTTCGAGCAGGTGGTAGCAAGGTGTGAGAGATGCATGGGACGCATAATTTCTTGTTTTGAACAAAGGGGAGAGGGGTTGTTCTTGTGATCTCATTTTGTAAACTAAATCGGAAAAAACAATTTCAGTATGTGCTTTTCTATTTCTACTGCAGAGGCTGCTCAACATGCATATTTACGACAATGAACTGTACGCAAAATTGGAGGACTTGAACGCATAAAATAAAAAGCAACCTTCACTCTTTTGTTTTTCAAAAGGAACTTTAATCATTTCGTCCTCACACTTGACTTTGATGAGAAATTTCCCTTTCAAAAAATCCAAAGTGAATCAGTATCTAAATTTCGTTTCATTGATTTACTTAAATTGATTAATCTCTTTAAGGGGCAGGTTTTTAGTGCTCCTCGGATAGTTGCAATACATCTATTTTGTGAAAACAGGAACTAGGGATCGTGGATAGGACCCTTGCTTCGAAGTAGCGCAGTTGTGGGAAAAATGGCTGCTAATTTTTGTTAACTTGTCGCAATTTCTAAGACGCAGCAAATATGAAATTTCGAGGAGAAATTTGAAAATTGTAATTTTTAGCTACGACGAATGGATTTATCTTAACCCTTAAAGAACATTTTGGTCAGCTGCACTTAAGAACTAAAGAAAAAAAACGTTGGAGAATTTTGGTAGGTAATGGAAGTGATATGAAACATTTGGTCGTATGTACGAAGCTTTTTCTTGAGTACAGGGTGTTAAGGTCCCTTAAACGCCAAATGGGCATATCACCAAGGAATACCATAAAGCACATCTTATACCTTATTCACACCAACAAGACATGTCTAATTAAACTGGGTTTAACAAAATAAAAATAAGTCACAGGAAAATGTAGGACTGGCTTTTACATGAGATTCAGGTTTGTTTCAACACATGCTTTGATTTGTGATAAATTCGTAGTCGACAAAAGTCAGTAAACATGATTTAAAAAGAAAACACTTTGAAACCGTGTTTAACTAAACATGTTTAAAACATGTTTAAGGTTTGGTGTGAATGGGGCATTAGACAAGACTTAATTTGTAAATATACAAGATTCCTTCTTGGAGCAATAGCTCTTTTGACACACCCATTAACAGATTTACCTGAGCTAAGGCTCATCCGAAACGGAAACTCACTCTTTTAACAATTACAAGAAGTCTTAGGCAGTACAATTGTAGAAGAAAGGTTTTACTTTTTATAAGACGTGTAAACGGAAATAAACTCGGGTATTTTTAAGTTGTTTAGAATAGTGTTCTTGTTAACAAATAGATTCCATGTTGCCGTGTATCTGTTCAGTAATAAATCACAGATGACGTCAATTAATGTGGTAAGAGCAAAAAACGTCTTTTGTGATCAATAGGGAGCTTACGCAAGGAGACGACGACAGCTACGGGAGCGCCACAAAACAATAGCTCTAACGAGAAAAAAACAAAAGCTCTGCACGCCCTGCACGTGCGTTTTTCATTTTGGTGCATTTCTTTACCGTCCTCGTCCTGACAACAACGAGAATTGAGCAAATTTCAGGTTGTGTACAGGACGTGAGAACATGACGAAACATGATTTTATCCCCAAACATCCACAGCGTTCATGCCAATTTTATTCCCGCAATGTTGATACACACTTTTCGTTCCGAACGACTTGGGATTGTAACGAAATTATTACAATAACAGGAAATAGTATTTTTAGACGACGTTCTCATTGTCGTCGCCGTCGTCCTTGCGTAAGCTTCTTAATTACTGAACAGACACACAGCAAAATAAAATCGTTGTGTTTTACATAATAAATTATTAAACTGTACAAAAAAGCATATTTTATTGTAAAATCCTTCAAACATGTTTAAAAGACCCTTAATTTGGCTAAGTCTATGCCTAAAATTGGTTTGAGGCCTAGGGTTAGGCTAATTGAGGGTTTTGGGTTATCTTCAAAAAGGTACAACGATGACCTGCAACGAGTGACCCGTTAAAAATGATCCGTGTTATGGACCTTCCGAAGAAATCCTGAAAATGAAAAAAAAAAAAAAAAAGGAGGTCACATTCGCATTTGAAACATTCTTTAGCTTTTCCAAGTGCACGTGGTCTGAAAGGAAAAAGTAGAACAATCATTTTAAAATCATTCTTTGCAATATTTTACGTCAAATGAGCCTCGACCTGGCAGCTTTATGCGTTAATCAAATTCTGTGCCTCACATTTCACGATAAAAAGCAATTACCAATTTTACGCAAGTTTCTTCTTAAAAAATATATTAATTTCCGGTAATAGAAAATGTGGTAGGCTTAGCAACACTCTAGCTCTTTTAGAGAAGGCTCTACACTCTCCAGAAAAAAAAGTGGCCTTTTCCCACCCCTTCCCCCTGGAACGAGCTTCCCCCTCCTCCTCCGGGACGAGTGGAATAATCGCTCTTTGGAAAAAGGGAGGGAGGGTGGACAGATGTTCGGGAGAAAAAATAAAGAAGTGAAAAAAAGGGATGCTTAAGTAATCAACAACAACTACATACCGATCAAGTCCTTGACCTCCTAACAAAGGAAAAGATGTTAATAAAATTTCTATAAGCATGAAAAATGACAAATTGAAAGCAAAGCCAGTTTGCTGAACACGACATTGGGTGACTAAACGCGCCAAAAGGGAAAAAAAAAAAGAAATTAAAATTCGCTGTTTTGCTGTGTTTTCCTCTTTTTTAGTCGTAACATGTCAAAGATGAGCAGAGAACGAGAAAGGAATGAACAAAACTTCAAAACGCACCGTCAGAGACCTTATTTTGTTCATCAAATACTATTGTGTATTGGCGCTGCCGTCCACATCGCCGTCGTAAATCTCTAACGACGATGGCGGCTACATGAGCGTTATCTAAATATATCATTTTATGATGCTGTAAATAATTTGGCGATCACTCCAAGTTATTCGGCATAGAAAGTATGTACCAATATTCCAAGAATACAATTGCTATGACAAAGGGTGTGGATGTTTGGGGATAACATTTGAATGAATTTTTTCATCAGGTGCTCGCGTCCTACACCAAATCTGAAATATGGCCATTTTACACGTACGTCATTTGAAAGCTTAAAGCAACGATGATGTCAAGGAAAGCGAGAACGGCAGAAAATAAATGGTTTACATAATGAACAAAAACGATGTACACTCCGCACATGCGTTTTAAATGGTATTATTTTTGTCCAACGAAGTGAAATGACCATGATAAATGACCATGATAAAGTTTTGATTTTTATCTCCAAAACTCTACACCATTCTTACCAATTTCATTCCTGGAAGTTTGTACACCTTTTCAATGGGAAATGACTTGGAATAATCCCAGAGTTGCTATTATATGACGAAGTTATGTTTTTTCGACGAATTTTTCGTAACCGTCGTCGTCTTGAGGTCCCTATTTGGGAGTTTTAGCAAGGACAACGGCAACATACAGCGACGACAACGGCGACGGCAACAAGAACGTCACAAATTTGTATATTTAGTTGTCAAAAACAACACCTTTGCACGCCCTGCACGTGCGTTTTTGACTTTTGTCCATTTCTTTGCCGTCGTCAGCAAAACAAGACAACGTAAAATAGCCAAATTTGAGGTGTTATCAAGAACGTCAGCATTTGAGGATAATTTTTTTAAGTGCCGCTCAGACGAGTTTCATTTTTGAGGAACTACCACACCCTTCGCATATTGAATTAATTAGTCACTAAGTAAATGCAATAACGCGAATTTATATTTTGAGACGAGGTTCTCGTTGCCGTCGCCGTTGTCGTTGCTTAAGCTACCTAATCCGATAATAATAATATCTGACCTGCTAATCGCCCTTACTCGTAGTCGGAGACTGAATTGCTAAGGACGGAGCGCAACGAAGTCGGACCAAGGAGCTGTGCAGCCGGCTAGGTGCTCGGCCTTAACTTAGCACTATCGTAAGTATTTCGCAATTATTCCATTTTGTTCAACAATAGGGGCCAACTATTATAAAACTGGATTTTAGGAACGGTTCTAAAGTGAACATAAAAAGTGAACGATTTTCTATTGTATGCTCACGCTGTCGTCAAAACCTGAAAGTTGCTGAATTCACGTTTAGTGGACTACGGCAAAAGAATGCACTGAAATGCGTGCCGCTCGTGCAGCAGGTTTATTTTTCCTTCCTCAATCGATGATCTTAAAACAGTAGAAGCTCTTGAATTGATTGCCTTAATAGTATACCGCCATTAAGTTTAGAGTTAAGGATCATTCTCACACGTCCAAAGCCGTACTCGTTAATTACGAACTGAGTCTTTTATGTCGACCTTGTGTTTAATATCGTCCGCCTCAAGGACCCCAAGGGACTTACATCCTTCTTCTTCTTCTTCTCCCAATAAATTTTTCAATTGTTTATCATCCGGTAAGCGGATGCCATCGCAGCGGTGAGGCTTTCCTCTTGTAATGATCATTACAGCGCATTTGAAAATTCCAAACTTCTTTCTCATCTCTACCTCGTTCACATTTTCCGTACAGCTTGAGGTCGTCCATGAAAAACAAGTGATTAATAATCCCTTTACCGTTTCCAAAGTCGCAACCACCTTTCACCTTCCCTAGAACGTCGGAGTGTAAGTGGTATTAATGACCTCATTAATGACAGTGCAAAAAGGAGAGGTGACAAACCATCTCTCTGAAAAATTCCACGTTTAATGTCTACTTCACCCAGTTTGACCTCCGGGTGTTAGCTCTGTTCTCTAGCCCTCCATGCTGCTTCGCAGGAATCTTATCATGTTATCAGCTACTCAAAGGAGCTCCACGCACCTTATTAACCAGGAGTGTGGTACCACGTCAAAGGATTTCCTGAAATTAAGGCCCACAGACGGATTTTTCACGCGTTGCTAAAGAAGTGAGATGTTACTTCCGGTAACTGACGTCATCATATCATAAGCTGACAAGAAACCCCACTCACAAGCCAAAGTCACCACACGAACTGTTGTTTCCATCGAAGATGTTTCCTCGCCCTTCCTCGCACCCGTTCTCAGATCAACTGCGCATGCGTAAACGAACTGATTTCCGGTTTGAGAAAAAGCTTAATTTGTCAAGTCGACCTCCATGCCGTGTTTTAGTTAATGTTACATTTTTCGGATGAGCAGTGAGTGTATAGTGGGCAGGAAAAGCCTGCAAAAAGCTTCTAGCCAGTAGTCAAGTTCCACGAAACATAAATTGCTGCATTCTGTTCTCACTGCTCGTCTGTCAAAATATCTTTTAGGAAAAGGCGGCGTGGATGACGAGTGCCAAAGATATTGATGATCACATCAATGTCAATCGCTCTGCCATAGCGGATGTTGATCATCGCCAGACCTGACTGTCTCTCTGTAGTCATTATACTTCTTAAAAGACCTTTCGCACTATGCGGAAGTAACAGGTTATGTGCAAAGAATGCGAAGTAGGACCTTTATGTTGGGAAGGAAAATAGGCACTGTTTTGGAAGACTCGATTTGTCAGCCACTTCTGACCATTTGCGACGCCAACGGACAAGCTCAACGTCAACGACATCCGGTGACACCAAATCATCTCGATAAAACTGAATCGCTGCATCAATTGTGGCGTCACTTGAGCTGACCAATACTTCAGGTACCAAACACATCAGTTTGGCGACATTCATCTGGATTTCACTGACGTACGTGTCCTTATAGGCTATAAGTTGGTCCAACAGTGGAATGCACAGTGAACGTTGAAAGTACTGAACAAGTGTGACAGCTGGAACATTATCTCGATGTCGCTGTCTGTTGGCAATTCTTGGAAGTGCCGGTTCAACATGGACGTCTTTGCCTAGTTCAACGCTTGCTTCGTACCACCGATTGAAGTGAACCTCGAGCTGCTCTTTGATAGCTTTCAGATCCGATTTCACAGAGCCAACCTGGGTGTAAGCCTAGCGGTTTGAGGACAGACAAGCACTTCATTACTGTGATCACCGTTACCATGAACTGGAACTGAGTTACGGCTGCCAGAAAACCGTTCGCCTATGTGTTCGTTTCCTGGTCCCATTTCCAGGATCCGTACTCGTCAAGTTAAAACGCTCCATTTGCAATTACTTCGAATGTCTTGACAATTGCTCTGAAAAGGCTGTTAAATGCATCGAACGCCTCATGCCTCTCCACCCAGTGAGTGCAGGAAAGCGCTGCTAAAACAGCTCGTGCTTTTTTGGTGAGAACTTGAAAAAAGAAATATTTCCTTAAGTGTTCCTATCATGTTTCTTATCATTGGAATATCACAGGAATGTACAATAGCGAGATTCAGGCAGTGTGCATTGCAGTGCGTATAGACTGCTTTGGGGCACTTTTTTCTGATAAATGCTTGCGTACTTCTTGCAGCCGAGGGCATACTAAATGCTCCATTATATCCTTGTCCATCTGCAATTTTTCACATCTGATGACCAGGTTTGGAGCGCTCGAGGACCGATGTTGCCACAGATTCACCTGTCGTCCATGCCAAACGTACAAATCCAAGAAATTCTTCGTGTATGCTACAAGTTTTATCGACAAATCGAATTGATATGCAAAGCTGTTCAGTATTCGAAACGTCAGTTGTTTCATCGGCGAGAATGGTGCAGAAAGGTGCACGCTCTGGAATTTCACTAATAATTTGGTTCCTCAAATACTCCTGGTTTTTTTAAGTTACTTCAAGAGGATAACCCAAGACTAATTACTAACTGAGAAATACTTTTTTTTAATGAAAGAGATGTGTGATCCTCGTACTTCTCCGGACCATTTAAACAGTAATATTGTTCAGATACCTTCAACGGGATTGGAACCCACGACCTCTGCTATGCCGGTGCAATACTCTACTAAGCGCTGCACCACCATCTGAATCTGAGGCCACCAGAATTTTAAAGGTGTCTAAAAGAGATAATTGTTTAAATTGTCCAAAAAAAGTGTGAGAATCACTTCTCCCTTTCGTCTAAAAACCCACACTTCAAATATACACATCTTATTCAAATATCTTTTTTTATTCAGTGCAATTCCGGCAAAAGACGAGAAAGCTGAAAACTTTTTTTTTTCTGGAGACCTGTTTTTTGCTTGATCCACCATACTTTGAGATCACTTGCAAAATGTTGAAAAAAAAAGAAAAAAAAAAAAGAATCCCTCCGTTCTTCATTGTCTATTGAATGTCTTTCTTATTGAAAACAACGACAAGGATGTGGCATATACTCAGGTCAGAAGAGGGAGATATATTGCATCACACATTGTGGCTTACCAGTTCTCAATCCTCAATCTACACATCACTTTCTTCAATAATCACGATTATTCAAAAAATGATTCTTGCCCTGACATCATTTAAGAACGTACTGTCCAAAAAAGAACAGAACTAAGGGACACCTTTTACTGTGCTTGACGTCAAAGACAGATCCAAAAATTCCATTACATCTCAAGGAGTTTTCTAATGAAACCAAGGTGACCCACATACATGTAAGTGCCCCATGATCCAAAGTAAACCTCACCGCGCCTCCGGTCTTAGTTCTTGGTCTCTTATTAGATTTGTCTATTTCGGCATACCCAGGCAATGTAATAGCCTGGCCTGCATCTTCTTTTTCCCTGTTCCTCGGCATATTAGAAGGGGGGAGCACTGCAATGTTTGCATATACAGATTCGTCATCACCATTCTGACCCCGTGCGCAAAGTGTCCCCTACGGAAATAACAGGAAATGTATTTATGCTCGGTGCGTTGGAAATTATGTGTGCGTATGGAGGTTAGGCGTGTTTATCACGCCTATTGTTGCGTTGCGTTTAAATAGGTTCACCACGTGTTGTGCTCTCACTTTAGGTCATTTCAGTGCCTATAATCGACCTTCACTTAGTTTTTTGGCTTGCTTATCATGTCTTTGGAAGGCGAGGAGGATCCAAAAGTTATCTCCGTCGGGTCTTTTGAAGATTTAAGGTCTTACTTTGATCAAACATTTTCACATCTAAAGCGTGAGCTTTCTGACGATCAACTCAAATCGTCTTCATCCTTGGTGAAGAAACTTAAGACCGAAGCGAGCTTAAGCTTCAAGTTTAGCGGCAACAAGAAGCAGTTCGATTTTTATACTGAGACTTTGGAACACGTCACCCAGAGTCTTCATCAAGTGTCAGCGCTGATTCTTAAACTCGACGATTCCCTCAACGCTGCTTCAAAGGGCATAAAGCGAAGGAACAAGCTTATCAGAATAGCTGATAAGTCGGAAGCTGGTTGGGCCGCTGTTGACGAGTATCTTTCTGACGAGGTCGCTTCCGGATCTGAAGACGAAAAGAAGATACGTGCTGCTGAGCAGAGAGCGTTGCGTAAGAAGAAGAATGCTCGCAGTGCGAAGTCGGGACAGAAGTTGAGTATCTTATCTGTTACTTTTATTCGTTTCTTTTGCCTGTTCTTTATTTTCTTTAGCGTTTAGGAGGTCGTATTATAGCACTGTCGACCTATTCCTCCTATACAATAAATTCATTATTGTGTATTTGCTTGTGCGTGTTTTCATCATTACAGAGTTTAGAGCATAAATAAGTTATTTTCGGTACGCCGTTTAGAAAATGACTCCCATTTTGTAAGCAATGTATCCACGACTTCTTCATAGTTCTCTTTTGATTTAATTTACAAGGAAAGGATTTGACCTTGCCACTCATTCAACTTCTTTGTTATACTTCTTTATGAACCAAAAACCATGGGCACTACCTAAATATTTCTCACCCGTTCCGAAGCCTACAATTTTGCCTTTTAAGGTCCTAATGTACATTTTCATTTTTCTCGCTCCTTTTCACCTCAGGGTAGGTTTGTTGGTTTGTTTTTTTGTTGTTTATTTGTTTGAGCAGGTTGAAGTTTTGCCAGTTATTCAGCTGATGTGGACCTGCGATACCCACCTACCCATATACACACAGAGGACAACGTACGTACGCCCACCCTTCCATGAATGCCACTGTGACCAATATCACACTAGTTTACAGCATGCATCTTTAATATTGGACTTCTATGTTATGGTTAATTGACACCTGTCAAAACAAGGTATCCGCTGACCAGTA
>OX421454.1:7126005-7136005 GCA_949126865.1 Montipora capitata | reverse complement strand
CCAACTAGGGTAAATTCCGACAAGCGACATGCCCTAAAAAGTAGTGACAGCAATTGAAGTGAAATCGCGACAAACGACATCCTTTCTTTAAATTTCCGACCGCAATGGTCACAGCAACGTGAAACATTGACAAAGCAGCGACACGAAACCCCCCCCCCCCCCTCCCCCTTCCTGGCAGGGCCTCGTTATTGTTGCATGAGAAGTGTTGTTTTGTTCTTGTTGTTTCTTTTCGAATAAAATTGCATCCTCGTTTACATAAGTATGTGATAAAAATAGACTACCAAGCAAGATGGTCAGTCGATAGTTTGAAACGCGCAATTTGTGGTAATAATTTACGACGCTTATTATACAGATCTGCTAACACCTGTTGAGAGTTGAGAAAAAATGCACTGGCAAGAACTACAAATAAAATTAATAAAATACGTATAACCTGCAGGTAAAAAAAAAAAAGCTGCAGACTAAATACTCCCACTTTCGTCATTTTTCTAATGGTTTGCTCCTAAAGGGGGCGGTTAATTTTTTTTACTGGCTTGTCCGCAGTAATCTCGTAAACGTTATAGGGATGATCGAAAGACATGGGAGGCGAAACAGGTAAGGGTGAAAAAAGGGTAATTAAGAAAAAAAAGAAAATATCGTTACACGCATGTACTAAAATAAATTAGAAGTAACTGACGATTAGACGTGAGTCAGCCCTTCAGTGTCCCTCTTCCACACTCTCCCGTCCAGGCCAAATTAACAGGAAAGGCAGTGACCAAATTATTTTTGGCAAGTACTTTTGCTAGTAATGTCTATTAACAGTGTCAGGTACGGGGCCTTTTCCCGCATGGGGAACACTTTTCACGTATGCCAGCCTGCTGATTGCCTCATAAGTTTCTGATTGGACGCCGTTTGAGGCTGGCACTTGGCTGGCACGCGTGAAAAGTGTTACGCATCTCGACCGCTCGGAAGGTATGGAATTTTGATTTTCTTCGAGGGCGAGCTCCGGGACGTTTGGATGAATGAGCGAGAACTACAATGTCAAGAAGAAGCGTTAATCTTTCAGCTATTCTCCGGTGAAGTTTCAAAGCGGAGTGATGCGATTTTCTGGAGAAAAATCACCCGGTGCTGGAGGTGTTCAAAAATTAGCATCCACAATTGTCCTTCTATTGAGAAACACAGTACTCAGCGAACTCGAAATCTTAAAAACCGCTCAAAACACTAGCAAAGGTACTTGCCAAAAATAATTTGGTCACTGCCTTTCCTGTTAATTTGGCCTGGACGGGAGAGTGTGAAAGAGGGATACTGAAGGGCTGACTCACGTCCAATCGTCAGTTACTTCTAATTTATTTTAGTACATGCGCGTAACGATATTTTCTTTTTTTTTTAATTACCCTTTTTTCACCCTTACCTGTTTCGCCTCCCATGTCTTTCGATCATCCCTATAACGTTTACGAGATTACTGCGGACAAGCCAGTAAAAAAAATTAACCGCCCCCTTTAGGAGCAAACCATTAGAAAAATGACGAAAGTGGGAGTATTCAGTCTGCAGCTTTTTTTTACCTGCAGGCTATACGTATTTTATTAATTTTATTTGTAGTTCTTGCCAGTGCATTTTTTCTCAACTCTCAACAGGTGTTAGCAGATCTGTATAATAAGCGTCGTAAATTATTACCACAAATTGCGCGTTTCAAACTATCGACTGACCATCTTGCTTGGTAGTCTATTTTTATCACATACTTATGTAAACGAGGATGCAATTTTATTCGAAAAGAAACAACAAGAACAAAACAACACTTCTCATGCAACAATAACGAGGCCCTGCCAGGAAGGGGGAGGGGGGGGGGGGGGGGGTTTCGTGTCGCTGCTTTGTCAATGTTTCACGTTGCTGTGACCATTGCTGTCGGAAATTTAAAGAAAGGATGTCGTTTGTCACGATTTCACTTCAATTGCTGTCACTACTTTTTAGGGCATGTCGCTTGTCGGTTGTCGGAATTTACCCTAGTTGGCAGAGCCTCAATAACGACACAAAACAGGGCATGAATGGGACAAGAGAAAACTTTCGTTACTTTGCGTGACATAAATATTTACCAACGTTTGAAGGTCAAAAGTTCAACAACATCTTGCATATGTATGCCTCCAGAAAATGAGTTCACAATGAAACGGACAACATTGGATGACATTATGGACTCAAACTTTGCGTAGCTCACTGAAGTGCAAGTACGTACTGCTTTAGGTAGCTTTCTTTCGGTAGTAACCGTTCATTATGTCAAATTATGTCTTTGATACCGCACAATTGACGCACATTCAGTTTTCGTTTTTGAGCATATGTATACTGATTTGGTTTGAAATTCTTTGAAATTCTGTCATATTTTTGCTCTACTACTAGCTTTTAAAAGGGTGCTCTTGAAATGAAACGGTCCGCCAAGTCGTACATGCATTTCAGTGAAACTGACAGTGCGTGCGTTTTGTAATGTAAACAATTACAAAAATAATTCTCGATACCTTTCGCATTACAGTGGAGTACATTTCTTGCACCAAAAATATTAACTTGTCGTGTGAATCACGATCTCTTTTCACAGAAAACTGAACAGATTTAATATCGTATTAATTTCAGTTTTGACATCGTGATAGAAAAGTCACTTGCATAAACCAGTATAAATTATGTGTTTGAATTGAGTAATATATAGTTCACTTGCGGATTTTTGCCCTCAAATACTATTTTCAGTCACTTTTAATCCTTCTGAAGGATAAATTCGCATTTTTTAAAGCTTTACAAGCTACAAAGCCGAAAATTAGTCAGTTCGACGATTCTACATGAATAATTAGCATCAGCTTGCGTTTAAATTTCGCGTCATTTAGCTCGCTCAGGTTACAAACACTTCTGATATTTTCGGAGGGAAGCGTTCCGAGTTCGAGCATAAAACTTCACACAGAAAATGAATAATAGCAATATTTGAAGAATATGAAGTAAAAAAAACATTAAGAATGAGGTACCAGGTATATTTTTATCGCGTCAAATATCACCCATTTTCCGCCTCCATGTTATGCGGTCTTTGAGGATGTTTATTTAAAGAGCTTAGAAAATCACAATTTTAACATTTCCGTAAAAAGTATCGAAGTAGAAATGAACAAGAATAGTTGTTCTTAATTTTTGTCAAGTTTGGTGCCAATTGAATTCATTTAAAGACTTCACCGTTGCTTGGTTCTCGCAGCAAATTTTGGACAATTTGTTAAACAGAAAACCGCACTTTAACCGCGTTTTCAAATTTTCGCAAATTTCTAAAAAAAATAAGAGTCGCTGGAACTTTTAAATGTGGTTCTTGAAAATAGTTCACTAAAGGGTATCTTTGGGCAAAATATGAGCTATCCCCCAAAATGGTCGTTGACGGACGATTCTTACAATCAACCGTTCTTAATAATAGCAATATTGCAACATGCGTGAAATAGTTACCGCTATATACTTCTCAAACTCACTTATAATGTACAGATTAGCGGAGCTCCCGTTTCCAACCTCAGAAAGCAATATAGTGTATATGGAAATAATTATGCTTATGCATAAAGTATAAGATTAATCGTCATTCGATCGTGTATGCAGTTTACAGTGATGAAACATCTCTTAAGCCCGTTTTAAACGTCGCATTTCACATGTGCCGAATCTAATGCAAATGAGAAAAATGTATTGTTTTCGCTCATTTGCATTAGATTCGGCACATGTAAAATGCGACGTTTAAAACGGGCCTTAGCTGACAACAGTAAACAAAGAAAACCGATTAAAAAACTCGGCCTTCATCCTCGTTTTTCAACTCACTTCTGGGTGTTTGGATATCCGATGAAACCTCTGTGTATTTGCGATCACATTTTCTTAAATATATACCATGATTTGTTGAGAAACACTATGAAAACTCCGTAAGTTAAACATTACTGTTGACGATGCTCTGAGATCTTTTGAAATGCAATTTGCTAATGTACAACTTATGCATCACTGGCTGTGTGAGCAAAAAATAACAAAAAATACAAACTTTGCATAAAGGCAAAAGACTGGATATTCGGCGTGTTGAAGTCAACGAGACTCTTCTAGTTTCCTGGGTTCATGGAACAGCGTGACATCTTTATTTACATTTATAATGGAATATTATGCACTTATCAGAATGCTGTATAATGATTGAAAGGATGTTCATTTGAAACGGAAGAGACAATTACTTTGTGCAGTGTACTGGTGTACTTTTTGTTCAGTAATGCTTAAATGTCCATGCAGTCGTATAATTTTAAAAACGGGATGTTCACGTCTGAATAATACGGGAGTTTACAGACTGAGCAGTACTGGGGTCTTTACATCGCTTTAACCGAAATCTAACACTGGGCCCGGTTGTTCGAAAAGCGATTAACTTAATGCAGGATTAGCGTAAACTTCTGTTTCCTTTTTTCAACTTTTCGGTGAAAGTTTCTTTTGCTTATTTTTGTGTTTCAAGATTGACTTCCTCTAATGTAATGTTTTGCCGAATATCAGCGTTGAACAGCATTTTGGAGTAGAGAAATAAACTCCTTGGTTAAATTTTAATCTGGGATTAACGTTAATCGGCTTTTGAACAACTGGGCCCTGAACTACAAAGTACTCCAAATTCCGTTTGAAAACATCAAGACTATTGTAACTTATGACAGCTAGAAACTCAGTACACCAGTAATAGCTTAAAGTTGGTGGAAGAAGTTACTCCACAAATTGTTTTCTTGGACACTAAACCGTTTGTTATTTCTACGGATGAGTTATTTCAGGTGGATGCATATTTCTAGAAAGTGGTTTAGTCGTTTTTTCCTTTGTTCAGGAATGTAACTCGAATTTTTATTGTTAACTGGAATTAAATAACGATCATCTTTACTCTTTTTGGACAGAAATAATCGATCTTTGCTGGTTTGTTACTGGGTTGCCGTATGGCAATCCCAGTCTAAAAATGGATGGCATTTGTTCAGTGTTTTTTTTTTCTTCCGTCTCGGTAAAAGTCTTGTCTGTCACTCCCCTGGTAAGTGGTGTCTTTGTGCATAGAGCCTTCTGCGCGTATTTTCTTAAGATCGAGAGGGTAGTGGAACTGCGTAGATTTCTCTGGTGGACACAGTAGAATCATTAACTTAGCCTGCAATGGCGTCGAAAGTCATGTAACGCGAATGGCGTTTTAGTGGATCCTTAAACAAAATATACCCTTATGGAGCTCAATAATGGAAAGTCAGTCGGAAAAACAAGGCAGGCGGTGAACCAACACCTGGAATCTCAAAAGCGACGAGTAATGGACTTCGACAACAATCTGTCGCCCTTCGAGCAGAAATCAAAGTGAGCTGCATTTCTAAAATAATATTTACCAAGTGTGCTGTTATGTAGAACACTGAAACCAAATGGAAAATTCTCTGGTAACTTATGGGTTCAACAAAGACAGAGAACGAATCGAACACCTTTAGTGGATCTGTGATCAACTCTGCACAGTCTTCAGGTAAAAAATATTGGAAATGTGACAGCCAAGAATTATTTGAAAGAAAGCTTGTCGTCTATTTTGTGCTTCATTATTCAAGGAAAAGGTTCTTCATGGAAACGGTTTGATCCTGAAATTTTAGTTTGTTGTAATATCGCGCATATTTGACACGATTGCGTTTTTTCTCTTCACGCACGCAATAATAGCAAATATGTTGTTTGTTTCAAAAAATTGTTCGCTGGAAAAGGTGGCCTTTATGAATTCATCATGTTTTATGATATGTGTGCTGGATAGTTTTTATGGCAATAGTAAAGCATTTTCTTCTTATTTAAGGAAAATGTTCTTCAGGAAAGGGTTTGAACCTGAAGTACATGGTAATTTGACACGATTGAGTTTCTTGTCTTCACGCACGCAATGAAATAGGAAGAGGTTTTCGCCTCTAAGAGCAAATATGTTGTTTGTTTCAAAAAAGTGTTCGCTGGAAAAGTTGGCCTTTGTGAATTCATCATGTTTTATAATATGTGAGCTTAACTGGATAGTTTTTATGGCAATAGTAAAGCATTTTCGTGTCAAAATGAGGTTAGCGTTGTTGTGTTGTGCTAACTTAATTAAATATAAATATACATTCTGCCTCGTGAGTTTGTTATTCTCGTTAACCAGCAATGGAAAGGAAAGACATTGCAACGCGAAAGGCGTTTTAGTGCATCTTATGTTGTTTGTTTCAATAAAATGTTTCGCTGGAAAAGGATTCTGTGATATTTTCTGCCTTTGTGAATTATAATATCATGTTGTGTATTGAATTTTCGAGCTTAAGGTTGAAACGTGATACGGGAGGATATTTTTAGTATAACTGTGTAAGCAGGAAAGGTTTCATGAAAATAAACAGGTCTGTTGGAAGCGTGCTTGAGTTTCAACAAAATGAGCCCCAAAATCAGCAAAACATTGTGACGCCGGTGAATAATAAAGTAGCTGCTATTTCCAAAATGATGGAATTACCTGGTGATAAATAACCTCGTCTTGGAGAGTAAATTTTTGACTTTGCAGAAACAATGGTGGGCGATTGTGATCTTTGTTTTGAATTCGCTCATTTATTGTCAAACTTTATAACACTTGACAGAAAAAGAAAATTACGAAAACCCGGTATCTTGCCATCATTTGACACAGATGCTTCACTGTTTGGCAAGTAAAGATGCCGCGGTAACTTACTAGTATTAAATCACGGTGCCCGCTGAATTCTGGCGATGTCACTTTCTATTTTGCGATTTATTTGTGCAGCCAAAACGTACAATAACAAAACTGAATGTAGCAAAAATCTCTCAAAATGTTTGTCGCTGATCGTAACTGTTTATATACTATATTCACGGTTCAAAATTAATGTTGTTTTCATGTCGTAAATATGTTATTCTCGAGCGACCGTCCTGGAAACTTCCTTCTGGTCTTTCTAAAAACTGTGTATCAATATTTATTTACTTTTGCATCAATATTTGTTTTTGCATAAAGCAAGCTAAAAAAATCTGTACCTTGTAAGTTCGCATTTGTTAGCGTTAATAGTATTTTCGGTCCAATGCTTCTGTTTTACGAAGGCATATATGTTTTTGGTCACCCATCCAGACACTAATCCCGCCGGAGAGGGCTTAACTTTAGTAAACTTTAGTATTACAAAGCTGTCAGATGCTCAGAGGGCACGCTTAAACTTGTGGTGAAAAGAAGTTTACCAACATGTCAGCCCAGAAGCCAATGTTTCTCACTTCCCTTATATACTCTTCAGTCTTTCTGGGTTCAGTACTTTGCTAGCAACCACATGTCTTCTCAGGCTATTTACCCAAGGCTTCTACCATGGCACTACAATGATAGACAATACCAAAACAATATCGTGCACTGTTAGAGCTACATATTACGCAAGGACAGATTTTTTTCGTCGTACGAACGTGTGAGAACCTGTGAGCCAAAGGGCCTCTGCTGGTATGACTTCTGGGTGACCCCTTAAATGGTCTTAATGACCCCCCAACTTGAAAAAATTGTCTGGAACGGTGCACGTACCACAGGCAACCCAGTGTACCCTCACGGAGGGTTTAGTCTTAACTAGATCTTGGAGACTAACTTTCTGTAAATGTGACAACCAACAGTATTCACCATTTCTCCTTACACCCATTTTTTCACTGTAAAATTTCATGTAATTATATTCTACCATAGATTTTTTCCCAACGCATCAAAGTATTGATATTATTCTGTTAGTTTTTGGCAATTTAATACTTGAACAAAAGGAATTTAGGTCACCTCTAGAACTGTCTTTCATTTAAAGAGCCATATGTTTTAAAAGAATCTGTTACAGTACATAAAACATAAATTGCATCAGAATTTTTGGCAATATTTTGGGTTAGCAATTCGCATATGCATGTTCTCATCGACAAATTTTTTAATGCCACAAAAGTGTTTTGAACATCTCATTCTAATAGAAATTAGTATGATTAAAAATTGAAGCTCAGCCAGGATGAGACATTAAAATACAATAAAAAACGTTCTCTGGCTAAAAATTTTGAAAAGGAATATAAGCTTTCGGCTGTCGATCTACAGCCTTCCACGGATAAAACATTGGATGTAAATTAGTGAAATATATGCAAGTGAACCGATTGTGATTGGTGTTATATACATGTAGGTGAAACTGGCCGTTGCTTTGAAACCCGCAAGAAAGAACACGTTAGGAATGTAAAAACATGTGCTAATGGGTCAAACATTGCAAAACATGCGTGGTCTTTTGGTCATCGCATTGATTTCAATCATTCTCGAGTTATCGACAAACGCTCTTTTCGTATTAGAAAAACTCTAGAGGAAGTTACTCTTATCCGTGGAAGGCTGTAGATCGACAGCCGAAAGCTTATATTCCTTTTCAAAATTTTTAGCCAGAGAACGTTTTTTATTGTATTTTAAGAAATTAACTGTTGTTTATGTTACAGCGGTTTATCAGATGTCACACGTGCCCCTCAAGGACATTTTTTCACATTGCAAAATTAAAATTTAGGTGGATGTCAATCATATGTTTCCATTACAATAGTCCTGTTCTCTTGGTGGCAGTTGAATTTGTCATGGAAACACTTGATTGACGTCCACCTAAATCTTACTTTCGAAAAAATATATGGAAAAAGTGTCCTTGAGGGGCACGTGTGATTGATAACCGCTATAAAACAAAATTTAATGGTGACGGCGGCGATATTTTCAAAGAATAAGTAGATCATTGAAAGACGGTTTTTTATACATGTATTTCCGTTGCTTCTGATCTGATGAGAAGAACAACATCAAATTACTGAGAGCGATTATTTCAAGAAATTTGAACGTATGATTCACTTTGCAACCAGGCCCGGTTTTCTCGAAGCATGGTTAGTGCTAACCAGCGTCAAATACCATGGAAACCCATAGGTTTTGATACCTCTTAACCAACAATTAGCGCTAACCATGCTTCGGGCAACTGGCCCCAGGTTGACAATCGTAGTCATATTTTGATGCTAATCTGGTTTGGAGAGGTCTGATTGTAGCTTAAAAAGCGACAATAATGATAATAATTATTAATTAATAGTAATAACAATAATAGTAATAATAATAATTCATTTAAAGTCAATAGCATGGGAAGTGGTTCCCAATCTTCCAAGCAGATGGCTCATGTTTAAAGCACTCAACAAATTAACCCTTTTAACCCTTCGATTTTACTCACTGGGTTAAATTACAGAAAAAAAGACAAAATACAATGAAAAAATAGATACATATTCATAACCGGAAAAGTATATATAAAAGCTAAAAAAAACTAATGGTTTAACAAATAGATTCCATGTTGCCGTGTGTCTATTCAGTATTTTACAAGGACTGCAAAATTCTTGCACGCTCTTTGGCTAATTTTTATTGTCAATAAGCGCCTCGTGGATCCACAGCTACTTTGCAATGTTATGACAAAATTCATGATCAATAACAGGACGGACGCATGAAAAACTGACACCTATTTGTTAAATAGATCGCAGATGACTTCAAAATGTGATAAGAAAAAAAAAAGTGGCAAACGAGGCGATAGCCGAGTGTGTCATTGATATTCTTACCACATTTTGACGTCTTCTGTGATCTATTACTGAACAGATGCATGGCAACATGGAATCTATTTGTTCTATATAATAAGGAATTAAACTTTATTCGCATAAAAGCTGATGGTGACGTCAATCGTGCGTCTTTCCTCTAATAGATCAAAGGCAAGAACCAATCAAAATGCGAGAATACCTTGGGTTTCTATTTAAAAAAATATGTATATAAATATCTATAATCACTAAACAAGTAAATGAAGCAATATTTCAAAAATACCTAATCTGTGAAGAATAGGAGTGGCTTGCACAACCTTTAAACACTAAATTAATTAATTATACATGTACATTTCCGAAACTGTATAACAGACTTAGCACAGAAACCATATTGGAAATTGAGTTATGTAAGAATCTAGTGTTACATGATACTTGTTCAAGGTTATAACCACTGCACCATAGATTATTCTTAGTAACTTTTTGTTTGAAAAGACCCAACATTTCAAAACAC
>OX421454.1:7091005-7121005 GCA_949126865.1 Montipora capitata | reverse complement strand
GGTTTATGAGTTTTGTTTCGTTTGCCATGTGAGAAATCATAAGTCAAGCACCAATAAACCTTGCACATTTTGCATCGTTTTTGAAGTTATTTTCAAAGATTGACCCCTGCTTCTGTGATGTTGTGCTTATCCTCTAAAGCCCTTTATCCTTGAACAGCGAAACAGGACAAAATGCCCACATACAACAACCGCTGAACCACAAAACTATTAAGCGCTTGAGGCCCTTACTTTTTTCTGAATCCACAGTTCCAGAAATCGAAGTATGCAAGATTAGTATCCCATGAACATTTAGCAAAGAAATTAAGAAATTGCTTTTTTTGCCATCAAAAATGGGGGGTCGACTTATACATGGGATCGACTTATACACGGGTATAAATACAGTAATAAATGTTGTCTTGGACATAACGAACGCAGTGGACAAAAGCCAACAAAATACTTTGAGCATCACTGGTAGACCGGATGCAGGAGACTACAGGTGCACTGCTGCTAATGGTGTTGGAATCCTCTGACCGAAGATGTCTCTATTATTGTTCTGTGTGAGTGACAGAGTTTTTTGAGCTTTGCATTGTACAGTGCATTTCAAGCAAGTTTAAAAAAAGTGTTCAAAGTCTCTTCATCGACTTACAAATGTATGATGCACCACAAACATTCACTTATGTCTGTAATGACCCTACTTACTGCTATACACAAAATTTTGACATCCAACACGAAATGTCCTTTTATGTCTATTTCCAACAATGAGGTGACAGTAAAGGTTAGTGTTATTTTTAGCTTAGGGTGTCAATGCAGCTGTTTATCTTGACTTGAGGAGCAGCATTTGGAGAACACTTTGTGATGTTAATTGAAATCAGCATGGATTATAATAATTATTGGGGTCAATCCAAAGATTTAGTACTACACCTTATTCATAATCTCATGGTTAAACTGCATTGGCCCTGAAAAGCCCCTGTGGGGAGTGGTCAAGTATGTATTAATATTGTGTATTGTAATGTGAAGAATGCGGCTATAAATATGGCTTACATCCCTCATGGGAATTTCAATAATTTCTGACACCTTCATGTATGCAAAGCTTTGAAAAAATGATAATTGTTGTTATACTATACTACAAGTTCATGAATTTGCTTTCTGGAAGTTGGTTATAAGAATGTGTTGCCTGATTGGCTAAACATTTAGTCTGGGAACTTTATTCAGTAACAAGGAACTAACTGTAACAGTGTAATGTGTACTATGCAGCAAATGAACAAAATAAGGGGATCTTTTGAGAGTGCTTTGGAGCTTGTTTTGCTATGTTTGAAAGGAAGATATTAATCCACTTAAATTTATACTTAAAAAACTCAAACATGAATTTTACAACTTAATTAAAGTAACAAATATTCATTAAGATCCGCATGTTCATGAAGTTTGGATCCCAGGGTTCTCCCTAGTTTTCAGCGCAAAAGGTATGGCACCTTTTCAAACCGGTATTAAAGCAATTGGTTTATGTTGGACTTTCTGCAAAGGATAAGTGACTTCTGAGCGTTTGCAGGCGGTAATACATGTAAGTGCTCTTACAAGCGGTAAATTTTACCAGTTACCGCCTGATAAGGAGAACCCTGGATCCCCTTATCAAGGATTTTACTATAATAAGAATGCATGTACTGTAGTTGGCAAAATTCAAAGCAAAGGCAGAGAAGGCACAAGGCAGGGTGGCTCACAATGTACATATATTATTGTGGGTGATATTAATGGAGGAATAGAGTTAAAAGAGGAGAAGTGGACTCTAAAAACATAATTATTATTTCTTTCATTCTTGACAGTTCATCCTAAGATTTCACTTCCAAAAAAATTCTATGTTGGCCGTGAGCAGAACGTATCACTTACCTGCGCAGTAGATGGAAATCCAACACCCACAATTTCTTGGACTCCTTGTAATCTGCCAAATCATGTTTGTGATAAACAGTACCTTAATATTTCCAAAGTGAAGACTGCACGTACTACCTACATCTGCAACGCAAGCAACTATCTGGGAAGTGATTCAGCAACTACTGTTGTTTGTAAGTGGCATATCTGTACAATATCCTTTTATGTTTAATGGCTATTAATGGCAGTTAGGTACTTGCAGGGGTTGTGAATTTACTCTCCTTGCCCATACATGGCAACACCCGTAATAATTGTATGTGTTAAGGTTGTGTCCATACATACTGGTTACCCTTTGCATTATTACTATCATTTGGCAGAAATTTCATTGATCAGCCAGCCACCACCCATTACCTTATGAGATTCCCTGCCTATTCTGTTTTCTCTTCAACCCTCAGACTTCCAACATATACCGGTATTATGATTTGCATGATTCACAGCAAAGATGGCAACACTTAGTGTACTAGCAATTTAAGCCAGCTGTTATCTGGTGGCAAAAAGCAAGGTCAGACTTCAAGGTTTCTTCTTACGATCCTTGCTGATCCCTATGACACTTAGTCTGTAACAATTAATACTACTAGATAAGTGTAACATCTGATCCAATGTTTATGGTTTACTGTCACTGTATAATGTTTATGAATACTGTCGTCATCATCATAATGTTACTTCAATTTATTGGTCTCGTCTACATGTATATGAAAGAAATAAATGCAGTAGGTTTATAAATTATAGCATTATTTTTATAAGTAGCACATTTTGTAAATGAGTATTTTACAGTTAATTTTTAACAAATTTGTTTCAACAAAATGGAAAATAATAGTGGTGGATATTGTACTAGTCTACAAAGTGAAGTGTCAAGCAACTAATAAAGCTTCCACCAATTGAAATTTTAATGAAGCGTGCTTTACAACCCCATGCCCTAATTAGTGGCCAAAAGAAAAATTTCATTTTTTCTATAAAGTACATGCAATAATAAACTCGTGAGTAGTTTCGCTGTGTGCCTCTGTGCATGGGGTTATTTGTAGCGTATCTTCTAATATCCGGCCCATCCTTGCTTAATAATGTTATTTATAATTAAGTGGCAAAATTGATTAGGGTTACCTATGGCTCACTCAATTTTTTTTTATTTTGTCAGTCATTGGAGGGTTCAATATTTACTTGAGACTGAGCATCAGTGAAGAATGTAAAAACAAAGATTCTGTATGGGAGACACTCAAGAATGAGGTAATTCCTTGAGTATACATGCTGGGTAAATTATTTTGACCAAGAGGGTTCCAAATAAGAATGACTCAGAGTTCACTAATTGTTTGGCATAAAGTGCCTCAACCATTGTCATCTCTTCCACAAGTTAGCCAATAATGCTGGTGTTGCTAACATCGGGCAGGGGTCAGGCATGTATTTTAATGTTGTTGATGTGGTACATTGTAGTTGTGCAAAAAATTCATGATGAGGAAAATAATAATTAGGCACTCATTCTTTCCCAGTGTATGATTGCCTATAGCCCTTACAATGTGCGTAACGTATGGTAATGTATTTGTTTTAGGGTGGGGGAGTCAGTGGTAATCAGTGCTAGTGTTGAAAGTTAATTTAATGTCTTCCCGTTAGCTTTTGTCATAGGCAGAATATGACCTTTAGTACATGAAGCTAAAAGGAGAGCAGAAACTGATGCTGTGTACACTGTACAGCTCACGTTATTTCAGCCATTGCAATGGTTAATGGCAATACGTGTACTTTTAACAACAAGGGAGAAAAATGAATGAAGTAGGGTGTGTTGTCATGTTTCTATAGTGGTATGCATCTCAGGGGATGGTTGCACGGTTTTCAGAGAAATGGAAAATGCACAGATGCACACTTTACATCATTATCAAGGCATTCACCTTCATGTTCTGCTGAATAAATTAAGGCAGTTTTCTTTAAAGGTTAAATTAAACTATGTAAATTAAGAAAAATTTAGAACTTTTCATACATGACATTAATTTAAATTTGCCAACTATTGCCTTTGACATGTTGCAATCTTATCATCACTGTGTAAGTAAGGTTGTGATTTAATTCTAAGCAAAGGATTATCTCAGTGACTGAAGAGCAGTTGTAAAGTAGTTGGAATTTATGGTTTAGTGAAAAATACATGAAACCCTGTACTGAAACTGTGAATGGGTATAAATGATTTCAAGCGTGGACTTTCATTGGGTTTTTGCTACTGTTTCATTTGCTAGTTTAAAGTTCTGATATCATGACAGTTATGAACGCTACTTAAATAGCAGTAACAAAAGGAAGACCTGAAATAGTCAGTCTTAACCGGGATTCAAACCCATGACCTCTGCAATACCGGTGCAGTGCTCTTACCATTTGAGCCATCAAGCCAACTGGGAGCTGGTCATTTTTTGTGTACGTAAGTGTATCCATCGATAATATGGTGAAGGAAGGACATTCATCTAAACTGCGGGACTGGAACAAGTGCAGTTATTAAAATTAATGAAGCAGTTAAATTTTTGACTTTGTTCCCCTGTGAGAGCAAGGGAGACCAAACACGTGTGTCGAAATAAATGAATTTTTGTATTTTCCAGTTTTCTCATTAGAAACCATTTTAGGCCATTTTCTTCTCTGAAACCAAGAGAAACTGAAAAGAGTTTTCTCCCCCAGCAATAATATTTATTGTGCTATCAAACGTGCTGTAAGTGCTGAATCTGTAATTACAGCTGTTATGCCATTGTGGAAAACAGCCCTATTACATTTGTAGATATTAAGTAAATGTTTCATATCCTGACATGCCCTTGGTGGTTTAAGACAACATGGGGTTACTAGTGTGCTAGTTGTCAAGTCCTTTCTGTGCACAATTTATAAATAATGGCTATTATTTAGGGCTGTTCTATTGACATTAATGTATGCAGTTATAGTGTGCTAGTTGTCAAGTCGATCCTTTCTGTGACACGGTTAAATAATGGCTATTATTTAGGGATGTTCTATTGACATTAATGTATGTGGTTTATAATGCTAGTTGGACGAGGTCTTTGCTCAAGAGCAAACTTACATTGGGGCAGAACTGATCGATGCAAGGTGACGATGATATGTTTTTCATATTTTAATTTATTTTTAAAAATGAGAATGGTAGTCATAATTATTTGTAATATTTGTGACGGTTAAGGGGAAGTGTATCTGGGTACCATCAAATTTCTGACAAAAATATCCCACTTTGGTCAACCAGGGAGCTTCAAAACTGTGAATATTTCTACATTCTTGATGATCGTACAATCAAATAGTGCCAAAAAATTGATAATAAAAATGGAGTAGAATAAATGAAAAATACATGTAGCAGTGTTAAACATTAAAAGTCGACCTTGATACATGGACATGGACTTGGCAGTTTTAATGTTGCAGTTGTGGAAGCCTCATCTTTGTCTTGGTCTTGAAGTTCAATACTGAGATTGCAGAAGATGATCTCATTTCTGCAATAGAAAATGCTATCGTGGATGGAAAACTTGGAGAGTTAACTGTCAACACGTCATCTATCATTGGAATTCCACCTGTCATTCTACATGTATCTACAACCACAGCGTCCACAACAACTACTCCAGAGTCGTATCATGATAGTATGTTTACATTTGATTATTATTATTTTTTTTTAATGGATGGGAGAATTGAGTATTCCTCGTTGTTTGGCAGTTACTGTGTATCTGTTTGTTAGTATGCAGGGGGTGGGGAGAGAGGAAGTATCACTCCCAGCTTAAAACTGGGAAGAAATGATATCTGTACGTTAAAGGTGATGCATAAAACACCCCAGTATAATTATTTGCAAGGATGGAGCAGTTATTCAATGTTGAATTCAAGTAGTCGTAACGAAGCCTGAAACAACCCAGTTATCAATGGGACGCAAACCTATGACCTTGCATCTTTTATGCTTCCTACATGAACTGCAACAATCTTTTCACTTCCATGTAGAAAATCAGATTTCATATATATGTTGGGGTAACAAACTTGCAAATGAACACCCCCAAAATGCCTCGATAGCTTACATTGTAGTGCTAGAGCGAATTCAGAAATCCTGTTTTGCTTGGCTATACATTGTAGATATCGTACAATACACTGTACATGATATGCCTCCCACATACTAAACATGAAAATGTCAATGGCCTTTCAATGACTCTTGCGAATAAAATTCGTATTTACATGTACTTTGTTATGACAATTAACGGACTTGACAAAGGCAAATGTGCAAACAAACAAAGTTACAAAGTTCTAGCTTGTAAAACAGGCATTATGGGGCAATAAGTCTGTTTTGGTGTACAAGATCGACATGCAAGAAGGCAATGAAAGGGAAAGGAGAACAAGACGCCCGTAGAAACACTTGCTCGATGTCCTCCAGACGCTTTTTTTTTTTTGCCACTTGTATCTTATTTTGATCTCCATTGTCTCTGGAATTCAGTCACGTTCATGCTGTTCAGTAAAGATACAAATACATGTAACTTTTAGAGAAAAGGAGCCAGGAAATCAATTCGCTTTTTTGCAGTCTTCACATGTAGTACATCCCCTTCAAGTGAAGCTATGATCCTTGCAGTTATGAACGCAATTTATCAATTACGTAGAGAAGCCTGAACAATCCAGGACTTCAACGGGTTTTAAACCCTTGACCTGACTTTTTTCAGGTTTGTGGCCGGTGAGACGCTCTAACCGTCAGAACAAAATGATATATGAAATGAACGTCAGAAAATTCACCCCACGGACAAATAGCCCCCACTTTCTGGACGATTAGCCCCCAGAGTGGATTCCTTCTTCAGTTGCTTGCTCTAATGGGTGGGAGCAGATTTTGACCAAATGTACGTTGAAGGTGCTTTTTTTATAGTTCTGCGAGTTGAAATGAATCATAATTATCGGTTAGAACGTCTCACCGGCATTCCGAGGTCACCTGTTCAAAACCTGTTGAAGTCTTGAACTTTTCAGGGTTCTCTACGCAATTGCTAAATTTTTATCAATAGTGACTTTTTGAGCCATGAACAAGCAAATACTGATAAAGTTAGTAGCCGATGTTTCAGAGTCATGGTGTCACATTCTCAAGACAAAGTGAGTAAATTAATGCGAAGATTTGGTTTCTGTACTTTTAAAAGTCTCTACAAATTAGTATAATAACAAAGGGCTCACAAGAATGCGATCGACTTGAGTCCGCGGTATTCAATTTGGCTGTGAAGCAATTCATATATTCCAAGCTATCAGACCAGCAGCGCACTCCATCAACTTAAATCACTACACCTACCGTCCGAGTTATCATACCATTTAAAGATAAGGCCCAAAGTTGCTAATTAAATGTATCTTTACATCTTTACTAAGAACCGACTACCTGAAAAGGAGCTTAAGCTATTCTTGGATTTCACATGACGTCACGGCCGCCATGTTGGTGTCCCCAAACAATGAAATGGCGGCCATGTTGGTGTCCTGATCCATTCGTCCAGGAATTGAAAGCTATTATTATGCTAACGTCTTCTGGAACAGTCTACCCTGCAATCTAGGCAAGTGAAATCTCTGAGTCGTTTAAAGCAATTGTTAAACCTTCATTTTAGTTAGTTAAGTTAGATACACGGCATTCATGGAAAACAGGTGTAGTTTAGTGTAATTTTATGAGTAGTGTTTCTACTTATGATACTTTTTGATGACATATTTATTGTATTCAAATATTGTTAGGTACATGCAGTTGTATTTTATATTGTACTATAAAACCTGATGGATTTTTACTGTGTTAAAATAAAGATTTGATTTAATTTGATTTCGTGAAGAAACGTCTCACATACCTCAGCTTAAAAATTATAGGCCTCAATTCAGCTCGTGTTCACGAGCATAATACTCAACAAAGATCTGAAATTTCGAGCACAGGTAGACAACCCTAAGGATACGAGAGCGTGTGACGTCACGTTATTTTGAGACAGTTGTAATGGCCGATTCAACTAATTGAGGAAAATGTTCCATAAAAGTTCACTCACCTACTACTTTCTGCGTTGTCCTGACTGATTTGATGGGTTTTTGGGACGCTTTGATTTCCGCTTCAGATCACACGCATCGTCAACAATATAAATAGACAAGGCGTGCAACTTCCAAGACCACTCACGGCCGAGTGCCTCTGGGTCCCCAAGGTTGGGAGGCGAGCGACCTTTGGAAGTGGGTAAAATTCGGCTAAATTCTGGAGGCACTCGGCCGTGAGCGGCCTTGGAAGTTGCACGCCTTGTCTATTTATACTGTATGTGGTGACGCATGGGATCTGAAGAGGAAATCAAAGCCTCCCAAAAACCCATCAAATCAGTCAGGTTTCGAAAAGAAACATTGCGATTAGAAGTTTTTATGGAACATTTCCCTCGATTAGTTGAATCGGCCGTTACAACTGTCCGAGAGTAACTACATGTCTTTCAGAACAATGTCACGTGCTTGCTAAATGCTCGAACAAATTTGATTGCCTAATTAAGGAGATGCTTTTTATACGAAAACTGAAACCATCCTTAAACATGCAAAGTGACTCGATTCGTGCCAAAAGCTAGTTTCTCCTAAAGAACTTGTGAGCCTTTGTTGTTATGCTAATTTGTAGACACTTTTAAAAGTACTGAAACCAAATCTTCGCATTGATTTATTCACTTTGCCTTGATAATGGTGCCACGATGACTCCGAAACGTCGGCTACTTACTTTATCAGTAATTGCTAAATTGTGTTCATAACTGCGAGGATCATAGCTCCACTTTATTTCATATCCGCAGTTCAATATATGATTCATTTCAAATATCATTTCGTTCATTTACAACCCCTTATTACTTGGATGGAAGCCTCATGTTACAACTCATTTGTTTTAAGGTGGTAATATCTGGATTATTGTTGGTGCTGTCTCGGCAGCGGTTGCCTTGGTGCTTATCATTGCAGTGATCGTTTGGTGTACATGTGTGCGCAAGAAAAAATGCTCAAATGAAACGAAGGGTCAGTATATTCACCTTACTGTTGGTATCCCTGTAGTGTTTTCCTCCATCTCGTTGTTTCAGGTGGTACATATACAACAGTTCCCGTAGAAACTATCAATGATCCACGATATATTTCATCGTTCGTTTTTTATTTTTGCTTCCTTCTCTGGGATAAAGTGTATTTCGGTAATGAAATGTTTCATAACAAGGGACAAAATCTGGGAGCAAAAACACGAGGAAAAAACATGAAGTTTTTTTGGCTCTCTTTCGTGTAGCTGGCATACCCCATAACTATACATGATAAGGTAGATGATTGAGCAGAACTTGACTGAGGGAAGGAAGGAACTTTATTAAGTGTCTAATCTTCTAGCGCTGGAGCACTAATTGGGGACACTGTAAATTCAAATTAACAAGTCAACGCAAGTCAAATCAAATGTTGGTTTTTGAGGAGATGGGAAAACCGAAGTACCCGGCGGAAAACCTCTCGGTGCAGAGTAGGGAACCAACAAACTCAACCCACATATGACGCCAAGTATCCGAAATTTCAAGGAATAAAAAAAGTAAAAGAATGCATGTAGTCTTCGAATAAAAAGAAATTTGACTTTTTATAAAAAAGGCAACTAAAAATAACTACAGCTTTTTATTACCACAGAAAGGCATAAAGTAAATGAATGCATTTACAAGGTTATGTATTACATGTAACTGGGACCCTGCTTTCCTTTGGGTGCACCTTTGTTGGCTGTTGCACAACACGAATATTATCTTTCTCATGTTCACGCTTCATCATCACCACCACCAATGGTTGAGTTGTAAGGAGTGTTTTAATAATACTGTACACACAGTCACTCAATGTGACAGATCGTAGATATATATAATGCAGTACACAGTTAAACAGTTTTCTGAACTAAAATTATTATCATTATAATATTTTACGCACAATCATTCAGTCCTTTTATAAGGGTAAACTTGAGGAAATGAGGATGGGGGATCTGTTGCTTTTAATCTAATTCTGACCATTATTGATATCTAGAGTATTTATTTGTACCAAGGTCTTAATGGTATTTTTTTGTTTGTCTTCTTTCATTTGTTTTATGAAGAAGTCTCAGATGGTAATGACGCTGGCCAAGGAAGGTGAGTTTGCTTGATTATTCCCAATAATCTTAATAATCAATAGTAGTAGTAGTGGCATCCTTGTCTCGAAGAAGCGATGGTTAGCACTGGGGATTTGGGCAGGATCTTGTATGACTGTGTAGCCCGATCCTGGAGTGGCAGTCACCGTTGCAGGTGGCGCAGACCTGCCTTGTGGAAATGCACGCAGAGGCTGTGCATTCTTTCCTTGCCGCTCTCTTGCATGTAGCCTGGACTCTAGCATTCGCTTCCGCCTTTGAAACCCCCACTTTGACACTTTGCCACCATGTATCTCAGTGTTTGGCGATGTCCTCCCATGCACTGGTGTCGATTTGTGCAGATCGCAAGTCTCCCTTGATGACGTCCATGTAGCGCAGCAGGGGTCGACCCACACGGTGGACACCCTCCCGCAGTTCTCCATAAAGGATTTCTCTTGGCAGGCGGCAGGCTCCATGCGATGTGCATGGCCAAGCCATCGAAGGCGTTGCTGAATGAGCAGTGATGTCATGCTCAGTGAGCCAGTGCGTCAGGACCTTGGTGTTAGTGACTCTGTCCTGCTACCTGATGTGCAGCAGGCAGCGGAGGTAGAATCCGTTGAGTCGCCGCTCTTGTCTGGCATAGGTCGTCCACAACTCACTGTCATAAAGGAGAATCGACCCGACACAAGCTTGGTAGACGCACATCTTTGTCCTTTCACTCAACAGGTCATTGCCCCACACTCGCTTGTTGAGTTTGGCCATGACAGCAGCTGCTTTGGCGATCCTGCAACTGATCTCAGCATTGAGTGAAGTCGAGCTTGACATGGTGGAGCCCAAGTAGGTGAAGGTGTCCACAACCTCCAGCTCCGTGTTGTCGATGGTGATGACTTGGGGGGACTCAGCACCTTGCGCCAGGATGTTGGTCTTCCTGAGGCTGATCGTTAGCCCAAACTCCTTGCAGGCATGGGACAGCTTGTACCCAGTAGAGCAGGCAAGCAATGACAGGGTGGCACCTTACTGGCTGGGGGCTGCCCAGCTTAAGGCGGGCGGTAGCCACCCAATGAAGCTGCGAGGGCTTCTCCCACCATCAGACGAGACTCCTGGCACTCCTTCTTATGCCAATCAGTTGGAGCTTAGAACCGGTAAACTGCCTCATCCCGTGTTATACTGGAGTCTTGCAACACCGCTGGAGTGCCCTCTCCAGTTTGCGCTAATGCCTGGGTGGGAAGATAAGGAGATGCTAGGCTGCCCATACGACAGTGTCCCCCTCTCTGTGTAACTGGCTGGGTCCAAGAGAAAGGAAGAACCAATATAACTTGGGGCTAGTTCCACTGCAGAAGCTGCCGGAAGGAAGTGCTGAGCACCTGCCATCCGCCTTAGGGGCTCCACTTCGGATTTTTCCTCGAGGTTTACTCCTGAAGCCTTCCTAGGATCAGGTATAGGGCAAGGCAGCGGAAGTTTGAAATCAGGGTTGACCTTCTCATAGATGGGCTGCCTTCACAGGCCAAGAGCCCCATCTACCCTGGGCAACTGGTTTTAAGGTGCCAGTGGCTTCGCCTTCGCCCCTTCGCCTGTCGGTGGTGCCAGTTCCACCACGCGGAGGCCAGAAGTTGGACTTAGCTGACAGAGGCTCTTAGAGTCTCATGCCATTGGGGGCATTCTGAGAGGCTGTGAGAGCCCAGCCTCACAACTCACTCCCCGGCTATAACAGCCTTACAGAACCTATAGGTAATAGAATTCACAGTCATTAATTGATGGTTGTATTTCATCAATTATACATTCATTGCATTAAATAGTATCTGTCATGAGACGTATTGGACATTATCTTCGGCTCAGGGTTTCCGTTTGAGGCTGGAGGTCAGGTCGTTGTCCATTCCATTTCCGGTACTTTGATGCCAATATATTTAAGGGGTTTGTTTTGTTTTGTATGTTTTTATTGTCCGTTTACACCTACAAAACTTTTTATACTTCTTATATGCATGCATATAATTATATATTCACTGTTTCAGTTTTACAATTCACTTGATAATGACCGAAGTATGGTCGAAACGTCGTCTTTTACCGTTGATTTTTATCGTTGAAGTGAACTCCAGCCCTGCCTGGGAAACTGATTCTTAGGTTCCTGAAACACTGGAAACAGCGTTCCTGAGTGTTAAAAAAAAATGATACCCCTAGGTAGCTTGCGCCTATACGGCGCTCACAAGGCGCCTTGCAATGGCAACAAATTTTACGTTCGGTGCTTTCAAAAATATGTCCGTTACTTCACAGAATTGTCGAAAACCCTGATCAGCTTCGAAAGGATAACAGCTAGTGGTAATTAATGAATAGCAGCAGAAAATAAGATTCGTGTATGTGCTATTACAAGGAACTTGAGGTGTAGTCTCATCAGTGAATAACCAATTGCGTCAACAAGCAGTCGTTGTCATAGATAAGAAGTGCCACTAACCAGGTTGATTGTCTTGGCGATGTGAATGGCTGGTCAGGCGGTGCTTTTTTGGACGTTTTATTGATAAGATGTTGAAATGACCCTGTGAATCGTCTTAGTGACCCTGATTGCAATTCAGAAATCGGCGTGCCTTTGGCCGAACCTTCAAAACATCTAGACTATCAGTTAATCCATATCGTTCGAGTTCTTGCGATTTATTATTGCACATTGTTCGGCTAATGGGTGTTATAAACCCCTCTCTTTTGCCATTCCATGAAACACTTTTATCCAAGTTTGGGAACTCTGCTTAGTAATGTAGTGTTTTTTTGTTCCTGCTTTGTGGACTAATTATGGTATTCGATATTTATCTTCACAGAATTCCAATGCACATGCGACAGCACTCAATTGGTAATTATTGGAGTTCTTGTAGCAATCATCGTTGCTCTAATACTGGTCATAGTCTGGCAGCACAGAAAGCTAGGTTAATAATTTGATGTATCTTCCAGGATTGTGTTCTCCATTCTTTTCTTCAAAAACCAACATTTGACTTGATTTGCTTTCATTGTTAATTTCAGTTTACAGTGTCCCCAATTAGTGCTCCGGCGCTGCACGACTGGACACTCAAATAAAGTTCCTTTCCTTTCCTTTCTTTCCTTTTTGTACTTATTGGAAATCTGATCTTCTTTTGTTAGGCGTTGCTAGAAAGAAAAGGTAGGTATTATGATATTTTTCTTTCTTTTTTTTTTTTTTCCATTTCCAATATAAGAGGTCTGGCTCAACGTTATGGGGAAAGTTGCAGTGTCCTGTAAATGCTTAGTACTGTATCAGTCACTGTGTTGAATCAAGGGCGCAAATCGTTAAAATAGTATAAATGTTTATAGTGAAAAGAAACAAGACTTGACAAATCGTGGAAGGCTGTTTTCTTTGTTAAGGAAAAAATGGCAGGGGAGGGGCAGGCGTATAGTGTCACCTGCCTTGTGGCAGAAAAGATACTGACGAACATTTCCCATCATCGGAAACGTTTAAATTAATCTTGCTTTTTAAAAAAAGGTGTTTTCGAAACGACCTTCTCCTGCGAGAAGTTTACAACGAATCTTTGCAGGTACGAGATCGCGATGGTCCAATTCTCAAATGGTGACGCACAACGAAAAGGAGCTTCTAAGAGATCTTTTGTTCTCGCCCACCCAAAAATTGGTGATGACGTAACTTGAAATTCACCTATTTGGTTCCCTCCCGTATCCTTTTCGGTTCTCCCATAGAAGAACTCGCCTGTCCGAAATGATATTTCATTTCTTTCATGCCAATTACTTAAAAAAGGAAAAGAAAGAAATAGTATTCAGAAACGCAGGAAAAGTTTGAAGAACTAACATGTTTGCGTACTCTTCGACGTGTCGTTAGGCCATACAAGGTTGCAGAAGATAAAGATAGAAGAATTTATTACGTGAGTTTTGAAAGCGAAAATGCAAAATGATTTAATAGACTGTATATGGTACTGTTTTTTTCGATTGCTGAAAGACATTTAGCCATTTCCAGCAAGCTAAAGCATGGGTTGATTTTTTCACATCGTAGAAAAACCTGTATTTTCGAGGTTAATCAATTAATGTACTCGTTTCCTATATCTATTTTACTTATTGATTGTAACGGGTGAAGTGTCATTTTGTAATTGCTCTAAGCGATCATTCTCGCCAAAAGTCATTGCAAGCACTGTTCAAAACATGTGTTTCAGAAATTTCCCAATTATTCTTCCATCTTGTGCAGGAAATGGTATGGTTAACTCGTCAGGCTCACCAGCTTGATCGCCCATATATGGTAGAGCAATTCGGTGCAATCGCATTGCCGTGGGTTTGAGTTCCTTAATTAACTGCCTAAGTGTGATGATAGAGTAATTGTGAAGTAATTAAAGGTGAAGTCACTTTATTTAATGCCGTTAGTTTTTTACGAAACTGGTATCAATGGAAGCCGACGGTGAAGGATATTTAAAGCTACACGGATCAGAGGAATGTCGAAACTGACGTTAAAGTCACCGAGGATCGAACCGGGGCCTCTCGCTCCAAAAGCCGTGCACTAACCAACGGAGTTGAAGATAAATGAACTTCAAGTATACTAACGGTTACGAAGGCAATTTAACCCGGGGGCTTCTTTTGTTTTCAGAATGAAGATGCGATGGAAGAGCTTAATCCTACTAACAATCCACCAAGTAGTTCTAATCAACAGCGAAGAATCCCCATTGAACCTGCATACATGCCCTTACAAGGGACCTCCCATTATGAAATAAGACCAAGTAGCCCTAATATCTCCCCTCGGAATGATGAATATGCTGCACCCCTTGATATAAGAACAAGGTCATGGGAAGTAACACGAGAAGACGTGAAAGTGGAGAAAATCATTGGTAAAGGTGCTTTTGGCCAGGTTGCCAAAGGAACGGCAAAGAACCTTCCATTCCATTCTGACACAACAAATGTGGCTGTTAAAATGCTGAAAGGTAAAAGTCTTTTTTCTTAATAGCTTTGCTTTAGCAACAAACGGTCAGTCCTTCGTTATGTAGAGAACAAACACGTGTAATCCGCGAATATGGCTACGGCGTACTTTGAGAGAGATTTTCTGTTATTTCTTACACCTTTGTGTTTGGCAATAATTTACTTGAATTTGACCTCGAACGCACGAAGACAAGAATGAGTCCTGATAACAGGAACACGTAGTACAATTAATGCGCATTTACCTTTGTTTTTAATGCTTATTTGATTTAGCTAACGCTCCTGAGTCAGACAAGAGAGACTTGAAATCCGAACTTGAGCTGATGAAGACCCTCAAGCCTCATCCACATGTTATCAAACTATTGGGATGCGTCACTGAAACTGGTAAATGCATCTATGGATTATAGTATGATGCTGCTGCTATAGAAAAAAAAAGCTTTTCTCTATGAATGCTCACTTGTTCAAAACTCCAAAACAGTTCCCACCTTAATCTCGTCTCAGCATTACTAACTTCGTACTAACCGAGCGCGAGGGCCGTTCTGGGGAATATTGGCTCGAGGTCGTGGCAGTACGGACCGAGCGCAGCGAGGTCCTTACAAAAACGACCGAGGGCCAATATTCCCCAGTACGGTCCCGTGCAAGTGAGGTTAGTAAGTAGTTTATTATATGGCTTTTTAATTACCTTTTGCTTCCGTTGTCAAAGACGTTTGTTAAATTACCTGTATGCGGCTTTTAAAGGAAATCCATCGTCATCTTGAGTAGGAGTAGGAGCTTTCACAAGGCAGATAAAACCAGGTCAATGAAACGCTGCGGTAAACAATGGCTTGCATGCATTTTACCATTCCGAATGAAGACTCAAATAATGACATAGGAATAGTTGAATTTTATTCTGGTTTATTCAGTGAAACTTGTCAAATCTTCCTAAAATTAAAACACTGGTAGGCAACATAACATGACGGAATCACACACCTAGTCAAACATAGAGCAGAGGAGACGAGGGGACTGTTCATGTGGACAAACAAAAGGACCGATGGAGCTAGTGGCTGTTGAATAAATGTCATAATATTTCTCGTAGACCCCCTATTGGTGCTCATCGAGTATGTCCCTTATGGTGATCTGTTGGGTTACCTGAGAAAGAGCCGCGGATTAAATGACACTTACTACAAAGACCCAGATATCAAACCCCAAACCAGTCTTACGTCGCAACAGCTGATGAAATTTGCTTGGCAAATCGCTGATGGAATGAGCTACTTATCGTTAAGAAAGGCAAGTATGACTGTGATGGCTTTCAGCAGTTAATACAGCAAACACAAGTAGCAGTTTATATAGCACTTAATTAGTATGCAGGCGACCCCGTTGGCTCAGCTGGTTTTGCTTCAAACTACCGTGCGGGAGGTTGCGGGATCAAACCTCTGGCCATACCAACACTCAGGGTCTTTAATTAACTGAGGAAAGTGCTGCCTTTGTAATGACTCCTGAAAAAGGTCAAACTCTCTATTAATATCAGATTAGGACGATAAACCGTAAGCCCTGTCAACCCTTCAATGGTTATAACCCAGTGGGACGTAAAAGAACACACACACACACACTATTCGGAAAGAGTAGGTGTTGTGGTCTGTCGTCTGTGGTATTTCTTGGTTGGGAGGGTAATGCGTGCGATACTAGATGCACCAAGATGCTCTAAAAATGAAAGGGTAAAGAAAGATATGATATGATATCTATGATATGATATTAGTCTTGTTTATGGAGTCATTAGTATAAGCCTGATTAATAGCAATCTTAGCATCTGTTATCAACCATAAGGTTGTTGCCATTGCATATTATAAAATAATTAAGATAGTACCCGCACTCTCATAGGTCAATAGCTGTGTTTAGATGAGAGTATGGAAACACGGCTGTGACATCACACGAATTGTGATTGGTTATGTAGTCAGACGCTCGTTTTGATTTGCTGGTAGGAAATATGTGCGTGTATCAAGAAAATCTGTTTTAATCAAGACGTAAAAAAAAACAGCATTTTGCCCCTAAATTTGCCGAATTATCTTTGAGAAATATTTTATAAAAGCAATAGAGGACGTTTTCCGTGTTTCCATAGCCCCATCTAAACACTCGGGTAAGTTGGGAATTCTCGACAGTTATGCAAACCCTCGACTGCGTCTCGGGTTTGCATAACTGTCTCGAATTCTCCCAACTCCCCCTCGTGTTTAGATGAGGCTATGTAAACACGGAAAACGTCCTCTATTGCTAAATTGGCGATGCTATTGTAAATTCTATTATCGTTGCTGCTGTAGTCACACTTGTATGTGCCTGTGATTCCCATGCTCACTGGAATCGCCACTGCCACATCTCCAGTAACACTGATACTTGTCATTGCTAGTGTCGTTGTAAGTGTCATTAATGTCGTCAATGAAACTGCTATGCCCGCAACCACTCAGTGTATTTTTCACTTTCAAATTTATTGCAACTAGCCAATAATTTGAAAAATGCTTCATTTCAGATCATACACCGAGATCTTGCTGCTCGTAATGTGCTGGTTGGAGAAACAGAAACATGCAAAGTAACAGACTTTGGAATGGCTAGAGATGTGCAACAGGAAAACATTTATGAAAGGAAGACAAGGGTAACAAAACGTTTCAATCTAGAACATAAAAAAGTATAGAAAGCTCGAGCTTACAACTTGACACGTGTTCAACTTTAACGGAGAAAAAACGTCAAATGACGTGGTTTTTGTTGCAAGTCGTAACTATAAAACCGTTAAGTATAATCCATTTTGTTTGTTATCTTTATCTACCAGGGTCGGTTGCCAGTTAAGTGGACAGCGTATGAATCGCTACTGTATGGAATATACACCACAAAGAGCGACGTGTGAGTACACTGACTCGTTTTCGCTTCAATGTTGAGAAGCGATGTTTCGTCTAAAATCGACGTTACCTACCATTCGACCATGTGTGACCTTAAATTTATACAAAAGGACAAGTCTGAGCTGATTTCCCTTTTTTAACAGATGGAGTTATGGAGTTGTTCTTTATGAAATCTTTACCGTAGGTGAGAATCCGTGCATGCAATAGTTTGCTGTTTTACCTTCTTCGAGATCATATCTACAAGTACTGTAAAATTCAGATTTTTGATTCGACGTTACATATTGCAAATGGCCCACGCGTACTTGATATGGTCAGAAATGCACGCAATTAGATGCACGCCGATTTCAATAAGCACGAAGTGTCCCCTTGCTCTTTTCCATAATATCAACATCACTTCTGTCTCGGAGTACAGACAATTAACGCCACGAAGTGTCCCTCAAATACTGTTCCTAAAGTAAAGGTAAACTGTTGCATTTACCCTGAGCTAAAAATAACTGTAACCTATACACTTACCTTATTGTTAGAAATAGGTAGCAAAGGCTTAGCCTTAAAGGGACACTTCGTGTTGGATGTCAAAATTGAGTGTCAAGTGCCCACTTGAGTATAGCTATTCAGATTTGCTCGATAGATTCTCTGTAAGAATCAATTTTGGGAAAGGAGGATTAACCTTAAGCCAGCTGATTAAAGAGAAAACCAAATCTTAACTACGATATTGCAACCTCGTTCCCAGGGTCTCTCTTCTCTGCCTCCCTCCATTGTCGTTGACATTGTCGTTGACAATGGAGGCAGGCAGAGAAGAGAGACCCTGGGAAAGAGGTTCAGGATATTTGCCATAGACCACAGACTCAGAGTGGGGAATTAGGATTCAACGGTATCCTAATCTAAGTCATAAATGTGTTTTGTCTTCATGACTAGCAGTGGATGGGAAGCTAACAGGGATGGTGGGTGAGGGTAAAGATTTCCTCCTCTTTCTTTTTTTCTTCCAAGGTGGTTCTCCATATCCACGGATGGATGGCAAGAAAATTGCAAGTTTGCTTCAAGAAGGTTACAGAATGCCGAAACCACAACACGTTGACAATGACTTGTAAGAAAAATCCCTTTCTATTTGTTTCTAAACTCTGCTTTGTTTATCTTCTACTTCCACGTCATTTAGTTCAAGGGTGTCGCAAAAAAAGTTTAACGTGGAAAAATAATCGCTCGCCAACTGCGAAATGCTTTTTAGCACACTACTTTCATTTGAAATATATGTAAGACCTTAACCAGAACCGTAACCATAAAGTAATACATGAAGTTCGTAATAGGCTTAAGTAGAGACACCTTTTTGACACATTGTGACATGCATGGGAAGTACCATTTTCTTATGCATTTGTATTGGACATGCATCGAGAGTCACTTTATTCTATCGTGTCGAGTCGCAAAGTGTAATAGATTCACTCGTTTGGGCTTACGTTGTCAAAACCAAGAGATTATCATGGTAAGAGTGAATCCCTCATATAGGCCTTATACCCAAGGTAATCCCTTTTAAGTTATTTTTAGACATGGTGCCCAGTTCTTCCGGGGATGTTACTCGCTCGATGCGTGGACTGCCCAAGCGACTTTCTCGAAACTACCCGAGAGAAATAGCGGGAAATTTGATGAAAAGTCGTTTAAATGTTTTTATTTTCAAAAGATGCTTCGTTGCACTCTCAGCTGTCTTTTTGTTCGGCTGGGTCTTCGTTTGCTTTGTGCTCTTTGGCTGTTCATTATTTTGCCGTTTATCCGCTTTTAGGGAATTTAATAGGGAGCTTACGAAACGACGACGCCGACGGCAACGACGACGCTACAAAACAATAGGTTTAATGAGCAAAAACAATGGCTCTTCACGCTCTGCACGTGCGTTTTACGCTTTGGTACATTTCTTTGCCGTCATCTCCTAAATGACGACGTGAAATGACCAATTTCAAGGTTCTGTGGAGGACGTTAGCACATGACGATGAATTTTCAGTTCTCTCTCTACGCTTCCAACCCACTCATACCAGTTTAATTCCTCAACAGTTACTACACATTTTTAACGCGAAACGACATGAAATAGTTTCGTAGTGATATGAATAATTCGAACTCGAATTTTTAAATGAAGTCCTCGTAGCCGTCGTCGTCCTCGTTTCGTAAGCTCCCTAATAGGGAGTTTAAGAAACCACGACAGCTACGGCGACGAAAACGTCACTTCAAAATATGTTTGAGCTATTCTAAGTACTTCATGATTATTCCATCTTGTTTATATTATTCAATATGAGCGAAGTGTCCTATAACTGGATTGGTACGGACGGATTTGAAGTAAAGAGTGAGACTGAAAGATTCACCGTAGTTTTTCCACGTTGTCGTCAAAACCTTAAAATTGGTCATTTCACGTGGTAGTTTTGATGAGTACGGGAGAGAATTGTTAAAAGATGCATGCCGCACGTGCAGCACGATCATTTTGGTTCTTTTAACCAATAATATTACTGCTTTTTGGCGTTGTCGTTGCCGTAGCCGTCGTCGTTTCTTAAACTCCCTATAATAAGCAAACCTCAACGGCAACGGCAACGAGTACAATGGCTTTGTAAGCGAGGGTTATAATTCTTTGTTCATTGCTTTGCTGTTCTCTACAAAACAACGTGACATGATGGCGGCGAGCGTCTATCTGCACTTTCGACTTTCATCTGGTTGCGTTGTGTTTCGGCGTTTATTCCCTTTTCACTCATGTTTCTACTCATTTCTCGTTCATTTAGTTGTTATTGTTTGTGCAGGGTAAATCTGTCTCTTATTTAAACTCCTATTAAAGTTTCCAAATGTATTAAAACATAGCGAGAGCCGAAGCACCTTTGCTTGTAATTAAAAGAAGACCTCCTCACATCGTTAGAGGTATTCCTTCGCTTTGAAACGAAAAGAAATGAAACATAAACACATCCTTCTCGAAAACATCCACGCAACGCGCGAGTAACATCCGTGGAAAAACCAGGGACCATGCCTAAAGATAACTTAAGAGGGATTATCACAGCAAAGGTTATTATTTAGCCTCAAATGCATATGACCGAAAATAATATTGTAAAGTTACGTAATCCAAATCTCTCATTTGGATACCCTTAACATTTTCATTCAAAGCCTTAAGTTAGCTTGATAAATAAAATTTGACTCAACACTACTCATTTTAGGACAAAGTAAGGTAACAATGTAATGAAATTATTTCCAAGGTATCAAATCATGATGAATTGCTGGCAAAATGAACCTGAAGCAAGACCGTCATTTGCTGATTTAACACAACAGTTAAAAGGAATGGAAAACCAGCATAAGGTCAGATTCTTTATGAAATTTTGAGTTGCAGGCCAACAGCCAATTTCCAATGCCCTGTGAATTAATTCAGAGGGCTTATAGGCATTTATCAATATCCTTTTTCACAATGACTGCAAAATTCTCGCGCGCTCATTGGCTAATTTTTATTGTCAATAAGCGGACAGACACAAACATTTATAATTTATGCGATAATGACGCGATATTGCTCGCGTCAGATTGAAGTTTCTGGCATTTTTGTCTCTCGTTCGTCTCAAGTTTTGACTTAATTTTGACCTCTCTGCCTTTTTCTTATTGTAAAAAAACAAATTGATGTCAGAAATTCATTGTCAATAACAGGATAGACGCATGAAAAACTGACATCAATTTGTTAATTGTATTAACGTCCTAGTCCTTAAGAATTATGACACAAAGAAAATATGACTAAGCTGTGATTTTTAATGTAAAAGCGTCAGAATCATGTCCCAGTATCAGTTGAAGGCACTGAAGGTGTTCCTTTAATATGAACGTGTTGGCCTTAAATAATGGTAGAGGTTTGATTGGTGCTTGCTCGTTTTTGTGGTGTATATTAAGTAAGTTAAAATAAATCGGTGACAAAAATACTTTGGTCAATCGGACGCAAAATGATGAGTCATAATGAAGCATCTTCACTCACCGTACAGACGACCATAATTTGCTTAACTAAACAAAAAAGCAAATCGAATCGATGGTGTTTTATGAAGTCCTTTTTTTGAACAAGGGGGGGGGGGGGGTGGTAGGAATCTTTTTGTGATGTCACAAAATATGTGCTTTTTCTTTCTATTGCAGAGGCTGCTCAACATGCATATTTACGACAATGATCTGTACGCAAAATTGGAGGACTTGAACGCCTAAAATGAAAAGCAACCTGACTTCCTTTGTTTTCCAAAAGGACGTTTAATCTCTTCGTCCTCACCCTTGACTTGGATAATAATTTTCCTTTCAAATAACCCAAACTGAATCAGCATCTAACTTTCTTTTAGTTAAATTAATCTCTTTGCCTTCTAGCGTGCAATTTGTTGCCATTCATTTCCTCGAGATTCTGCATTTAAAGCGCTGTTAAAGTGAGCAAAACTATCCATTGTTTGGGCCGAGACTCATCCAGTAAGGGGGATGTATTTAGTCCGTGGATAATGAAAATTTGAATACATATACTATGTGTAAACAGGAACTGGGGATTATGGATAGGACACTTGCTTCTAACTAGCGTAGTAGTGGAAAAAAAAAGGTTGCTAATCCATTTTTAACTTGTCGCAATTTCTACACAAAAACGTGATCCTCGAGGGAAACTTAAATATTGTAATTTTTATCAAGGGAGAAATGAATTATCTTAACCCTTAAAATTATTTTTGGTTAGGTGCGCGTCACCCTGCGAGCAGAGCCTCCTTTTGTCTTTTTCTTTACTGAGGAGGAGAAAAGTAGGCTCTGCTCGAATCGCGTCAACTCTTTGAAGCTGCCGCAGCCCGAACTTCTGGACTAGTCAATCTTGTTTTCTCTCGTCAAACCGGTTTTTCCAGTGCGAGCGTCCGTTCAGTGACAAAACCGATGGTTATTATTGAGCCCGCTGTACCATGAAAAACCAAGATGGCAGCGAGATCTGGCATATTAGGCTTGGGTTCGAGACTGTATCCTGGCAACATGCAGCGCATATTCAATAAAGATCTTACTCGATTCATGCAGAGCCTTTCTAGAGAACGCCAAAATCGAGCAAGCAAAAGAAAGGCTCTGCTTGCAGGGTGGGTGCGCGTAAGAAGTAGAGAAAAAAAAACTGTAGAATTTTGGGAGGTAATCGCAGTGATATGAAACACTTGGTCGTCTGTGGGAAGCACTTTATTTTTTCAATTGCAGGAAGTTAAGGTCCTTAAAACGGCAACTTAAAAAGCTATGCATACTTATTAAAATGACAAGGCTTAAATCTGTAGGTAGACAAGACAATCGTCTTAGAGCAAATGTGATTTTTGACACTTACTCACTCTTTCAAACATTGCAAATGTCTTAAGGTCTCGTCATATGTTCGAGGTGTAAGTTTTTCAAAACGTTCCTAATTCGCCAGTGTTTATGCTCTTCGAATGAAATTAACATCATGTTATTGGTCCTTGAATGTAGTATCCTTTTGTTTGAACGTTATTTTTTCTAGGTTCTCAAAGCATACAAGTAGTCCTATTCCAGGGGCTTAACATACAAGGGATTTTAAATTTTGCTGAAAGTTTTCTTAACCAATCGATTTTGAAATAAATTTTCAACTAAACGGAGTCGGCGATTTTTGATATATTGCGTTTTGCATTTTTATCTTTCATGAAAGTTAAAACATTTTTCTACAATTGTACTGTTTAAGGTCTCCTCATAGATTCGATAATATGCAATTTCCGAAAATCGCTTTTTTTTCTTGCAGGAATCTAAACATTATGACTTAGAGTATTGATTTGTAAAAGATTTAAGTACATCCAATTTTACAAAAGCCCCAAAAAGCACATTTACAGTGTCACGGCAAAATCACGACTTGAACATGACCACCGTTTTCTGTCCTAAGGGTCGCCCTTAGCTAAAACTCAAATAGTTTTCATCCGTTTTGGTGTCAGTGTTTTTCAATTTTTGATGTTTTAATTTTATACCATACTTAGTCTATTTTCCCAGTCAAAAAGCAGTATTTTCAATTTTCATAGGAATTGTTAATAAATTGAGGTATTTTGAATACATGTTTACAATTATGTGCTCGTCCCCGTTAGATAGTTGCTACCACACGCATTGTTAATTTAGAATTATCGAAGGCGTCATCAGGTACAGAAGTCACAGTAGTTATTACTTTTAGGCTGTTCTCTGCCAGACGCGTTTACCATGGCATCCCTAGGTTCTCGGGAAGAAAGTGTTTTTTAAATGATCCCTTTGGTACTGGGATTCATGACGGCGGTATGTGCTAGTATAATTAATATTTCTACCATCCTGGACAAAAAGAATTGAGACTTTTCCCATTTTTTTTTTTTAGATATTTTAACCATAAGTTAAAAGAAGGCTAAAAATGTCCCCTGCATCTGCCCCACCCATGTTATTCAGAAACAGGCTCAAATAGCCCAGCGGTGTCTAAAGATATTTAGGGCGGAGTAGTACCGTAAAAATATAATTCATTTCACGAAAAAAGGTTTTTTGGAAAAATACATGGAAGTTATAATTTTAAGTGTCGCAACAATGTTCTCTAGGAATGTAGGTTATTGGTGGTACAGCATTTCATTTAAGTGATTCATAACACCAAAATCGTAAGTGGTGACATTTATGTCGTTCTTTCAACGTCCGATAATTCAATTAACGCAGTAAAAGATTTACAGCATCTTTCTCTTACTCAGTGAGGAAACTGGAGTGAATTTTTTGACACAGCGAGCTGCCTGTCATTGTATTCTTTCGATTGATTTAATATCTTCCAACGTAACCAAGGCATACTCAAGTGTGGACTTAACAAATGACTCCATGCTGCCGTGCGTCTGTTTAGTAGTATATCATCGATGTCGTCAAAATGTGGTAAGAACAAAAAAGTGACACACGAGGCGACAGCCAAATGCGTCATTGATGTCGAGGGTCAATGAAAAACGATCAACAAGACGACAGAACAGTACAACAACAACTGTTAAGAATCCCCACTGGCCGGAGGCAAACCAGTTGGCTATTTACAAGTGCAGCCGCGAAGTTGAACCAGGGACTACCAGGATCAACTTCAGTGAGTGCTCAGAACGCGCCTTAAGCCGGGAACTCTGAATCTCAAGATAAGCGCCCTAAACTATTGTCCGCAGTGTATATGATTCAGGCTATTTTTCACGTTTTTGTAATTAGCATATCAATTATTACAACGACCTCTGCAGATGTTCTACCCGTTATTAATACTTAAATCATTAGTAAGTGTTCGCCAAACATAGACTACAGACAGCAAGCTGCGAAGTACAAACATCAGACTTCGGACCGTTAACTGAACACGATGCAATGAGAACGACGAAAAGAAGTATTGAAGACATAGGATATGGGTGTTAGATGACAAACTGAAACTGAATGAGGATAAAACGGAATTGATAGTTATCGGGTTGCGTCATCAGCCAGGTAACGTTTGTTTGTTTATTTATTTGAGAAGGTTTTGGCAGCTATTCAGCTGATGAGGACCACCTATACCCACCCATGTACTCACAAAGGACAGCTACGACACCGGAAGTCCATCCCCCTCTCTTCTCGAATAGTGTGGGTTCTTTAACGTCCCACTGGGAACTTCTGCACATGGAAGATATTTGTGAGAAGGGGTCTCTGGTTTATAGTCCTTATCCGAGAAGACGTGAAAGTTTAACCATTTGCAGATGAAATTACAAAGGAAGGACTTTGTCCTCAGTTATTCTTGATCTGGCCAGGGTTCGAAGCCGCGACCTCCTTCATGGTAGCCCGATGCTCAACCCATGCTCAGAGATCTATTTACGGCGGTGGTTATTGGTGGATTGTCAAGGTTGTTTGGCCAGATTCGCACGAGAACTGGACACCCACATTACAAAAACTTGCAATTGTAGTGCAGCATATCATTTGCGCAACATCCTAAAATATCTTACATACGAATTACATCGGAGAAACGGGTAGATGCCTACACACTAGAAAAAAGGAACAAATACGAAATACCAAAGTTTTTAAAAGTGGTTCCAATGTTGCCAGCCATGCGTGGCTCGAAGGCCACACTATTGATTTTGTGTAATTACGTTGGGTATATTAAATACAATAAAATGAGGCATTCTCTTAAGTCTCAGTGAAGATCATCCAGTACTTCCCAAGAAGATAAAGGTTAGGTAGATTTAGCAAAGACAACGCGACGGCAATGACCACAGCGCGCGTACCTGTAGAAACTGAAAAAGGCTAGGCCAAGAACTCCGTCGTGTTGTGGATTTTTTTTTTCAGTCATTTCGCATAACGCAATGTATATTATTGAACACTGCAGGGGTGTGATGCTTGTTGGTGAAAAACTAGTGTGGTTCATGATCAATATAGAAGGGATATTTAGTGTTTGACTGTTACCACGACAAAATTTTATGCCAACAGCGCACAATTTATGATGGTTTCATCTCTGACGGTTTTTTATCCAACTATCATCGACAGCTTTTACATACTTTTTCTTCCCTTCACCGCTTTCAGTTTGGCATAACGAAGGAATAAACTGAAGATAACTTTAAAACTGAAAACAACTGTTTGTTTACTCTCGTGAGTCGACAAAAAGATTGAAATGGATATAAACGGACCAATTAAGTTAAAGAATTTTTTTTTCCTGGGTAGCTTAATCACTCACTGAAAAACTGTCCCCATTAAAACCCTTTAACATCCAAACCGGCCTAAACCGGCCAGACTTAGTATTTTACTCTGTCTAACGCCAGAGGACTTTACTCGTTAATGGGGAACGCCTGGGAGTCAATGGGTTAATCACTCACTGAAAAACTATGTCCCCATTAATCACTCACTGGCTTAACCATTAATAGTTTTTAAGTGAGTGATTAATGGGGGCATAGTTTTTCAGTGAGTGATTAAAACCCTTTGACGTCCAAACCGGCCTAAACCGGCCAGACGATTTTACTCGTCAATGGGGAACCCCCCAGGAGTAAATGGGGTTATTTAAGGGGCGGGCAAAGGGATTCAACATCCGTTCGGTTTTGTTGAACATTGATGTGGAAACCGTTTGCTCCACTCTCCCCTTTCAGCCATGTTGAAACATGTTGAAACGAAGTTGAATCGATGTTGAATGAGTTGAAAAGAGCGTTGAAACCATTTGCCCACCCCAGCAGTCAACATCGTTCAACAAAATCGAATGGATGTTAAAACCGTCTTCCCTGGCCTTTAGAAATAATTCCGCCCTCGGCCGACAAAGAGTTCATATCCATCTGAAGCCAACATAAAGCACATTCAAAGTAATTTTCATCACGGACTCACGATTGACCCTGAAAAAAGAAGGCCAGTGCATTCACGAAGCAAAAGAGAATGTTAAAACATTATTTTTATCGTTGGTCAGAAAAAAAACATTACTTTCCCATTTGAAAATCTTGAAAACTATTTGGATGAAGTGTTGGCGTTCTCTTCCCAACGAATACCGTCGTGCACGTGACGTGACCAGTCAACACGGCAACTGGAAGTCGAGTCCAGACTTGCCTGTGCACTCTCGCGTCCTGTATTTTGCCGTCGCGTTAACTTTGCTAAATCTGCCTGATAACATCGGGCCAAATTCACCACGCTTTCAGGGATTTCTAAAATTATCATTATACGGACGCATAAAGGAAAATGACACGGTAAAGTGAGGTTAATAGACATTTATTAAGCACTAACATTGTTTACAAGGTCAGAACGAAAAGCAACAGTTACAAAGAGCATTAAAAAAAATATAAAATGTTTATCAGTCAGCATTCATTACGCACTAATTAATTAATCAACTGATTGACTGGTTACAATATTGGACTAACCAAAAGCAGCATTTGCCAAAAAGCATTAAAATTTTTTTAAATATGTGGCAGACCTTGAATGGAGATACAAATTACGAGGATTTTTTCAGATTTTCAATAAAAATTAACACAGGGCACCAAGGAAAAGTTGACAGGTTAACATACCGTTGAAATAAAAATAAATAAAATAAATGAAATAAAACAAATAAAACATGAAAGGCAATAGAACATAATCATTAACTTAAAACTTTGTAAAAAAACCAATGAAAAGCTAATTAACAATGAGACGACAAAAAGCTACACTGTAATTTAAAGAGCTAATTTAAAAAACCAATAACAGCCAATGATAATCCACAGAGGGCCACCTTGAAATGAAACATACCATGAGTAAAACACATTAGGAAGTTTGAGGGACTACCTGGAAAAAGGGGAGGACAACACTATGAAAGTGATATCCCCAAAAAGAGGTTTTACTACCCGGAGAGGAGGGTGTTTTCCCGAAGATAGTGAAAGACTGCCGGGTAAGGGACAAGTGCTAACCTGGGAAGTGGCATAAAATTATTGCAGTCTTACTTACACTGTATTTCAAGCACTAGCACGTATCGTAACGAGTTGTTAAACAGTTTTCGTTAATTTATGTTAGTTTCCAGTTTTAGAGGACTAATCATTTGAGAATCCTACCTCCCATTGCGACTCTTAAAAGTTTCACACCTGCGAAAGAAACAGAAAAAAGCAAGAAGGAAAAAGGAAAAAGAGAGTGGTGGGGGGTGGGGGTGAAGGAAACCAGGAAAAGGAATAGAAGGACGAATGGAAATGGGAGAGGGGGTGGGGGAGGGAATGGACAGCGGAGTGGATTGACTTTGAAGGACGGACTAAAACGGATTATGACAAGAAGATTTAAGAGATAGAAGGGAATAAAGGGATGTTAACAAGCAAATTGATTGGCAAGATGATGTTCAACTTGCCTTTTTGACTTCAGCCAACCTAATCCTGCGTGCTGTGGGCAAACTTTTTTTATATCAGAGATTTAGCCAGGCATGCATTTAAATGAAACGCAGTAAAATTGTACGGAATTCTTTTAGACTTAGGCATTCTCTGTTGTCCGAGAACAGGGAAGGATGAGTGGAAGAAGGACAAGGAGAGAAATGACGAAAAAGCCGGTTATTTAAACAAACTCTAAATCCGCGGTTTTCAACAATCATTTTACCTCCAGAAAACTAAGAAAAAGTGAGTTGTTTTCATTGGCTTCTGCCTTGTCTACACTACTCTTTGATAATAGATATACCAAGCTTGGTAAACCCTCCCTGACATTCATTTACATGATATCTTCTAAAAGACCACTCAATTGCTAAGGAAGAAGGAGAAACAACCAGAAGAGAACCAATGCCAGAAGTGAGACGGATAAGGGGACGGAAGATAAACGGGGTCAACACAGAGCCAAGGCAGAAAAGGGAAGTCGACTACAAGTTAATAGGAAAAGGGGAAGAAGGATCATTATCGAGACTTAAGGAACAAGAACCCAGACATACATGTACTGATGACAATGGGAATCCTTGATATTGTTGAGTCGGAAACGAAATAAACATTGCACAGCATAAGGAAATGGAAACTTAATATGTGGTTCAATCTTTCTTACCTGTTGCTTTAGAGGTTCGTGGGGAGGTGGATTCGACAGTGACACCAGTACTCGTTTCTGGAAGAACAGTAAAATTTCCAACTTCAAACGTAGAGCATGAAATGTAGGAAAACTTGATCTTCTTAACATGCTGGTACGTTGAGTTATCTTTAAGGGTTTAAATAGCTCATATAAAAGATCACTGGCTACGACTAGCCAGCATGATCGCTAAAAGACCACATAATATAACAACACAAGTTTTCAAATGTACACCATCAATCATATTGCACCTAATAGTATTATTCAGCTTTCAAGCAGTTGCAAAAAGGTTGAGACATGCATTGAATCGAAAACTAACTTCTTCCTAAAACCCCTTTTCTAGTTCAAAAGAAATGTCACAATGCCCCTCCCGCCTTTTACAACGTCGATACTATTTAGTTTGAATGCCAAGTGGAGATCAAAACAGCTTTGCCACTCTTTTTCGTCCTAGCGGACGGTCCATACATTCACTCTTATTTTAACCTCTCTACAACGGCCACCCCTCCACAACGGCAACGGCCGGTAAAGCTCGTCCCAACTCCCCAAATAACCTCTGAACAACGGCCAGTTGAATAAACGACTTGTGAAATTGAGTTTCTGACCGCGCAACATTACTCACAGGACGATCGTTAATACTACGTTAGGAAACAAAATTCTTGACGCGCTTTTAGAACTTTCGCTACAATGATGATGCTCACGACAATAAAGATGTAAACAAAGATTATTGAAGCCAAGCGACGAGACCTTGACAATGTTTAAAAGGAAACAATGCGTAGCGCAGCGGTGATTAGGCGGTGTAGACGAAGAAAGCGATGTACAAAGCGGTTTCGAAAACTAAGAAATAAATACAGTCTGTACAGCGAAAACTATACTTAGATTAACTAGAAACTACCTTAAAACTAC
>OX421454.1:7073505-7081005 GCA_949126865.1 Montipora capitata | reverse complement strand
ATAAGATCTTGAGGGATCTTGTAGGATCCTACATAAGATCTTGTGGGATCCTGTAGGATCCTACATAAGATCTTGTGGGATCCTGTAGGATATCCTACATACATGTAAGATCTTGTGAGATCCTGTAGGATCCTACATAAGATCCTGTGGGATCCTGCAGGATTGTTTAAGGAACTTGTACAGGATCCTACCAAATGTGTAGGATCTTACTTGGGATCCTAAGAGGATCCTATTAATGCTGTAGGATCCTATACAGAACCTTGCTCATACTAATTTAGGATCTTATACAGGATCCTACCAGAAACCTCACAGGGTCTACTACCAAATGAAAATGAGCATCTAGGTCATGAAATTCCTCCAAAATTAGAGGATCAAATACCAAATGTTTTTTTTAAGGATCTTAATCCTCATACTCTTTTCATTTTGTGCCTGTAGGTTCCAATCAAAATGTCTGCACCTAATGTGCACACTGAAACCCTTTCACACCCAAGCGGGGCCCCATTGACAATTATCTGTCACTAGAGTAAAATCTGTACCTTATGATCTTTCAGATTGATCCCTGTTACTGTAGGCCTTCGCAATTGTTGATCAAATAATGAAAAGAGCACAGTCACCTATGTTCCATTTATTTATCATTCATAAATAAAAGAATGGCCACAACCAATGAGCTTTGAATAAATAACGTAATTTATTGAAATCATTCACAACCCTTAAATTACATAATGATCATGTAAAAACTATTTAAAAACAGAAGCCTACTAAAGGAATAATGCCAATTATGGTAAAGTTACAATGTGTTTTGAACAGGTGAACATATATCTGTCTCAACTCAACATAAAGCCAAATATTTAATTTTTTCATAAAATCTGGATAAGTCAGCAGTACAAGTACGCCTATATTGCTTGAGTTAATCAAGTTTGGATCTAGGACCAGCTTCTCTGAACTTAACTCGGATGCACTCTGCAAATAAAAAAATTACATAAGAAGTAAATCATACTGTGACAGTCATGACTATGTTAGTCAAGGCAGTCTTAATAATAATTATTAAGACTGCCATAATTATTCAAAAAGCTTTAAGCAGTCATTTATCATTGACAAACATGCCACTCAGAGTACAACAATGATTAAAATGACTGAAGTTCTAAGGTCTAGAGCTGCCAGATCAAAGGAAAACAACTACACAATTTTAAAAGAAATGAACTACATAAGTACAAGGTTACATAATGTTTTGATGGCACATTGACCCCTGGGAGTGAGACTTGATAGATTTTACTCTAACACCAGACAATTTTTACTGATCAATGAGGGAAAGCTCAGGAGTCAATGGGTTAACACCATGTCCCCTTTAATCTGTACCTAAAATTTCACAGTAGTTTCTCTTGCAACTGCAAAATGTATTTCCAAACATAATCCACATGATAATGATAAGCTATTGAATTGTGTTGGCACTTTCTTACTGTTTACCTCTCTTTTATTTATTATTACTTTTTTGCAAATATTTATTCTTACACTCACCCCTAATACCATTTTATTTTTGTTTGGTCCAATGCCTTTTTCCCCTCTGATGTCTCTTTTGGTTCAACACTCCCTTGTCTCATTTCGTCATCACTAAACAGATGTGACATCAATGCTGTTGCATAAAGTGTTGGTTTCTTTGCTTTTGCTGGGATATCAATGATCAAAATTAATTGATTCCTCTGGACAACAATCTGTTGTGAAGATGAAACAGAGCAAAAACATTGCAAAAGGCAGTTTGATAGCATAGGTCTACAGTAGATACAGCCTTACTTTGTTTTAGACACAATTAAATTTAAATAGAACAGTAAGAAATGCTTTGAGATGAAGGCAATAGAAATACTATGCATAAATGCGTTTGGTTCATTGCAAATAAAAGTACTTTTTTTGTATTGTACATTAAAGGCCCACTTCAACGGACAGGCATTGCATGCCTTAGAACAATTTTTATATATGAAAATTCCACCCGAAGTTGAAATTCATCCAATTAGATTTCTATGATAATCAGAATTCCATAACAAAAACAAACGGTCGAAAAGCCTATTGGTTGAAGGTGGGCCTTTAAAGTATTGGATAGTTGTGTTCAGGTTATTGGCAAAACTATCCGCTATATCACTGACATGAAGGGGAAAACAAAGAGCAGACAACTGTAATTTAAATTATTATACATTGAACTCACTATCTCTTTTCCGATTGGCCGAAAGCCTATAGTGAATTTTCGAAATCAGCCCCTGTGACGTCATAACTGCAGATTATAGTTATCATGTCAAGGTCACTCAAGGTCACGGGTTATCATGTCATGTATGACTGCAGTGCATGATTTCTAATGGTAATCATGTCAAGTTTGCGTGCTTTGTGTTGCTTGCCGTCAGTGAAGAAGCCAAAAAATGACTTCCAGGTTTGTTTTCTTCTGTTATTTATTTATTGCTATTTACTTTCTCATCAAGCTTTTTTTCAATTTTTCACATATTGTCTAATGCTTAAAATTTTTTGTCAATCGAATTATGTGCCGCTGATTTGTACTATATGTTTACTAGTTGACAAATAAAATACCAGTTCCACTCACTGTCGTGACCATTTTTTTCGTACAATGCATAATAAAACAAGTATTAGATTCGGTTTTTGTGATATCCAGAATAATCAATGTCTCGGTAAGGGTTATCAGCCTCAGCCTTCGGCTGATAACCCTTACCTCGACCTTGATTATTCTGGATATCACAAAAACCTCATCCAATATTGTTTATAATTATGCATGCCAAGTGAATAAAATATAGAGATCATCAGCAAAGCTGATATCTTCAGAGCCCAACGATGCGTACTCCAGAGTTGGTGATGATTGAGCTGAATTTTGCATTGCCTTGAGTAAGAAAAAATGTGCAAACTCTCATATTGAAATAATTATGGGTCCAGTTCTAATGGGATTAAGTCACCCACTCTTTTGTCAACTGGGGCCAAGTTTACAAATTTAGAGTATTACATTTTCCTGGAAGACAAGTTTAAAAAAACAAAGCATTTGAGTCTTATTATGGTGTCAAATTATGAGTTGGTGTGGCAACAACATGTTCAGATCCAACATTCACATTAATAATGTATTCATATCCAAAAGATCAATCTCCCAAGGTGATGTTTGAGTTGTCTGACTAACTCGTGTGTGGTATACAAGTGTCACATTGCAACTGAGGAAGAAAACTACTTCTTACATTCCAGGAAATAGATTTTGCTTTGAAATATCAACATAAAATGACACTGTTTACAAACGTTGCCTACAAGCGATATTGTTCACAAACACTGACGTCACATTTTTTTTTTTTTGATATTCAAATTTGTCAACCAGTGAACAAAAGAAGTCATTGCTACAACAGCCAATTAGGTTCTGGTTTGCATATTAGTAACAATGGGTGACGTCACCAGTCTAAACGTCGTTTTTGTTTTAAAAAAAATATGTAAAAAGACAGTAAAAAGTTAAGGGAAATCAGATAAATTATTATAACTTAAATTTTCATGTTATGTAGAAATTACCCTACATGCATGAGTGCAGAAATGCAGTGAGAATTTTATCACATTAAACCTACCAGCGGTATATTATGATACCTTCCCAAGTACATGTACCATTGCTATATCTCTCAAATGGATCTTTTGCCTTGGGGGTTGCTTCTTCAAAGGATGTTCCCTCAGCCATCAAATACATCATTTCAGCAGGGACCCAAACGAAGTAAAACTTGGTATGGCTAGATTGCACAATATACACCCGGCCCACAAAATATCTAACTTAAAAAACTGCTGCAGTCGTGTTGTAATGCTGCGCCCGCAGTCCTATTATAGCCCCGTAGTCGTCAGTCGATGAAATGATGATCAGTCATGTTGCAATGCTGCTCCGGCAGTCCCGCAGTCCCGTAGTCGCCAAAATGGATAACTCCATTGCTTAATCGAGCGCATCAATGCCTCGTTTGTTACAACGACAACAACAGCAACAAAACAAAATACATTACTTGTACCCTTTCTTTAATTTGTCGTGCCGAATATCCTGTTTTTGTGAATCATATGATCGCAAGCACTTTTTCAAACACCCAAGGTATTCTACTAGCATGCTACACATGCACTATACATGTAAACTATATACCTCGTTCTATAATACATGAGCCGAAAGAAGCCCGCTACAGATGAACATACCTCGTTGACTTTAATCCATGAGCCGAAACAAGCGTGCTACGCATGAATATACCTCGTTCTATAATTCACGAGCCTCCACTGACTATTTACAAAGGATACCGATAGTTCAACCTTGATCCATTAAACCTTTCATAAAAGTAGACCTACAGTACAGTTAGTTTCTTATGCAGTCGTTAATTTGGTTGGTGAGGAGCGTTGCATTACTACAGTATCCAAATAGCCGGGCTGCGTTAGATCTCAGTTGATTAAGCCTAAGCCCTCGTTTCAGCGATTAGGCCTAAGAATTCTCGTAAAATTTTAGCTTTCATTTTGCGGTTCACTTAACTAAAAGTGGAGGCATCCTTTGAATTCTAACATTTAGACTGGAAACTTATTGTAAAACAGACTAACCAGTGAGTGGAGATGACTGATTGAAATTCAATACCGGTAATTCAATACCTGCTCGCCCTGTATTTAAACTCATGCACTTCGTCATTAAATTTTTAGCCCAGGGAAGCCTACTCGCATAAGCTTTCAGCTTCTTTAGGCTTCCTTGTCACTGCTTCAATATCTGTTACTATAATTATTTACATTGTACAATGTACATGTATGGGTGACTAAAATAAATCAATAAATACAAAAAAAAAAAAAAAGAAATATGTGTATGATGATAATATAAGAACTTCCTTAGAGGCTGAATGAGTGTCTTGTTTCCTTTATCAATGCCATTACGTTTTACTGTGACAAGCTGCTATATAGTGGTGAGCGCACTCACCTTTGGCATGACTATACCGGGGTTGGGGGGTAGGGGGTACCATAGCTGAAACAACCCAAACCTTGACGAAAATGCCAACCTTAGGCGTAACATGATAATTTTATCTTAAAGGCCCATTTTCACCCTAGACGCAATGCGCACCCAGTATGATTTCGTGTATCACGAAATTACAAAAATTCATAAAATCGCAGAAAGACCTTTCAGAATCTTTTCTGTCAAAAGCTATCCATTGACAAATCTTTTAGGCCCTGATTTGAATGCGTTCTCTACTTATCATTTCATAATTATTTTTATCATAGGATGTCATGTCTGTATTTGTTTAAAATATTTCTATTTGAAATCAAATAGTATCGAACATGACGAATTGCCGAGGCGAAGTTTGCTTGCCGCTCCACGAAAACAGCAACCTCTGCCACTCTTTTGAGCACATGCATTTTTACAAGAGCATTTTACATGTACTTCTGCCTCCCAGGTTTCCTAACAAATCGAAACTGACAAAGTAAAAGTAAGTTTAAATAAAGTAAGCCGTGCATTTCAGCACTGAAATAATGTCACCCAGCGCGTTAGCTTCAGAATAATTCTATTCCCCTTGCTGAATAGCCGAACCATAAAAATTCAGCTTCATTGATTCTCCAGTGTCTAAATCAGTCTACTCCATAAGGATAAAAGGTGACTTTACCAGTTTCACTTGTTAAAATCACCCGGTAAGCCACACAAAGATTAGGCTAATGGCAATGTTTTTTTTGTTACGAAAAGGCGCAACAAAAATAGTTGGCCAATCGGAATACGCTATTCGAGATTCAAAACAATTACAAACAATTGCGTTGCATCTTGGGTGAAAATGGGCCTTTAAGCATTTTAAGCATAGTGTTTAGGCCTAAAGTTAGCATTTTTGTTAAGGTTTGAGTTGTTTCAGTTATGGTACCCTTCAACCCCTATCCTCCACCTTCCACTTCTCACCCTCTACCCCTTACCCCTGGAATAGCAATGCCACTCACCTTCCACTGGGGAGGCTCAGGTTCAATTCTGGACTCACTGGAGTATGTGGGTTGAGTTTATTGGTTCTCTCCTCTGCTCCAAATAAGTACTCCTGCCAGTTTGTTTTTTCTCTCATCAGAATCCAACAGTAACGTACTCAGGCGAATTCGAATAAAAGTATTTGATTTGATTGTGTTTGGATAAACCTGAGACTAAGACCTGTTTACTTGAAGGAAAGGTTAAAAGATAGCCGTAGTTTTCATGTGTAGGGTTAACCTGGGGCTTTGATGCCAACAAATCTGTGCAAACCTGAAACCATCACTTCATCAACCCTTAACAGTTACACTCTCTTCCTTATATTATTATTATGGAAGATTTCACTTTTGTTTTCAATTGAATCATTTACATAACTTGCAGACATGGGTCTGGGCTAGGTAAGTTACACTTCATCATCATCATCATCATCAATTACATTTTCAATGAATTCCTTTAGGAACATATCAAAATCATATAGGATCCTGTCAGGATCCCTTATGATTTTCCTGATCGAGTTCTCATGGGATCCTGTAAGGATCTTATTTGATTCTCATGATCAGTTCCAATAGGACCTTATCAAGATCCTTTCAGGATCCTATGTGAGGTTCCAGAGTAGGATCCTGTCAGGATCCAGTCAACTTAATTCTTGACTGGATCCTTTATGATTTTGATAAGTTCCTGTAGGATCCTATCAAGATCTTGTACGGATCCTTTTAGGATCCTGTCAAGTTCCTGACATGATCTGATGGGATCTTAACAAGATTCTGAGAGATCTTGATTTGATTCCAGACATCAGGAATCTGTTGTTTTGATGTAAATTCTGTTTCACTGATGGCAAAATTAAAAACCAATTCAGGATCTTGATTATTGGTTCCTTCCCTATTCAGGATCCTGTTCAAGATCCTAGTGAGGAACTTAAAGATCCTGATTAGGATCCTCATTCTTTTTGGGATCCTAAATAGGATCCTACAGAATCCTAGTTAGGATTTCTACCAGGGTCCTTATCGTCCTCATTAGAGGACTCAGTAGATCTCTCACGTTCTTCTTAATCGCACTCATGTATGAACCGGTGACTCGGTTGAGGCTGTCATGCGGGAGGTCGTGAGTTCGACTCCGGCCGGATCAACACTCTGGGTCTTAAAATAACTGAGGAGAAAGTGCTGCCTTTGTAATTACATCCGCAAATGGTTAAGACTTTCAAGTCTTCTCGGATAAGGACTACAGTAAACCGTAGGCCCCGTCTCACAACCTTTCAATGCTCACAACCCAGTGGGACGTAAAAGAACCCACACACTATTCGTAAAGAGTATGGTATGGAGCTCCCGGTGTTGTGGTCAGGACTCATTTCATTCATTCATGTGCTGGGTGAGATCGCTAGTGGACTGATAGCGGCTGCCAGCGGCGCCTATATATGCTGATGTCTGATCTCATCCATACATGTAGATCCCTTGCTTGTAAAGCGCATTTGAATATATTAATAGAAAATGCGCTATATAAATTCATCACCATTACCATGAATTCCACGATGTAAAAGAACAGCAATTTGC
>OX421454.1:7058505-7068505 GCA_949126865.1 Montipora capitata | reverse complement strand
TACTTTACGATTTTTTTTAGGGATGTGACAAAATCTCTTCCGAATACTGGCAAGCTGAGGCATTGAGTTACACAATGACAGATCTTGGACAGATGCATTGAATAATGTTAAATCACGAAATGACCCCAAATCTAAAAGTACATCTCTCTCCTCAAAAGGCAAGAAAATCATTCTAAAAAAAAGTAGGTGCTGGAGGTAATTTTGAGAGCAGAAACCACGGCTCTGACCATAGGTTTGCATACGCCATGTTAAATACAAATACGATTACACAACAAACAAGATGCTAATTAACCTTTTACTTCAAATGACTGTCCTTTACAATTGCAATATTTTGCCACAAAAAACAATCCAGATGTCTCCCCTAGGCTCTAAAGAATCCTTCTATGTAATTTATTCTGTGATTTTGACTAAAATTTCCAGATATTTTTTCATTCTGCATGGACTCCATAATTCTCTCTCACCCTAGGGCGATCTTTTAAACATCAGAGTGTGATGTCACTTCAACTGATTTCCATAAAAACTGACCACTCATTGGCTGTTTCTATAAACTCCCATGGTGCTAAGTCTGACAATGAAAGCAATAGCTCAAAGCAACGTTTGCTAAATTTCTCCGTTATTTAGCAAAACCTTTTCCAATCTACAAAATAATTTACACAATGAAAACAAATCCTCAAAGCAACAATTCATTATCTCGTTTCCATCTGCTTAATCTTGAAAGTTTAACGAATGAACAGTTAGCATTAACATCTATGATCTTTCCTGTGGTGAATATATTTTACATCAACAGCCTTCTCAAAACCGGCCGGTCGATGGCTCAATGAGCCGCCTCTTCAGAAGCTTGACTGTCTCCCTCCAGTCAGAAAATGTCAAACAACACATTTTTAGCTCCAACGTGAAGTCACTGGAGATATTATAAAAGCTTGAAAAAAGTTTGTTTGACGTACAAATTCGCATCCGCAATATTTCTTCGCGTCGTGCACATGAAATGTTTAATATTTAACTAACATTCCAGTATTTCTTATCAGACTCCAAGCAAGTGTCAATTCCACATGTGAAATTTCGTCACTTTAAATCCCCCAGATTGCACTAAATTGCATATGTGAATGTCTGAATTTAAAAAATTCCCTTAGAGGGAGCATGCCCCCAAAATTCCCTAAGGGAGCATGCCCCCAGACCTCCCTAGAAGCTTGCGTCCTTTGGGCACTCACTTGGGTGCCTTTTAAGCACCAAACCGTCTCCACTTTCCTTATGACCTGCTCCCCAAAAATATTTTGAGAAGGCTGCATCAAAATACTTGGCGCATTGTACGCTGTTTAATCGCAAATGCACCCCTCGCTTTGTTTCAAACTTGCAACACTGGAATTCATTATTGCAGTCTTTCAACAGAAATTCATTTGAAATCTCTAATTTTGATGGCTGCAAGTTTGAAACAAATAAGGAGACTCGTTAGATTATTTTCCATTTAAGAGTGGTAAACTGGACATGCAAACTAGTCGTAACTACATGAAGAAACAACATCTCACTGCGGTGAGTCGTCAAAACTAAAATGTACATGTAATCTTTCCATCAAATAGTGCATCCCACGTAAACGCCAACAGGCGTCTTGTCAAATTGAAGTTAAGTTGCATAGCGTGAAGGGGTGTGTAAATTTGGTAAAACAACACAAAATGAACTGAACTGCCGTGACATAGCCCTGTTAAGCCTGTTCTCTGTTGTGCGAGAAACATATGACAGACATGTTTTCAGTTCAATTTGACTGTTAATTCAAGAATGTTCTTTGTTTCAATCTGGAGTTTTGTTTTACCATTACCCATTATTTTACAAGTACTATAGGGCTGAGTTTCTAAAAACCTGAGGTCTTATAAAATTTTGTGACATGGAGACCACCAAACACATTTTAAGGAGGCTCGAAAGGGTTTTCAGCTGCGCGCGTGCGTAAGCCACACATGCAATTTGTGAGCAGCTCTCTGGCTCATAATTCAAAAGAGTCACCAAAAATAAACAAATACCGCAAATTTCACACACCTTTCTCCTAATTCCTACGTATATGGAGTATACAGTAAATAGACATTTCCTATTCACGGAAACTACGAAACTTCTACACAAACGGTTTAATGGTCACTTAAACCTGTTTGTGTTGGCCTGTAGCTGGACTTGTGCACGGACTTGAATGAGCGAGTGATGCATGCGTAACTGCTGATCTTGTAACCCCCTGATTTTTCCTTATTTTGCAACTTTACTCGTTTATATTTCTGCTTTTGGACGGTGAATTTTGTTTCTTTTTTTGCATGTTAGCTTAGATTAATTTAAAACGTGTGACTTTCAAATTTAAAATACATTCTGTAGGTGAAAAAAAAAAAAGGTTAGAAACACATTTCAAAAACTTGATTCTACCAAAAAATTGGCCTACAGGTTTTGTTGAATTTTAAATATTTTAGGGATTATTTCTAACATTATCTGTAAAGCTGAATGGGAAGATTTCACCGTCCCGTTTCTTCAAAAAGGACAACATATGTTGATTTTAAGACTCAAAGAAATACCTAATATTGTTGCCATGGTAACGTTATTTTGGTGGAAAATATAATTAATGTGAGAAATCTACGATGGCCACGGGTACTTCATACCCCGGCCAAATTTCATCTTGATATGATTATCCTAACTGTATCTAACAGTACCTAAGGGCAGAATATGTTTATTTGTTTGAAAAAAGGAGAAACTATTTCGAGCCTCCTTAACAGGCTGGTCACAAACCGGTTACCTTTGCCATAATACAAGCAGTTGTACGTTTTCCAACTTTCTTTGCTTCTTTCTTTCAGTCCGTCCACGTTTTCGCATAGTTCTTTTGCTCGGAATAAAGTTCAAGTTGAGATTCCAGATTTGTCCAACTCTTCTTGCGCTGGCACGGATTGCCCTTTCCTTTAATTTAAGAGGAGTTGGTATACGAATTGACAGGAGCCCGCCATTTCTCCATTGTGCTTTGCTGCCTGGCCTCTCCGGTCGGCCCATAGCTTCCGATGAAAGTGGTAATGAAGCTCCTCCCTCCACAAAAGTTTAGAGCGCTGGCTATTAGTGTTATCCATTCAATCGTCCTTGCTGTATTTGATCAGTGAGCCTGAATATCTGGCTATCGAGAAGCTGGTCAAAAACTTGGCCAATAAACTGGAACTGGAGTGTAAGCTCTTTTCTTTGCGGCTGCAAGTTGGTGGGTCTGCGCTGTAAGAAAGCTTGTTCCTTTCATTTCCCCTTCTATGGCGCGCCTCTTACACCACACTATGAAAGGGCTGCCATCCTTTACTCGGTTCAACGGATTTCTTTTCGAGGAGGCCATTAGGGGGACTTGCCTAAAATAAAAGGTGCCGCTGAGCGTTTAATACACGAAACTAAAGGATTGAATACAGATTGGCGCAGGCACCAGTAGTGAGAGAGCAATGATTGGGAAGCAGCGAGCTAAAAGCCAAATGTCACCACTGCAGAAAATTTGGTCATATCAGACGAGACAGCGGTGAAAGGGTCAGGAAGTTCCAATCAAGTGAAGAGGAGGCTATTAATCCACGAAGCGAAGGAAAACTAGAGCTGAAGTGAGACGATTAGATAGCACTAGTCTGGATAACGACTGTATCATGTTGATCGTAAATAATGATTGTGGTCAGTGTCAGCAAGCTCTACTGATCACCTGAATGACTACTAGATCATAGATTCAGGAGCAACGTGTTAAATGTGCAATGACAATAAGCTGTTTGTTGAACTACATTGTAGCTTGAACAAACCATTAGAGGCCTGAGGCCGCTTTGCGATGGACAGACTGTGGAAGCGACATGCCGTGAACCTGTTGTGTTGAAGATGACATCAACAGCCAGTACAGCAAGTAGGTGTAAACTGCGCAAAGTTCTGTACTTTTCAATAGTTGTCAGCACGGAAGTCTCCTCGATACTGGTTTGCTAACAATCCTATATAATCTTATCATTTGCTATTACATTAAAGGCCAGTGTGCTTGAAAGGCCTGGAGGTTAAGGGTCTGAGCTGCTCCCCAGCTAATATTATGTTTGTCAATGTTTGCATGGGAAAAAGAGTGTCTTAAAATAGTCAGTCTTTTAACCTTTATGCTTTGTAAGGTGATAAGCACTTGCTTCATTAATTTATTACTAATATTAGGTGTTCTTTTTGTGCCTTATGTGAAATATAAGTGGTGAGTAATTGTAGTGAATAACGGAAATCCGCATCACTCCGTCCGTCCTCTCAGATTTTGAAACATTTTTATTTGATAACAAGAGAATCAAGTCTACAATATTAGCAATCCGGAAATAGCTAAAAAGCTAGTTTCGCCGAGGCAGGTCAAGAGCGATAACACACATTACACACACACAAAAACAGAAGAGTAATGAAGTTACAAAACCTTCAGAAAGAAATACTGAAGATTTTTGTTATTGTTAAACCTAAATATTAATTGAGTCAGCCTAGCACGATAAGCTCACACAATCTGCATGTACACTACGTTGTTAAGATATACACAACGAAATTACTTTCTGAGATCAGATCTATTCAGGGATTTAATTAACTTTGGAATACAGTTCGAAATAGATACACCAAACTGAACAGAAAAGTAGTTTATAGGAACATTGTTATTATAAATGTCATACATTAGATAACTTAACTCAGGGGCACCCAACGACCAATTTGTTGTAAAATGTATTATTATACCCCAGTTAATGAAAACAAATGTTATTAAGGCATTTTCAGGTGTTTTTCAACGTTGCTGGAAAACATTATCTGTTCCTTTTTCCCAGCAAGACACACAAGAAATTTCCCAGCCAGCTAGATAAAATTGGTTGGTTTCCCAGCCAGCTGATCAAATTTATTTCCCAGCCACGAATTCCGCGCGCTTTCAAATCCCTCGATCCAAAACGACCGAACAAAAGCGACAAAACCGGGACAAAACAGGTTTTTTCCGCAAGCGCAATCACTCTGACCAGCCGTCGTATGTTTGTGACTACTCTCTAGGAGAGGGAAGGGGTTCTTTTTTTTTTTCTTTTAGTCGACCTCAGTCTTCAGAGTTTCTACAGCCAGCTCGGGTTGAAATGCTAGAAATAGTCGGTAATTCTCAGGCAAAACCTCTATCAATAACAAAATTTCCCAGCCAGCTAATCGAAACACCTGTATTTTTGCCAGCCAGCAAGATTCCTCTGGGGAACAGATAATGTGAGGAACAGATTCGTTGGGTGCTCCTGTTAACTGGTGATAGAAAGTGACGGAAGGAAGCCAGTTTAATGTGATAAAGAAGGGGATTGCATGGTCTCTAGGTTTAGCGAAATAAATCAGTCCGCAAACGCTGTGCACGTTTTTTGTAGTGCAAGTAACTTATTAAGGTAATTCTGCGCACAATTGCCCCATGCACAGATGCCATAACTTAAATAAGGAGTAAAAAGCGCAAGATATTAGGCACTTTATCTCTCGAAAAAAAAATTAAGCACATAATTGCTGAAATAACCATGACAAGAAAAAGAGCTAACGTAGTGCATCTTTATCATTAATTTAAAAAGTGAGCAAAGAAAAACAACGAGATCATGCTTGCCGAATGCAATGTTTGAACGGACAGCCAAGAAAGCCTTCCACGTCAAAGGATCATAGCAATTATTTGAATTGACAGCACCGTCGTAACGTTTGCGTTTCAAGGTGGGTTATTTCAATTTATTGATGTTGTGCAATGTTCTACAATGTGTTCGATAATTTGGCAGTGATCTAACTAGCAAGGCACACTTTCAGGCACTGAAGTACCCTGGGTGCCAGAGGTTAATCTATTTTTCTTTCGCGAGGAGCGAGTTTGCGATTATGAACACGGTCGCTGATTGGTTTTCATAGTCAGCGCCAAGTCTTTCCGAGTAAAAACAATCGAACACTCAATTTCACTGGTTGAACGGCGACAGTGCGCCCCAGTGGCCACAAAACCGGTTTGGGGCGCAAGGACTGCTACGAAAACAAAACTGGCGGTGGAAGGCTGTGAATTCGAGCGAGTATTTAGAGGTTTGCAGAGTACAATACGCAGCAAATTCTGGATTTTCGGAGATTTTAGAATTAAAACCTGTTCAGGAATTTCATCAAGAGTGAGGACGTGTTTGAGGTCCTGCTAACTGGATGCCGAAAATCTTTGACATTTCAACTTGTGCCGAAAGTTTGTTCGAATTTGCATGATCAGTGGATTCATTATCCAAAAGATTCTATCGTAGTCGTTATTTCTCCCTTGAATGCCTTGATTGATTCGCATATCCTAGAGCTGAAAGAAAATCCGAAAACCGTGAACACTAAAAATATCGTGTTTCGAGTAAGAAACTAGTCACGCGTGAGAAAACTAAACCGCAGCTACCATCGGTAATTAGTTTGATTGGTTGCTGCACGATGGGAACTGTCAAAGTCAAACGTTCTATTCCCAAAGGACTTGAATTGGGTAAAACATTGACATCACTGTAGAAAACCGGTTTGGCAAGATATTTTATTCCAAATTTGCATGGAAGTGAGATTCTGAACCGCCGTGACCAGAGACTCGTATTTTTCTCCGTTTTAAGCGCTCGCTCCTCGCGAAAGAAAAATAGAACCTTTGGCACCCAGGGTAGCACTGAAGATGATTCACTCAGGAAAGCAGCTTTTTTAATACGTTGTTTCTAAGAAAGCAGGAGTAAATATAGAGCCTTTGTGTTATCCACATTAGGGCCGTTTATATGAGAGAAAATAAGCCGCGGCTAACTCTGGCCGCGGCTTACGTAAGCCGCGAAAGGAACTATTTATACGAGTATAAATTCCCCGGCCAGGATAAGCCGCGGCTTGAAAAAGCCGTGAACGTAGATTTTGTACCATTTATACGGGGTGTTTGCGGCTTACGTAAGCAGCGGCCAGAGTTAGCCGCGGCTTATTTTCTCTCGTATAAACGGCCCTATTGTAACTCCAGTTGTAAGTTCTTTCAATAAAAAATATCTAAATAAGTAAATACCGTTTATCACCTGAATAACGAAATGAACTGAAAACATTTGAGATCTTCTATGTGAAGAAGAAATTTATAAAGAGAACAAAGATCCAGAATTTTTCCCATGTTCCAGGAATACAGTATTCCCGACTTCTTTTTTTGCGTTCAATTGTGGAACAAAGCGAAATCATTCTCTTCGTCATGCATTCCTAACATTCAATAAAGTAAGGGTAGTGAAGAAACTGACCTGTTAGTTTAACGGATGTGAGAATTGCAACCAAAAAGACAGAAGAGGCCAACGACATGGCTCAATCTTCAAGATGGCGTCATTTAATTACAACTCCCAGAATTCAGTTTGTTTTTCTTTTCTTATTTAAATTGTATTCCCAGTGAGGTCACAATAATAATAATAATAATAATAATAATAATAATAATAATGATAATGATAATGATAACGATAACGATAACGATAATAATAATAATAATAATAATAATAATAATAATAATAATAATAATAATAATAATAAAATATTTTAATTAGCACGAGACAAACAAAACCTGAAGGATTCTGGTGCTTGTCAAATGGCGTCATCATGCAAATGTCCCGAGGCGATCTCCAAACAGTTCTTCGTCAGCATATTATAAGTACTTGCCGTGGGAGCGAAGGAGAAGGAAATTGCTCGGGGATTACATTTAGGTCCTATCTATTTTCGCCAAATTCTTTTGTCTTTGTGTTAATCATTCTAACTAGCCTCCTTCACACGAGTAAAATTGAAAGAATTTGAGCTGTAAAACGAGGCTAGTAAGGCTAATTAACACACATACAATAGAACAATTTGTGGGTGACCATTTTCGCTTTCGGTCAATTCTAGACTCAATTCAAGACGGAAGAGACTTTTCCATTGAGCCAAAATGATCTCAGTACTCGTACTGATACTTATTACTTACTACTTCCAGTCCTCAGGTAAGAATGCACTATTGCTGTTTAATTAAATATCTTAGGAATACCTCATTACCAGAATTAAGGACTCTGGAACAAGTCGAAGTCGTCATTAGAGAGATTAAGCATGACGTTTACGCCAAACGGCAAACGTCGGAGTCAAATTAGGGTTTTGCCAAAAATGTAAGAATCCTGCTTGATATTAGGTAATTTCTTTCCTGTTAGCTCCAGATATCTAGCAACTTCACAGAGGAACGAGACAAGTTTCTAAACTCCCTGTTAAGAACCTAGAATTTACTAGAATTGGATGAACTGACAACAAAGTCGTGCTGCAAGCGCAATAATGTGAGCATTTGACTGGTATTTCTGAGGTCATTGATTTGTGTCTGTAGTTAGCGAGAAAAGCAGATCAGACACTGTATTGGAAAGACCATTATCAAAAATTCATCTTTATATTACGTTTTACTTTTCCATTCCCCTCTCCCCGTCCCCCGTTCAAGGTTCGTAACGGAAAAGAACGAAAAAAACAAAACAAAAACAAACAAACAACATTATCGTCAAGACAAAAAAGACAATCATTTTTTGAGGAATTTGTTCAACAAATTTAGGTGGTAAGATTCTGTTATAAGAGACAGTCAACAAGATTTTGTATTTCATATCCGGAAGTTGACTTTCACTTTGTGAATGCATAAATTGATTACTAAGTGACTTGCGAACATGTCTCTTACCGTAAGTGATTTTATACAAAACCTTTCCCCTTGCACTCAGGATGATTCAGCATGTTATAAGTATTTGCCGGGAATGACGGAGAAGAAGATTGTTGGAGGATTGGGTTGAATGTTTGGGGAATTTGTTCAACAAATTTAGGTGGTAAGATTCTGTTATAAGAGGGTCCAAAATAGGCTTTTTCAATCCCGCATCCCGCCGCTATTTTTTATTCCATCCCGCCATCCCGCCGCAATCTGCATTTTCATCCCGATCCCGCCTGGTTGAAACCGTTTTGCTCCAGCTCAACTGATCAACCATTTGTATAGCTTCTACATTACCAAAGATGAACTCCCATTAAGCAATGATGTAATGACTTGACGCAGACGCAAATTTTCAGCTAGACTGAAAACGCCACTTACAGGGGATTGACATGAGTGAACATTATGTGCTTGCATTTCAAGATAAAAGTTAATAATAACATGTGAGCCTGCACGTACTCCATCAGTGTGTTCTGCATGAGAGCCTTAAGGACGGTGCCTACTAATTAAAGATATTTTTGCCCCGGTGTGTGATTATGCAGGAAATGTAGATCTTAACAAGAGTTGTTGAAATCCAAAAAGAAAATTGGGAGTAACCACGCATTTTTCAAAGATAATTCATGAAGAATATTTGTAAAAAGCTTTAAAATACAAAGCAATGTATGGCGTTCTTTCTCAAATTGAAACCTACTGATCTCTCAAAAATGCATGGTTACCCCCAATTTTCTTTTTGAATACCAAGAGTACTTACTAAGATCTACTTTTTCCGGATAGTTTTAAACCGCGCAAAAATATCCCTGTATTAGTAAGCATCGGCGATAGGAAATCCGAGTATCTGGAGATGCGCAGAACGTATGCGCAATAACAATAGTAAGCACCGTCCTTAAAATGATATTTTTGCGCAGACGTGCGTGTCCTTAAGAGATTTACCTCCTGTATGATATTATGGGAGCTTTTACGCTCCATTGTTCCATCAATTTCTGTTTAAGATTTTTAACTGCTGGGTGGTACGTAGCGACAAAAGGCAAAAACCTCTCGTTAACCTTTTTCTATGATTGTGTTTGGATAGCCTCGCGCTCTCAGACGTTGTTTGAACTCCTCAAGGCTCTCTTCAAATCATGTTGTTTTCGAAGAGTTAGTCCTAAGAAGTCTCATTGCTTCACCATTAATTAAACCATTTTTTACGCCTTGGGGGTAGCCGCATGAGTTGAAGAGTGTATATTGAATGGTTCCAGTCGGCTTATGATGAGTTTCAAACTACTTTGTCGAGGAAAGTGATTTCGTTGATGGTCATGGAGGGGTAAAATGGAAGCTGGGATTGGCTTGATTTTTCGGTGGGAATCACTGGGAACTGGGATTTTG
>OX421454.1:7048505-7051005 GCA_949126865.1 Montipora capitata | reverse complement strand
CGACTCCCCTTTCCTCTGCTCTCACACACTCCTCCACCCCAATAAATCCTCGTCCACCATTTTCTCTGGGTAGGTAAAGACGATCTACATTACTGCAAGGATGAAACATTCCATAGCCAGTCCGTAGTTTTCTTGTTGTTCTATCTAACTTTTCCAGTTCACCTTTGGTCCAGTTGATTATTCCAGCCCCATTGCACATGACTGACACTGCCCAAGTGTTGATAGCCATCCCATGTGCTCTTACCCCTCAGTTTGGACTTCAACACATTTTTCCTTCTCCTAGTATACTCTCCTTTAAGCTTGACGTTCATTTCGTCATTCAATACATCATCCATCTCGAGAACCCCCAAGTATTTGTAACCATCTTCTAAAACAGTTTTCATTTTCTCTCATCTGCAAGATCCATCTCTACAAAGTCCATAACCTTCTCTCGCTTCATTACCAGAACTCTTCACATTTTAAGGCCAAATTCCATACAAGTATCGATATTGAAGACAGGAACTGTATTCACAAGAGAATCCAGTTCGCACTCGTCTATCCCATACAACCTTCAATCATCCTTGAATTGCAAGTGGTTGAGTGACCCAGAGTCTCTTCCTAGTTGGTAGCGTCCCTTAGCTTTCGCGCAGAAGCAAAGTTAAAGGAATCAAACTGATCACAAAGATTAAAGGGGACAATCAGTCACCTTGGAAGATTCCTCTCCTTATCCTGACCTCTCCAAGCGTATCACTCCCAGCTGTTAGGCATATTCTCCAATTGTGTATGCTATTCCTCAACAATTCTTGAATATTTGGTGCAAAACCCACTAATGATAAACTCTCAACTATCCATGAGTGGGGGACCATGTCGTAAGCTTTGCGATAATCAATCCAAGCCATAGCCAAGTTGGTCTTTCTTCTCTTGCTGTTTCTTAGCACCATTTTGTCAATCAGAAGTTGGACTTTAGTGCCTCGTGAGCCCTTCTTACATCCTTTTTGTTCCTCGGGAAAAGGCTGGTGGTCTTCCAGATTGTCATAGATTTTCTCTGACAGTATTCCGCTCAAAAGCTTCCACGTGAGTGGGAGGCAGGTAATTGTCTGAAGTGTTCTGCCGCATTGCCTCTTGAGGGGTCTTCCACACACAAGAGAGTTCTTCCTTTGTTCATCCACTCTGGAGTGACGCTCGATTTTAACATGTAACTGAGCTGTTATTATTATTATTATTATTATTATTATTATTATTATTATTATTATTATTATTATTATTATTATTATTATGTAATTCCTTTTATCTGAAGCTATGAAAGAGCCCAATACTAAACGGGCCAAATCCTTGGGCCTAGGGTTAGGATGCTGCTATTTGATGGATAAAGCCTTTCTTAGGATGAGAGATGTTCTAAGCAATCCTTTCTTAGGATGTGAGATGTTATTACTACTACTATTAGTTTTATTATTATTATTATTATTATTATTATTATTATTATTATTGTTATTATTATTACGTAAATCCTATTACCTATTTCTTAACAGCAAAGTTGTTGATCTGAGAATAAGTTTAACATTTGCCTGTTAGACAGAGTGAAAGAGTTAATGATCAAATTAATCTTTGTGCCAATATTTTATTCTGTTTTCTTTGACTTATTATGACAGACCCACCAAACATAATATCTATTTCCTTGAATCAAACGGTTGCTGAGGGAGATGTGGTGCTACTCAATTGTACAGCTGATGGTAATCCGGAACCAAGCATTACGTGGACGAGGCTGTCCAGTAACAGCATTGTCAGCATGCCAATGACTATTGCTGGGAAGCAAGATGAAGGAGGTTACAGATGCACTGCTGACAATAGAATTGGAAGTTCGACCGCTACCGATGTCTTCATTACTGTGCAATGTAAGTTCAGTCTCAGAACTGTAAGTTACAATAATTCGAACGTTTGGCTTCCTCGTCTTTAGTTAATAATCAAGCACTGGTGTACAAAAATATTGAAGAATGTTTGCGTTAAGTGACCTTTCACTAGTAAGAATACTGCGATAAAGGGACGTTCTCGGGCGTGTTTATCAAGTTAAAAGAATTAAATGTTATGGTTCAATAAATTCGAGATAAAAATCACTTGGCAGTGGCATATACAATTTTGTTGCTAGTTAACAAAGAGGTAAGGTCTGACACAGTCGTAGTCTGGCCGTTCCTAAAACACAAAACTGTCTTCCTTTTACGGCGATTCTTCAAATTACGAACTCCAAAAATATTTGGCAATTGCCGAATTATGTGTTCACCAATATATTCGTTGATGAATATGATTACATGGAATGCAATGACGATAATTATCAACTGGTTAATGCGTAGGCTATTTGAAGCACGCGGGAAATTTGAAGAGCAGGAAAGATGCGTAAGAGCTGGTCAAGGAATAACCTATAGCTCCTTGTTTCACAATATTTTCACGACGGAAGTTTAAATGTTTAAGGGAAATTCCCTCCGCTATGCCTCGGTGCGTTGTTTATTTTCGGAAACGCATTTCTCTA
>OX421454.1:7023505-7038505 GCA_949126865.1 Montipora capitata | reverse complement strand
ACAATTAACATAAAATTACCCACACAGACAAATATTTACACTTTGCTCAAATCGCCACCTTGAACAGAAACGATCTGTGGTGCGCACCTTGGTACACCGAGCTGAAAGTCTGGTAACCAATGCTAAGGACAAAAAGCAGGAGATCGAGCGTGTGAAATCGCCCTCCGTGCTAACCGATACCCCGAGTGGATTTTCCGAATCTCGAAAAAGAAAATCAAACCACTTGCCAGCTCTAGCAAAGGTAAGCACTCTATCAATGTAGGCTTACCTTACTTGAAGGAACATCGTAAACGCTACAGCGAAACTTTAAATCCCATGGGCCTCTTTTTTTGACAAGCCCTTCAACTCATTACGGCAGCAAACCACTCAAGTGAAAGACCGTACAGACGAGATAAAAAATGTGGCGTTGATTGAGGATCGCACCACCAAACGTCGCGTTAAGGAGGCCATTTCCATCAAATAAGGGAAATCTTCCCTAAATGGGGACAAAGGACTGGATCCCCCGGTCATTTATAACTCCCGCCTGGGACTACGTGACAACCAAGTTATGTGATCTCGACTGATTATTCACATTGCTGATGAAGCTCGAGAGATTCGAAAGAAATATTCGAATCTTGAGATTTTCGCTGTGATTTCTTGAATTCTTTTAACGTTAGTTAAAGAAAAACAAAGAACTGCGCCGCTTCAAGCTCCTTTTTTGTTAATTAAAACAAAACCAAAAAAATCGCAAAGACCATCTTTGAAATATTTACATTTTCTTTTTCTTTCGCAGATAAACCTGAAAATGTTTCCCTGACAACTTCAAGCCTAAAAGTCTGCATAGGGAAAACGGTGATCTTAATGTGTTCTGCTAGCGATTCTAACCCAGCTGTAGAGAATTTTAAACTTTACAAATACGGTATCGGGCTTGTTGACATGGTTAGAGCAAACGTAGGCATTTTTAACCAGACACTCTACAGCCAAGGGCAACATAACTATTCCTGTGAAGCTAGAAATTCCATAGGAAATGCATCAAGCGGCAATACCATTTTGGAAGTTGAAGGTGAGTTTTACAGCTAACTTTACTGAATTGGCCACCTCGAAATATACAACTTAGTTCTTTGAAACTTAGTTCTTTGAAGTGTGTGTACTCTTAATATGAGAGGACTGGGTGACAGCTAAAAGGGATGCTTCAATAAGGACATTGTCCGCAAAAGACAAGTCTTATAAAAATGACGACACATTTGAAATTAAATTTACAAGACATGTTTCGGTCGTGCAACGACTATCTTCAGTTGAAAGTAGAATTAATTTAAAGTTACATTTGAACTTATAATATGCTAAACAAAGATAAATAACAACGTGAAACAAATTGGGAATCTAACAAAATAGCCAAAGGTAACAAAGGAGTATACAATGGAACATGTTGATTACAACGAGAGAGTTAAATTAACATGATATAATTGCTTGTTTAAAGGAGCATACAACTATGAGCTGGCTTAGTATTTATGCACTGGCTAAGTATTTATTCATTCTTTTGGAACCTCATATCCCATCCGAATATTGTGCTTTAGACACTTTTACTTTTGTTCGTGAAATCAATGAATTGCCTTTATTGGTTTCCTTTGATGTTGAAAGTTTGTTTACAAACATACCTTTGGAGGAGTGTGTCAACCTGGCGGTTGACTACATCTCCAAGGGAAACCCTGATCTCCAGCTAACCACAACTGAACTCATAATTTTTTTTAATTTTGCCACTGCTCAAACACATTTCCTGCTTAAGGGTTCGTTTTTTGATCAAATTGATGGGGTGGCAATGGGCTCTCCCCTTGCCCCGGTGTTGGCTAATCTTTTCATGGGTCACCATGAAAGGATTTGGTTGGAAAACTACAAGGCCTCCAGTATTTTACTTTACCGAAGGTATGTTGACGATACTTTTTGTCTATTTGACACTGAACATGACGCTACTTTGTTTTTTGACTACATCAACGTTAGACATCCCAGCATACGTTTCACCATGGAGAAAGAGATGGATAAAAAAATCCACTTTATGGATGTTCTGATTGACAACAGTCAACCTCTTTCTCCTATTACCAGGGTCTATCGTAAGAAAACTTTCACCGGTCTATTAACTAAATATTTTAGTTTTACCCCATTCTCTTACAAACTTGGCTTAATCAGGACCCTAGTTTACAGAACATACAAGATCAACAACACGTGGGTAGGCTTCCATGAGGAGATCAAGAAATTGTTGTTAATCTTACGCAGGAGCCCATGACTAGGAGCTTACAACTTCATTGCATCTATGAAACGGCGTTTTTACGGACCAAGTTATTTATAGATTGATTATCCCGCGAAACCAGCCCTTTCCAGCCAATCACAAACCTTGCATGAAAAATCAGAGACTCAATATTAAAGTTGTAGGCTCTTGGTCATGGGTTCTTGTCTTACATAAAAACCTTTTCCTTAGTCATATCCTTGAGAGAGTCATTAGGCAGTATATTCCAAAAACTCAGACCCTTTCTAACACACCTGCTAGTCCTCCCTCTAATTCTTCACATTTTTTCAAATTACCTTATGTTGGGCCCTTCTCGATTGTAGCACAAGACAGATTACGTAAATTACTTAAACGTTATTGTAACAATCTTGATGTTAAGCGAGCCTTTTCTTCCTTCAAGATCCGTAACATGTTTAGTGTGAAGGACACTGTTCCTGTTGAACTTCGTTCGAATGTTGTCTACAAGTTTACCTGTGCATGCAGTAATTCTTGCTATGTCGGTGAAACTAGCCGACACCTCTCGACATAGTTAATAGAGGCGAATGGTTATGAAACCCGACAACTTTCTTTGTTGTAGGTTTTTGTTCTCTTTTTTGACCTTGACCGTGCACAAAACACAATAGTTGTTTACTCCGTACTGAGGAACTAACCAATAGAAACGTCTTGGTTACGTAATTCATGCATATTGTATGAGCGCAAAACAAAAGATTGTGCACGGTCGTGGACTGTCCAACCTAAATCTTGGCATCTTTGTTTGCTCCTTTGATGTTTGCCGAGTTTCCAAACCAGCCCCCTCTATTAACTATGCTCTCGACACTCATTCGCGAACACTTAAACAGGGACAGGACCTCACATATCTTTCAACACCTTCAACAATCCGAAGCATGCCATAACTCCTGCTCTGCTGAATGTTTTGAAGTTTTAGACCATGCGACCACAAAATTCCTTGTCAAGATAAAAGAAGCGTTACATATAATATTTCCTGGGAGCAACCTTCTTTAAACAAGCAATTTTATCATGTTAATTTAACTCTCTCGTTCTAATGAACATGTTCCATTGTACGCTCTTTTGTTACCTTTGGCTATTTTGTAAGATTCCCAATTTATTTCACGTTGTTATTTATCTTTTTTTAGCATATTATAAATTCAAATGTAACTTTAAATTAATTCTACTTTCAACTGAAGATAGTCGCTGCACGACCTAAACATGTCTTGTAAATTTAATTTCAACTGTGTCGTCATTTTTATAAAAACTGTTCTTAGTCTGCTTCTTTCCAGATCTTTTGAAAAGACAAGTCCCTTGTGGTCTGCTGAGTGGGGGCGTAAAAGAAGTTTTAGTGGTAATGCAAGCAAATACCGTAGAGTCGCTATGTTATTTAACGATACTTTTAGTTTTAACTTTAAAAGTTATAAAAAGACTTTACTGGGTTACAATGCGCACGCCGTTTATTGTTTGACTGTGTTATTTCGTTGGTGTAAGCTTTATACTTTACCTTTAACCTCCATATAACATTAGTTGAGAAAGTTTATACGACTTGATGTCTTTGCAGGGCTACATTGAACGTCTCTTGCGAGTTGGGTTTCTTCAGGAAAGGCCAGCACTTCATACATGGCCCAGGGGAAACTGAAATGTTATGGAGACTCAATTAACTTTGTTCATTTTTTGTTCAAGTGCCTGCATCAGTGATTGTCATGAATCGCACCATGGTTGTCAACGAGGGTGACAATGTGACGCTGCATTGCATCTCTTCTGGATTTCCAAGACCAAATGTTTCCTGGGTCAATGCCTCAAATTACATTGTAGAAACAGGAAGCATATTGAAATTGACAAACATCGGTAGACACATCCGTGGATTCAATTGTTCAGCAAGCAATGCATGTGGAAACGAGAGCAGAAAAGTTGACATTGATGTGCAATGTGAGTCAATGCTCAAGATTAAAATGATTTCGCGAACTACATGTTGCAAATTGCTTGTAATCCATAATCCCTTTCTTTTATTGCAGATAAACCTGAAAATGTTTCTCTGAGCACCTCAAGCCTAAAAGTCTGCATAGGGAAAACGGTGATATTAATGTGTTCTGCTGGCGATTCTAATCCAGCTGTAGAGAATATTAAACTTTACAAATACGGTATCGGGATTGTTGACATGGTTAGAGCAAAAGTAGGCGTATTTAACCAGACACTCTACAGCCAAGGGCAACATAACTATTCCTGTGAAGCTAGAAATTCCATAGGAAATGCATCAAGCGGCAATACCATTTTGAGAGTTGAAGGTGAGTTTTACAGCTAACTTTACTGAATTGGCCACCTCGCAATATACAACTTAGTTCTTTTAAGTGTGTGTTCTCTTAATGTAAGAGGACTTGGTGACAGCTTGAAGAGATGCTTCAAGAAGTTAATAGTCCGAAAAACACAGGTCCTTTGTGGTCTGCTTAGTGGGGGTGTAAAACAAGTTTTAGTGGTAACGCATGCAATCACAGTAAAGCCGGTATGTTATTTAAGGATACTTTTAGTTTAACTTTAAAAGTCATAAAAAGATTTTACTGGAGTAGTTTGCAACGTTCATTGTTTGACTGTTTTATTTCATTGGTGTAAGCTCTATACTTTACCTTTAACCTCCATGTAACATTAGTTGAGAGAGTTTATACGACTTGATGTCTTTGTAGGGCTACATTGAACGTCTCTTGCGAGTTGGGTTTCTCCAGGAAAGGCCAGCACTTTATACATGGCTTAGGGAGAACTGAAATATTATGGAGACTCAATTAACTTTGTTCATTTTTTGTTCAAGTGCCTGCATCAGTGATTGTCATGAATCGCACCATGGTTGTCAACGAAGGTGACAATGTGACGCTGCATTGCATCTCTTCTGGATTTCCAAGACCAAATGTTTCCTGGGTCAATGCCTCAAATTACATTGTAGAGACAGGAAGCATATTGAAATTGACAAACATCGGTAGACATATCCGTGGATTCAATTGTTCAGCAAGCAATGCATGTGGAAACGAGAGCAGAAAAGTTGACATTGATGTGCAATGTGAGTCAATGCTCAAGATTAAAATGATTTCGCGAACTACATGTTGCAAATTGCTTGTAATCCATAATCCCTTTCCTTTATTGCAGATAAACCTGAAAATGTTTCTCTGAGCACCTCAAGCCTAAAAGTCTGCATAGGGAAAACGGTGATATTAATGTGTTCTGCTGGCGATTCTAATCCAGCTGTAGAGAATATTAAACTTTACAAATACGGTATCGGGATTGTTGACATGGTTAGAGCAAAAGTAGGCGTATTTAACCAGACACTCTACAGCCAAGGGCAACATAACTATTCCTGTGAAGCTAGAAATTCCATAGGAAATGCATCAAGCGGCAATACCATTTTGAGAGTTGAAGGTGAGTTTTACAGCTAACTTTACTGAATTGGCCACCTCGCAATATACAACTTAGTTCTTTTAAGTGTGTGTTCTCTTAATGTAAGAGGACTTGGTGACAGCTTGAAGAGATGCTTCAAGAAGTTAATAGTCCGAAAAACACAGGTCCTTTGTGGTCTGCTTAGTTGGGGTGTAAAACAAGTTTTAGTGGTAACGCATGCAATCACAGTAAAGCCGGTATGTTATTTAAGGATACTTTTAGTTTAACTTTAAAAGTCATAAAAAGATTTTACTGGGGTAGTTTGCAACGTTCATTGTTTGACTGTTTTATTTCATTGGTGTAAGCTCTATACTTTACCTTTAACCTCCATGTAACATTAGTTGAGAGAGTTTATACGACTTGATGTCTTTGTAGGGCTACATTGAACGTCTCTTGCGAGTTGGGTTTCTCCAGGAAAGGCCAGCACTTTATACATGGCTTAGGGAGAACTGAAATATTATGGAGACTCAATTAACTTTGTTCATTTTTTGTTCAAGTGCCTGCATCAGTGATTGTCATGAATCGCACCATGGTTGTCAACGAAGGTGACAATGTGACGCTGCATTGCATCTCTTCTGGATTTCCAAGACCAAATGTTTCCTGGGTCAATGCCTCAAATTACATTGTAGAGACAGGAAGCATATTGAAATTGACAAACATCGGTAGACACATCCGTGGATTCAATTGTTCAGCAAGCAATGCATGTGGAAACGAGAGCAGAAAAGTTGACATTGATGTGCAATGTGAGTCAATGCTCAAGATTAAAATGATTTCGCGAACTACATGTTGCAAATTGCTTGTAATCCATAATCCCTTTCTTTTATTGCAGATAAACCTGAATATGTTTCTCTGAGCACCGCAAGCCTAAAAGTCTGCATAGGGGAAACGGTGATATTAAAGTGTTCTGCTGGCGATTCTAATCCAGCTGTAGAGAATATTAAACTTTACAAATACGGTATCGGGCTTGTTGACATGGTTAGAGCAAAAGTAGGCGTATTTAACCAGACACTCTACAGCCAAGGGCGACATAACTATTCCTGTGAAGCTAGAAATTCCATAGGAAATGCATCAAGCGGCAATACCATTTTGGAAGTTGAAGGTGGGTTTTACAGCTAACTTTACTGAATTGGCCACCTCGCAATATACAACTTAGTTCTTTGACGTGTGTGTAGTCTTAATGTGGTAGGACTGGGTGACAGCTAAAAGAGATGCTTCAAGAAGTAAATAGTCCGGAAAAGACAAGTCTCTTGTGGTCTGCTGAGTTGGGGCGTAAAACAAATTTTAGTGGTAATGCAAGCAAATACCGTGGGGTCGCTATGTTATTTAACGATACTTTTAGTTTTAACTTTAAAAGTTATAAAAAGACTTTACTTGGTTACAATGCGCACGCCGTTTATTGTTTGACTGTGTTATTTCATTGGTGTAAGCTTTATACTGTACCTTTAACCTCCATATAACATTAGTTGAGAGAGTTTTATACGACTTGATGTCTTTGCGGGGCTACATTGAACGTCTCTTGCGAGTTGGGTTTCTTCAGGGAAGGCCAGCACTTCATACATGGCCCAGGGGAAACTGAAATGTTATGGAGACTCAATTAACTTTGTTCATTTTTTCTTCAAGTGCCTGCATCAGTGATTGTCATGAATCGCACCATGGTTGTCAACGAGGGTGACAATGTGACGCTGCATTGCATCTCTTCTGGATTTCCAAGACCAAATGTTTCCTGGGTCAATGCCTCAAATTACATTGTAGAGACAGGAAGCATATTGAAATTGACAAACATCGGTAGACACATCCGTGGATTCAATTGTTCAGCAAGCAATGCATGTGGAAACGAGAGCAGAAAAGTTGACATTGATGTGCAATGTGAGTCAATGCTCAAGAACAAAATGATTTCGCGAACTACATGTTGCAAATTGCTTGTAATCCATAATCCCTTTCCTTTATTGCAGATAAACCTGAAAATGTTTCTCTGAGCACCTCAAGCCTCAAAGTCTGCATAGGGAAATCGGTGATATTAATGTGTGCTGCTGGCGATTCTAATCCAGCTGTAGAGAATATTAAACTTTACAAATACGGTATCGGGATTGTTGACATGGTTAGAGCAAAAGTAGGCGTATTTAACCAGACACTATACAGCCAAGGGCAACATAACTATTCCTGTGAAGCTAGAAATTCCATAGGAAATGCATCAAGCGGCAATACCATTTTGGAAGTTGAAGGTGAGTTTTACAGCTAACTCTACTGAATTGGCCACCTCGCAATATACAACTTAGTTCTTTTAATTAAGTGTGTGTACTCTTAATTTGTATTTTTTTTGTATTCTATTTTTTTTTCCACTTGACAAACATGAGATAGAATATATTTAACGAAATAAGTACAGTGAAAGATGAAATGGAAAGGGCAAAGATATAGTAAACTGATTGTATGCCCTTTAATTAAGTACATTTATTTTAGGATAAAAAGTAATCTAGAGAGGAAAGAGTAAACGCATAGTAAATAAATATATAATGTTGGAATTATCAATACTCAGCAAAATAAAAGTGCTTTTTTAAACAGTTTCCTAGTTGGCTTGCTGCGTATAGATAAAGGAATATCATTCCAATAATAGCACCCTAAGATAGTTTGACAAAATTTTCTTATGTTTGTTCTGAAAGATTCTGGATTTAAGCGTTGTAAGGATACACTTCGAGTAGGGTAATTATGTTGCTCAGATACTAGAGACAAGTTAAGGTTCGACGATTTCTTATTAATTAGGTGATCATAAAATAGTTGACACGTGTATAATTTAACAATATCGGGAAGCTTAATGAAACCAAGGTTTACATAATGGGGAGTAATATGATCACAAAGTGGCACATTATTGATAATTCTAACAACTTTGTTTTGTAGTCTCACCAATTGTGACAATGGCGCCTCGTAATTATTGCCCCACAGTACGCAACCATATTAGATTGGGGTATACAAGTGCATAATAGATACTTATCAGAGATTGGGATGTCACATGTGGTTTTAGTTTACCGATAATATTGACACTTTTACTAATTTTACTACTAATAAGATAGATATGCTCATGCCATGACAGGAAACAATCAATAATGAGCCCTAAATATTTAACACTATATGACTGTTCTAGGTACTGATCTGCTAATTTTAGAGGAGAAAATAGATTAAAACTAATTTTTTGTCGTGGTTGAAAAACCAAGTATTTTGTCTTACTTAAATTCAGGGTTAATCTGTTGGAGCATAACCATTCATAAATAGCGGGCAATTCAGAGTTTATCCTCTGAAGCAATACGTCTAGGTCTTTCCCAGTTGCAGTTAAAGAAGTATCATCCGCAAATAGTCTTAGGGAAAAATAGTTGGTTGCTTTTTCAAAATCCTTTATATAAATTAAAAAAAGGAAAGGGCCTAAGATCGACCCTTGAGGTACTCCGGAGTTTACTAAAAGAAAGTTAGACTCCACACCATTGACAAAAACTTTCTGCTTCCTTTTGCTTAGGTAAGACCTAAACCACTGATTTGCATTACCTCGTATACCATATAGGTCTAGTTTGGATAACAAAATAGAATGGTTTACTGTGTCAAATGCCTTGCTTAGGTCTAGGAAGAGTGATACAGCATACTTTTCTTCATTAAGGGCTTTCGTTATCTCATCTATTAAATCTACCAAGCAGTCAATTGTATTGTATCCAGATCGAAAGCCGTACTGATTAGGTACTAAGATATTTTCAGTCAGGCAATAGAATATCAGTTGATTGAGAATGCACCTCTCAAAAATTTTACTTAATGCACAGAGAACTGATATGGGTCGGTAGTCACCGCATGAAGAACGAGAGCCTTGTGTGAAAATCGGGATAACCTTGGCAATTTTTAAACTATCTGGAAATATACCTTGTTTACGTGTTAAGTTTATTATGTATGTCACTGGTCTAAATATTTCGAGTGCAGCAGACTGGGCGAGGACTGGGTGACAGCTAAAAGAGATGCTTCAAGAAGTAAATTGTCCGGAAAAGACAAGTCCCTTGTGGTCTGCTGAGTGGGGGAGTAAAACAAGTTTTAGTGGTAATTCAAGCAAATACCGTAGAGTCGCTATGTTATTTAACGATACTGGGTTACGTTGTGCACAACGTTCATTGTTTGACTGTTTTACTTCTTTGGTGTAGACTCTATACTTTACCTTTAGCATCCATATAACATTACTTGAGGGAATTTATTCGACTTGATATCTCTGCAGGGCTTCATTGAACGTCTCTTAGGGCCGATTTACACGATACGATTTTGTCGCATGCGACAAGCTCACGACAGGCCTACGACATGACTTACGATTGTCGCAGCGTTTTAAAACATGTCTTAAAATGTTACGACATTTTTTCTGACGTACACAACAATAGTAAATCATATCAAAGTCGTACCGTGTAAATCGGCCCTTACGAGTTGGGTTTTTATAGGCAAGGCCAGCACTTCATGCATGGCCTAGGAGAAACTGAAATGTTATGGAGACTCAGCTATCTTTGTTCATTTTTTGTTCAAGTGCCTGCATCGGTGACTGTCATTAATCGCACCATGGTTGTCAACGAGGGTGACAATGTGACGCTGCATTGCATCTCTTCTGGATTTCCAAGGCCAAATGTTTCCTGGGTCAATGCCTCAAATTACATTGTAGAGACAGGAAGCATATTGAAATTGACAAACATCGGTAGACACATCCGTGGATTCAATTGTTCAGCAAGCAATGCATGTGGAAACGAGAGCAGAAAAGTTGACATTGATGTGCAATGTGAGTCAATGCTCAAGAACAAAATGATTTCGCGAACTACACGTTGCAAATTGCTTGTAATCCATAATCCCTTTCCTTTATTGCAGATAAACCTGAAAATGTTTCTCTGAGCACCTCAAGCCTAAAAGTTTGCATAGGGAAAACGGTGATATTAGTGTGTGCTGCTGGCGATTCTAATCCAGCTGTAGAGAATATTAAACTTTACAAATACGGTATCGGACTTGTTGACATGGTTAGAGCAAAAGTAGGCGTATTTAATCAGACACTATACAGCCAAGGGCAACATAACTATTCCTGTGAAGCTAGAAATTCCATAGGAAATGCATCAAGCGGCAATACCATTTTGGAAGTTGAAGGTGAGTTTTACAGCTAACTTTACTGAATTGGCCACCTTACAATATACATCATAGTTCTTTTAAGTGTGTGTTCTCTTAATGTGAGAGGACTGGATGACAGCTTGAAGAGATGGTTCAAGAAGTAAATTGTCCTGAAAACACAGGTCCCTTGTGGTCTGCTTAGTGGGGGTGTAAAACAAGTTTTAGTGTAACGCATGCAATTACGTTAAAGCCGCTATGTTATTTAACGATACTTTTAGTTTAACTTTAAAAATTATAAAAAGATTTTACTGGGGTAGTTTGCAACGTTCATTGTTTGACTGTGTTATTTCGCTGGTGTAAGCTCTATAATTTACCTTTAACCTCCATATAAGATTAGTTGAGGGAGTTTATAGGACTTGATGTCTTTGTAGGGCTACATTGAACGTCTCTTGCGAGTTGGGTTTCTCCAGGAAAGGCCAGCACTTCATACATGGCGTAGGGGAAACTGAAATGTTATGAAGACTCAATTAACTTTGTTCATTTTTTGTTCAAGTGCCTGCATCGGTGATTGTCATGAATCGCACCATGGTTGTCAACGAGGGTGACAATGTGACGCTGCATTGCATCTCTTCTGGATTTCCAAGACCAAATGTTTCCTGGGTCAATGCCTCAAATTACATTGTAGAGACAGGAAGCATATTGAAATTGACAAACATCGGTAGACACATCCGTGGATTCAATTGTTCAGCAAGCAATGCATGTGGAAACGAGAGCAGAAAAGTTGACATTGATGTGCAATGTGAGTCAATGCTCAAGATTAAAATGATTTCGCGAACTACATGTTGCAAATTGCTTGTAATACATAATCCCTTTCCTTTATTGCAGATAAACCTGAATATGTTTCTCTGAGCACCTCAAGCCTAAAAGTCTGCATAGGGAAAACGGTGATATTAATGTGTTCTGCTGGCGATTCTAATCCATCTGTAAAGAATATTAAACTTTACAAATACGGTATCGGACTTGTTGACATGGTTAGAGCAAAAGTAGGCGTATTTAACCAGACACTATACAGCCAAGGGCAGCATAACTACTCCTGTGAAGCTAGAAATTCCATAGGAAATGCATCAAGTGGCAATATCATTTTGGAGGTTGAAGGTGGGTTTTACAGCTTACTTTACTGGATTGACCACATCGCAATATACATCTTAATTCTCTTAACTGTCTGCTATCTCAACGTGAGAGGACTGGGGGACAGCTTCAAGAAAGGCGAAGTATTCAATTTGCTTGGGAAAAAAAAGTTTTCTATTTATTTGCTTTAAGAAGTACATTGTTCGGAAAAGACAAGTCCTTTGTGGTCTGCTGAGTGGGGGTATAAAACAATTTTTAGTGGACAGGCAAGCAATCAAGTTAAAGTTGTTATCTTATTAAATAATAATTTTGGCTTTAACTTTAAAAAAGTACTTTCTCACCCAAACAGTACATACATTATCTGTAACATTGGAGTTGATAAGAAGTGTATTGCTGAAGAGACATTATACGCATCCAATGACGATGATCCAAGCTTCTTTGATTCTCGTCTTGTCCATTTACTTGATTTTGAATTTGAGGATGTAATTTTAAGAGGGTGATTTCAACCTAGTTCTAGACGTAACTGCAGATAAAAAAGGAGGAAATCCCGCTACACAGCAAATGCCTTGAAACTGTCTGAGACCTAGCTTGATCTTATCGATGCATGGGAGTTCTAACAAGTGAATTACTGCTCAGAATGCGTAGAAGATATTTTCTTAAAGAGAAAGCGATCTCTACAAATGATCTTGGCATGTGGCAGCAGTTTAAACCGGCTAGGAACCAAGTGAATAATGCAACTAAACTTGCTAAAAAACGATATTTTCCTGAAAACTTGGAAACTCGCAAAGGCAATCCACGTAAGACTTGGGATCTGATTAACGAACTTAGGTCACGGAATAGTAGTAAATCATCCACTCTTTTGGAAATCCAAGCTAATGATAGAACTAGAAATAACGCCGACGATATGGCGGAAGCTTTCAATGTGCACCTCACTATCATTGCGAAAATGCTAGCTCGAGATATTCCGGTTGTAGAAGTTGACCCTGAATCATTCTTGTCGCCCTCTGATCATTCGTTTTCTCCAAAAACTCCGAGTGTCGACACTTTTCTCTACCTGTTAAAAAAAAAAAAAAAAGATGAAAAGAAAGCCACTGGCCTTGACAAGATCCCTAGTAAGTTCTTAAAAATGGCACCTAGTATTGTTGCACCCTCACTAACTGACATATTTACAAAATCAATCCGCACGGGAATCTATACAACTGAATGGAAATTGGCTATGGTGACACCGACCTTAAAAAAGGCTTAAAATCAGATATAAATAATTGTTGTCCTATCTCCCTTACAGCTTTGCTTGAGGCGGCAAATAGCTGGTCTGTTAACATCGACAATGGCTTCCTGAATTGTGTCGTTTTCATTCACCTTAAAAAGGCATTCGACATTATCGATCATGAAATTTTTTTACGCAAGATTTCATACTATGGGGCCAACCAGGCAACTATCACGTGGTTTCAATTGTACCTAAGCAATCAGACCCAAAGATGTGATGTGAATGGGAGACTGTCAACTCCTCGCACACTTAATTGTGGGGTTCCGCAAGGCAGCATATTAGGTCCCTTGCTTTTTTTTATGCATATTAATGATCTCCCTTAATGCCTACAGAATGCTTGCCCGAGAATGTACGCTGACGATACCAATATAACCCTAACTGCAAAAACTTTAACGGAGCTTAAACAAGAAATAACTCCTGAATTCAGTAACCTTAACTGTTGGCTGAGAACCAACAGGTTGAGTTTAAATGTGGCTGAGGCAGGTGACGAGGTTGATATGCGAATTAATGACGAAATGATTAGGAGAGTAGATCATACTAAATCCCTGGGTCTTGCTATCTTGGTCAAATCATGTAGGCGAAATGTGCAGGAAAGTTTCCTCAGCACTTTATTTCAGCTAATACTGCGCCTCAAATTTCTAACGCTTATAGTATTACCGAATTTTGATTTTTGCAGTCCTGTCTGGGACTGCTTAAGTGGCCAGTCGCGTGATAAGCTGCAAAAATTACAAAATCGCGCAGCCAGAGTAATTACTAAATTACCTCTTGATACGAGCTCCAACCTCCTTCTCGATACTCTTAAGCCCTAATTATGTATAAAACAATTCATGATCTTAACCTTCAACGCATTTTCAGTCAACGCGCTGCTGAATATAATTTGAAAAACTCTCATCGAACATTTTCGGGACCTCGTGCATAAGTGCCATTGTCTGAGAAAGTGTTCCAGGAGCCAGAAGTTGTGGTCAACCGATTTGGCTGAAACTCGGCAAAAAAGTTGGTTGCCATGAGATATTTCAAAAGCCAATTTGGCTCACTTCTCACTTTTTCTTTGACGCACTACAAACCTCTAGCAGACGGAAACAGGTACGCTCCTTTAGAGGTTCCACACCATGTTCACGACATTCTTCATGGTAAAGGTAAAGGTAGATGATTTTCTGACGCAGTCATTGCACGAACCACTGAAGTGATAGGGATTCTCTCACCTGAGGAAAGTTTCAGTGTTTTTGTTCCAAAGGCTACGTCTTCGAGGAATGTGGATCTGAAAAAGAACTCTATAAGATCCCTAACTTTCTCCATATTCAACCTGCATTGGAGAATCTCATTCCTTGTCATTGGTTCTCTGCGTCCATGTTCTGATGCCTGCTTTCTAGCATTCTTTACTTGGAGTAATAAGATTCCTGGGAGAAGCTATTGGAGTTCCGAAGAAGAGAACCTGTCACTTATGAGTGATAATATCTGAGTTTTTGTTAACTGATGTGAACATTAATTGTGAGCCAGCAAAAATGCTTCGAGTCCACATCGATTATGATGTTATCAATTTTGTGCCCAACACCTCTATTTAATACTAAAATAACTAATTATAAGTACCGGTAGTTAAAAAATGTATCCAAGAATGTCATCCGTGAAACAAGGCATTTTCCCGCTTAAAATGTCAACTTCATCGAAAAGCTTCGATACAGCATGTTTGCAAAGATTTTTCTTCGACGAATTCAGCGAATATAGGGAAAACGGTAGAGTTTCATGCTCGAATTGAATGTAAACAAACAGAGCGAGCAGACGAATAACAGCCTTCAAGTTATTCTTGTCGTTGTTCTTGGTTCACGAGATTGCTGCGATAAAATAA
>OX421454.1:6966005-7013505 GCA_949126865.1 Montipora capitata | reverse complement strand
TCACAAACGCGACGAAATACACGATACAGCAATTCAGCGATGACAAATGACAGCAAATTACATAGAGCCGATAAAATCAGTGCAAATGTAGCAAACTTGTGAAAAATATGAAAGAAAATAAAAAATCGATTTCTCGTGTCTACAATATATTCTTTTTCTTTAGCGAGGTGGCTAAGTAAGCTGTAAAAATGTATTAGTTGAATCTTCAATGTAATATAGTGCAGTGTGTAATAAACGTTGTGTAATGCACTGTATGTAACGTAAGAGTAGTGTAAGACTGTAAATAAAGTAATAAATGGGAAGACCTTTTCTGGGTTGCTTTGCAAAGTTCATTGTTTCACTGTTTTACTGTGTGGGTGTACGCTTTATACTGTACCTTTAACCTCCATATAACATACTTGAGAGGGTTTATACGACTTGATATCTTTGCAGGGCTACATTGAACGTCTCTTACGAGTTGGGTTTCTTCAGTCAATGCCAGCACTTAATACATGGCGTAGGGGAAACTGAAATGTTATGGAGACTCAATTAACTTTGCTTATTTTTTGTTCAAGTGCCTGCATCACTGGTTGTCATGAATCGCACCATGGTTGTCAACGAGGGTGACAATGTGACGCTGCATTGCATCGCTTCTGGATTTTCAAGGCCAAATGTTTCCTGGGTCAATGCCTCAAATTACATTGTAGAGACAGGAAGCATATTGAAATTGACAAACATCGGTAGACACATCCGTGGATTCAATTGTTCAGCAAGCAATACATGTGGAAACGAGAGCAGAAAAGTTGACATTGATGTGCAATGTGAGTCAGTGCTCAAGAATGAAGTGATTTCGCGAACTACATGTTGCAAATTGCTTGTAATCCATAATCCCTTTCCTTTATTGCAGATAAACCTGAAAATGTTTCTCTGAGCACTTCAAGCTATAAAGTCTGTACAGGACAAACGGTGATATTCATTTGTTCTTCTGGCGATTCCAATCCAGCAGTAGAACATTTTAAACTATACAAAAACGGTGTCGCCCTTATTAACATGGTTGGAGCAAAAAAAGGAGTATTTAATCAGACACTATACAGTCGAGGGCAGCATACTTACTCTTGTGAAGCTAGGAATTCCGTAGGAAATGCATCAAGCAGCAATACCATTTTGGAAGTTGAATGTGAGTTTTACAATTAACTTTACTGGGTGACTTTGCAACGTTCATTGTTTTTCTGTTTTACTTTGTTGGTATAAACTCTATACTGTACCTTCAATCTCCATACAACATTACTTTAGAGTTAATGCGACTCTATGTCGTCCTTTCAACTTTTGCGTGAGCTGGGTTAGTCCAAGGGTAGCAATTCGTATATGGCCTGGGAAAACCGAAATGATGTGGAGATTCAATTAACTTTGTTCGATTGTTTTTTTTTTCTTCAAGTTCCTGCATCAGTGACTGTCGAGAATCGCACCGTGGTCGTCAAGGAGGGTGACAATGTGACACTTCATTGCATCTCTTCTGGCCTTCCTAGGCCAAATGTTTCCTGGGTCAATGCCTCCAGTTACATTATAGAGACGGGAAGCGTATTGAATTTGACCAACATCAGTAGACACATCCCTGGATTCAACTGCTCAGCAAGCAATGCATGTGGAAATGACAGCAGAAAAGTTGACTTTGATGTGCAATGTGAGTCATGAACACTGAAATATATTTTACGAACCACATGTTGAAAATTGTAAGCATTTACATTTTTATATTACAGTACTGCGTGATTTTGTTTAACTGAAATAGATGTTCAAAACAATAATTAACTTGTTTGGCAAAAACGGATACCTTGCGTTTCACCCTGTGCTGGTCTCTTTTGTGGTAATATGAACACTTCCAACTAAAAACGACTTGTTGTATTTTAAAGAAAAGGAATTAACGATAACAGTAAGGCGGCTCCATGACTTCCTTATCAAATACCAAGAAATCAAAATGAGTGGCAAGTAAAGATGCAGAATGTAGGTGTGAAATGGTACAAAAATGAGGAGGGTGAGAATTGAGTCCCTTTTGAATTGTTTTACAAAATTGATTGGTATGAGGATTTGCTTTATAAGCAATGAAACAATGTGTGCTTTGTCGACATGATTTTGATTCTTGCCTTAAATGCCCTTTTTTTCATGTTTTGATGTTAATTTTGCTGTTCAATTATTGGGTATAGGTTATCGCTATGTGTGTTAAAATATTTTAAAGATCAACCACTAATCATTACTGCGGATACTTTTGCTCCTCCTCTCATCACAAACAAACATTTTTATTTGATGTTCAATTTTAATTATTTGATTTCCCGTCTCTTAAATTAGCAAAGAACTGTATTCAGCTAAACATAAGACTTACTGTTCATCATTGTCGTCATGATTTCCGTGAGCATCAGCCTTGGCATCATCATTGCATGGGACATAAACAGCTGAACCTGCATCTGCCTATCATTACATATTACAATCATTTTATTTGCATTCTGTTGGTACACTGAAGAGAATTACTGTGCATCTCTACTTTAATTTGATCTTTTTGGTTTGTATTCCTTCTCAATAGATGCTGCTGAAGCTAAAATTAGGGGAAAGAACTATTCAGTGTCTGAAGGAGGCATAAAACTGTTTTCCTGTTTAGTTGATGGAAACCCTGAACCTAACATAACATGGTACAAGGGCAGTAAAGCAAGTGGAACAGTGATTTCCATTGCAAAACAGTTGCAAGCAAGGGAAAGTGGGTGTTACACTTGCTCTGCAAGCAACTCTCTTGGAACGCCAGTGACCATCACACAGTGTCTGATAATGGGTAGGTCACTCTTACCTCTAGCAAATAGAAACATCTCCAGGGATTGTGGGCCTCGGAAAGCATCTCTAATATTACTCTAGTCTCTGTCCTTAAACTGACTAACGTCATTTTAACTCCAGCAACTTGGATTAAACCTTCCTCACCTGTGGCCCGGGGGATGAAGATCTGTTGTCCTAAACTCCGCATTCACGTAAGAACTAGTCAAACTCGCTGCTAATGAATTGTGGATCGTAACCCGTCTTGAGGGAGCAAGGGTTTCATAACCGAGCGCAGATAGTTCTTAATTCCACAATAACACAATAAGCTTGAGGTGGTTGTTGACAGCATCATCATCACTTCATTGTACTAGATGTAGTAATCAACTACTAGGTTTTCACCTGTAGGCAGCAGTACCATTAAATAACCGGCGAAATCTTGCCAATGTCCTCTGAGTGGTTCGGCCCTTTTTAGTGGTTCAGGGGCCCAAAACTCTCACATTATCCGACAGTTAGCGTAGGACAGCTCTCGGTCCATCAGGAGCAGCAGCCACCACAATAGGCCATTTCCGAGTTCAGGTCTGCCTCCTCTTCAAAGCGAGTCTAAGTGCGAAGTTTTTGTTATGAAAATTAGTTTTCATTCATATGTAAAGTAGAACTAATTACAATCACAGAAACTTCGCACTTGGACTCGCTTTAAAGAGGAGGCAGACATGAACTCGCAAATGGCCTATTGCTGTCTTGCAATCACCTACGAAGTGTAAAGATTGCGTACTGATGGCCACCGAATCACACAGATTGAACTAAACACAACAGTAGCCTTTACTTTACTCGCACGCCATGACACACGAAAGAGCATGGTTTCACATTTCCCATGAGTCTATGTAAGCGCGCGATTGCTATAGAGTTCCGGTATGAAAACTTGAGTTATTTCCGGTTAAAAGGTTATCAATACATTATATGCCTTCCTTTCTTTAGAAAAAAAGTATAGTGAAGGAAAATATCAACAAAATACATAATATGAAAAACCGTTCCACACGGACTGCGCAACTAGAAAGACACTGTCCAGTTCTACTAAACTATAAACTAAACCAAGTCTACCAGAGTTCAACACAGGCTCAATGCGTCAACAGAGTCTACTTGATAAAGTACATAATCCTTGTATTTCTCCGGCATTCTGATTGTCCGCCTGGGTCGTGATGTTTCTGTACTTTCTTCCAATGTACCTGAGTCAACCGCTTACAGCCTCTCCAACCGCTGAGCTAACAGCCTTTTCACTTACATTTTGTGTATTTACACTCCTGTGTATCCTCTGGTGGGTTGTAACGTTTAACAAAAGAACTGTTCCGCCTGTATTCCACGCCCTCCTTCGACCGAACAGTCACCTCACGGCCTTCCTTAGTTTGCACTGTGTATGGCTCACTCTCAAAATTTGCTTCAAGCCTACCAGACGTTTTTGTGTTCTTTAGTAAAACGTGGTCTCCAAGCATCACAGGATTATCTACAGCACCTCGTCTGTTGTCAGCATATGCCTTGTGGATCAACTTGTGATTCCAATCATTGTCTCTTACACCATCATTCAACAGGTTATCAGCTCTCTTCAGCTCTGGAAATCTAGTTTTCAGTTCTCTACCGAACATGAGGAAAGCAGGAGTAACTCCTGTGCTTACTTGTGGTGTGCTCCTGTACGCGAGCAGAAACCTATTAAGTTCTCCCCGCCACTCTTTTCCTTCAACGTGAGCCACTTTCAAAGCCTTTAGAAGCGTTCTATTCTGTCTGTCGACGTGCCCATTGGCGTGCGGCCACAGCGGAGGAGATTTCCGGTGTTCTATTCCGTGGTCTGAGAGTAACGTCTTAAACTCCTCGCAGCAAAACTGAGGACCATTGTCGGACTTGAGAGTAAAGGAATATCCATATCTTGAAAATATCTGTGTCACTGCATCTACCACTTTCTTGGATGTGGTCGAACGCATGATTTCCACCTCATAGAATCTGCTGAAATAGTCCACGACTACAAACAAACTTTCTCCCGTCGGAAGAGGACCCATCAAGTCTATGGCTATATCCTGCCAAGGACCGATAGGTGGTTCCACGCCTTTTATCGGCTCTGGAGGCTGTAACTCCCCTACAACCTGGCATCCATGACAAGACTTGCAGACTCGTTCGGGGTCTAAGTCCATTTTTGGCCACCAAACCTTTGTTCTGAGGCGTGCTTTCATCTTTACGATGCCCTGATGACCCTCATGAGCAAGACGTAGGACCTCTCCCCTTAAAGCCTCCGGTATGACAATTCGAGTGCCACTCAAATACGCAGGCATCCTACATTGAGACCAGTCCCCACTTAAAATATACTGTCTCAGACTAACCATCTCTGGATCACTCTCAGACACCTCTTCCACTTGTTTACCCGGAAAGAACGCTTTTGAAGTAGCCGCTCTACGTGTGCTGTGTCCCCTGTAGAGGCTTACATCTATACCTGACTGAAAAACAACATTCTCATTCCATCTTGCTATAGTATCAGATGGCATATCGCTTACAATATGAAATGAATAATTACTGAGTACACTGTTTGGTGGTTCCATGATTTAGGAAGCCCTCTTGGAAATTCCGTGTTGTCCAAGGGTTTCCCTGATAAACTCCAAGCGGCCAAGCGAAGCTGTCTACGTAAGGGATGTCGTTCAGTCTGAAAAAGGTGTCCACCTGAGTGAAGAGGACTGGAAGTTCCGAGAGTAGACTCAGAAGTGTGGGGTACCACGACTGTGTCAGCCAGACGAGAGGAATTAACAATAGGCGCGCTTTGTCCCCCTCGACTTTGGAAAGAACTCGCGGTATAAGGATAAAAGATGGAAAAGCATAAGGGAGCATTATATACAGAACGCCGCATTTGAAAGAGCGATTTATTGAAAAGAAAAAGACACATCTCCACGGAGCCGGAAGACTGAATTGCACATGTTACATAAATTTTAAAGATAAAACTAATAATTCACTACATATAAATATGATTCAAACATTCATAAATCTTCTAAATCTGGTCTTCGTTCTGTTCGCGGCTTGCTCTTTGGACTAAATCTGTCTCATGTGGTGTAGTCATAAGTGAAGAGACGAACACTCTTCCATTGCTTTTTACTTAATGTCCTTTATTCACTGAACGGTTATCTTATATCGTAACACAAAGATCATTCTACTTCTACTTGGTAACAGTGCTTTCACATCATGGAATAGGATGCAGTAGTTTCACGTAAGGTGATCATCATGATACATGTCCTTGTTGCAGTAGTATTACTGGTAATCAATACACTACATCTTAGAACCGAAGGCCTCCATTACAAGTGCTACAACCTAACTGTAGTTCAGGAGCAAAAAAAAGTTGAGGAGCCGTTAATCTATAGAGATCAAAACTCTTTCAAGTTGAAGGAAGACTTCTTGTGGGTTCCGTCACGCCGAGGGCCTAAAGAAAAAGAGGCCGATTCTATGGCTGCTGGCCCTTTCATCATGGTATTCAGTTCCATAACAACAGGAATTTAAAGGTTGGGTCAATACGAATGCGCGAAAGAGGATCGCATAAGAGAATAGGACATGGTCGTGATTTGTATCAGCAGTAAACCTACCAAGGCATTGTCGATCATTTTTTGACCCTTCGGATATTTGCAGACGGTATTCCTAACCAATCAATTTTGTCTGGCCTCACCTTTCTCTCACGGATATAAAATTACAAAATTGCCCACGTGAAACAGCAGAAGGAGAATTTGCCTCGTGGCAAGAATTTATTTGTCTTGTCCGGTTGCTTTGAAATGTCTACGATGGAAACTTCGACGTAAGAACTGAGGATATGTGTTTCTTACCATTCATCGTTTTTTTTATGGAATTTCATTTTCTGCATGACGGAGATTCTTATGTTTCTATAATAGTGGTCCAGAAGTCTTCCCGGTGGTCCAATTTCTCAGCTTTTTTCGGGAATAACTTTCAGTTTTAACTCAGCTGAAACATGTTATTTCGAGTTTGTTTCAATGTGCAGTTGAGGGAATCTATTATACTCTGGCACATTGGCCTTTTTAAGATGAAGGGTAGATGATCGTGTTCGGAAAAAAAAAAAAAAAAAGAATTGGGGAGAATAGGCCAAATCGGCGAACTCAGTGTTGCACCCAATTCAACCCTTTGGTGATAAAATTACGTTTTTTACATGTATTTCGATATCTTTTATATGTGAATGCTATATCATAGTGCAAATGACAACACACAAGGAATCTTAACCCCAGGAGATTTGAATTGGGTACAACATTGAGTTAACCGATTTGGTCTATTGCGGTTTATTAAGTGTAAATTAAGGGGGTTTAAGAAAAAAGCGCGGCCCTGCACAATATATCCCTTGACTTACTTCGCATAAGTTAAAACAATTAGATTTCCGTTCGAAGGAATTTGATCAATTCGCTTGTACAACTTAAAAAATACTTCACTACCCGTTACCTTTTACCCGCGTTTGTATGTAGCCACACCATTGCGGAGACAAAGAAAAAATCATGCAAAATGTGGGTGACCCCCTTACAACGTTTCAGGTCATCCTCCATAGCTGCTAGCGTGTTGTAAAATTCTTGTCACTTCACTTATGCGAAGTTCAATAACATATATGGAAGCCTTTTGCTCTAGTCATGCCAACCCTCTGTTTGTTTGGCTAACGCTTCCATCGGGCAGATAACTTGTTTGGATCTTCCCTGGGGTTGATCCAGGGGAACTTTTGGTGCCACAAATGGTACCGATTTTGCTATTTGACCAGCTGTTATCTGTCTCTTGGAGGTACTCTGAAAGGTTAGGTCTTGTTCCGTCATTTACCCAAAAAGACGTCCCCCTGAAAGAATGTCTAGAATAACCTTTCACAAAGGCTGACTGAAACCCATCCTCGTCCTCATTGTACAGTTTCCAAACAAATGACAAGCATAAACCTGAGTATTTGCACAGAACTCTGCAATTCCATGAACATACACACACATGTTCAATATGGCCCCTCGCAGCAGCTCCATTATGGATTGCGGGTTAAATAGGCAATTCTCATTAAAATTTGTCGAACGGACTTGAAGGATAATTTCAAGTAAATTACTTCTGTGACCTTTACATTTCCTGTTAATTTTCCTTCTGTTAGTCGCATCTTCTCTATCGACAAGGACACTGCAAACTTCTCCAACTGGTAAGAACCTTAAACTGGATGTAACAAATTAAAACGAAACTATTCTAAGCCACTCCAGTAATTATAAACCGTTATCGAGTTTCCTTTAGGTTCTTTTAAATTACAAGTTCATGCGCCTTCAGCAGAACAATACGGCCATGACGTAATCCCCATCGTACGAAAACTTATTGTTTTTTTGTTACAGTACAGTAAACAAAATCCTCAAGCTTTTTTCGTTTTTTTGTAACATTCGATTCTTTTCAACTCTGCCGGATTTGGCAGCGATGTCGCCTGTTTTACCTTGATTTTGACTCTGATTTGCACGCTTAGTTGACACCACAACTAAATTTACACTCTATAAAGTACGAATCCTCCTTCTGTAAAATCAGAAGAGAGTAACATTTTCGATTTTAATGACACGTATCACAAAAACTCTAAGAATTAACGAGTATAGGGAAGTGGGAATCCATGTGTTTTTACTGTTACAGAACGAATGGAGATCATTAAACAGATTACTTTAACCATTACAAACATGGACTGTAATGATTTTTCAGAAGAGGAGTTCCGAAAAGAGGTATGGCTAACATATCTTAGGCTTTCCTCTATCGGTTATTAAGAAAACCTTGTTATTCCAAGTTAAATTTGATTAATCTTAATCAACAATTATCAGACAGACTTGGTAATCGAGGCAGACCAGTCCTACTCATTATCATTATAATAGTAATAATAATAATAATAATAATAATAATAATAATAACAATAATTGTTGTTATTATTATTATTATTATTATTATTATTATTATTATTATTATTATTATCGTTATCGTTATAGTCATTGGAAACAAAAGTAAAACGGGAAAGGACGTTAACAGGAAAAGAATAGACATTCCAAGTATTACAGCACAAACAAAAGTAAAGGCAAAAGTAATGAGGAAGACGTGAGAATGGTCGGGGGGGGGGGGGGGGAGGAGGAGGGAGAACTAAGATATAGAAGCATTAATACACATTATGAGTGATATTTCATTAATGAGCTTATCGCCTTGATGTAAAAACAACAGTCTTCATTGCTTAAAATGTATAAAAAGATACTATGAATCTCTTTCTTGAACACTCGTTTAGGTAATTGCCTAATGCTAATAGGTATCTCGTTCCGACATTTAACTGCAACGCGAAAAAAAGACTTCCTTTCAAATTTAAATTAGATTACATGATATAAAAACTCCTTAAAGAGGACGACCTCGTATAATAAGAAATGTATGTCCGAAGTATAATGAAATAAATTGAAGATATTAACTGGAGCAAGTTTATTTTGAACATTATGCATCAAGGCTATCGCATTCATGTAATACAATAGATTTATTGATTATAAGAGAACTCAAGCAACTCGCCTGAGCAGTCACTTTCGTTATGAAGCGTATCTGTTTACAGGTGGGTTATTTTTGTTCTAACGCCTCTTAATTCAAATACTGCATACTTATTGAGCACATCTGGTGAACTTCCCTGTAAATAACAACAAAATAGGGTTAATTAATCTAATTTGCTCTTCCCTGTCTGAAGCATGAGCAAGATTAGGGAAAGGGTCGTACCTCTTGTTGAACACTCTATTTCATTGGCTGTATAGTGTCGTACTTCCTATTGTTTTCTGTGCTTCACTGTTATCTTTGTCGTCCTGTTATTCTTTTGGCCACTCCTGAAGCCCGTTCAATGAGGTACGACACAACCCAAGATTAGCGGAGCAGGAATTGAGAAAACTATGTAAGGCCCGATGAAAATAACTCAAGCACTCGGGAGCTGTGAACGTTTGACAGAGGATGTAAAATTATGGGGTTATTTTGGAATAGTTTATTGCATACTTTAGATACCTGCATTTCCTATCCTTACAGTTATGGATGTTACGTTTGTTTTGTTCCTTTTTAGGTTGAAGAAACACTCCAACCATTTGAACTAAACAGTGTTGAAATGGAAACTCGGTATATCCATCAGCCATTCTAGTTTTCCACGACACTTAATGTGATGAGTCATGACTACCGTTACCTCTCTGGTATTAGTTGCACTTCAGTATTTGGTGTCATTTTTAAAGGCATTTTGCCGTATGTATTGATTTCAGGTGTGGTAGTGTGGTTGTTTACCTAACTCTACGATTCCTTCGGAGTGTTCGTGGAAATGAAGCAATTTCTGCTCTGGTGGATGCTGCCAGGCAAAACAAATTCGGAAACTTTATCGTGGATCCCAATTCCATAAAAGAGCTTTTATCACCCGAAATGCGTTCAACAATTCCAACTACCGCAAGAACAGCAAAAGGTAAAAAAACGCGCCTTGATTAGTCAATCTGATGTGGTGTGAAAGTTGGAAAATCATGATGATGATAGTGACGATAGGGATCTATGTCCTTATCACGTTGTTCCAAATATGAGGTTATTTGTAAAGTTTCATATAATGAATTACGTTATTTCATATTTTTCTTAGTAGAAGACAAGTCCCCCAAAAATGACATAACTTCGTGGGCCGTCATTGGAGGTCTTGTCGTAATCATCATTCTACTGATAGCGGGCCTTGTCTGGCAGTGCAGAAGGCGAGGTAAATGATTTGATGAATCTCCCAAGATTGTGTTTCCATTTTTTGAGCTTAATAGCAGATTTAATCTTCTTTTGACAGGCATTGCTGGAAGGGAGAGGTACGTGTCTTGATTTTTTTTGTCCATTGAATGCGAAGATAAGAGATCTGGCTGAACGTTATGGGGAAAATTACAGTTTTCTGTAAAACGCTTAGTGCTAGGCATGTTGAACTACACCAAGGGTTAAGAATTCTTCAGAATTATAGCTGTTGAAAAGAAGAATAAGAACCTTTGCGACTCGTCGAAAGTTGTTGTACTTGATAAGGCAAGAATTCACAGGAAAAGGGCAGTAGGCATATTATTATTGAAGTGCCACTTGGGTTTTGGCTGAAAGATCTTGGAAAACACTCCCCTTTCATCGCAAATGTCTGGAATTTGCTAAAAGAAACCGAGGCTGCTTTCCAAATGACCGTTTCGTATAGGTGGTTTGCAGACAATCTCTCACGGTAGGCTAACATCGCAATATTGCAATGCACAAATGTCGGTGGACGAACAAACAAAATGAGGAAATTTAGAAATATATTATTTTAATCCCCGAACATGGCGGCGATTACATAATTTGAAAGCCACCTATTATGTTCACCCTTATGTTTTTTTTGTCGGTTTTTCCACAAAAGGAAACGCATGTCCAAGATGGCGTCTTATCCTTTAAAAAATATTTCATAGAAAACACAAAAGTAGATGTAGACGCAAAATAAATTTGGAGAATTAACATTCTTCGCCCATTCTCTGATTATATTCTTAGACCATATCAGGTTCCGGGAGATTTCAATGCGGAATTTTATGAAGTGAGTTTTCTGTAGCCATACTCACCGTTACGTAACCTATTGTCATTTTTGGGCCAACCAGAGGTTTATTGACTGTCTAAACAAAGGGCGTTTTTGTTCTGTGGTTGGCAAACTTTAATATGAAAAAAGATTGTTTATAAACAGTAAATATAACTATTTTAATTTTATTTTTGATTTTACTTCGTGATTGGTCCAGGTAGCTAGGAAGCCACGTGAGTCGCGTTCGGTCATGCATCGAGCAGTCAGGCCGACGAAAGTTGTCCTCCTGTAATTTAATAAACGAGACACTGTCTCAAGAAGACGAAACCCCCCTCCTTGACGATGGACCTCTTGAGGACCGCACAGGAGTTCCACAGGGAAACATTGTACGACCAATTTGAACTAAAGAATGTCCGCAATGAGCGCGTTGCTCAAACGACTCCATAATAGGGCGGACAAACAAAGTGACGATGACGCAGAATCTGATTCAAAAAAATCGCGCCCTTTGCTTGCACTAGGCATTTTCAGTGATGCAAATTACCTTCTAACAGAGGACGAAACTGGTCAAAATACATTACTGAACTCGAGGCAGAGTCAGGACGACATGCTTGACAATATTTTTCAGTCAGTGGACGAGACCGACCGAACCGCCAAACCGGTCTCAGACAAGTTAGCAAACTTCGCTAATAAAAGCTGGCTACACAAACCTAGCGATGACCAGCTCAAAACGAAGATAGAGAAGTACCACCACCCAGTATACTGTGGCAAGGTTGTTGTCCCGAAGGTTTACGAAGATATTTGGAGGAAGCTCCCAATGCAAGCGCGAGAAAAAGATCTCAAGTTTTCCCGCCTTCAATCAATCATAGCAAAGGTAGGTTATATAGCTGTAAAATCTACAGATTTACTCCTCAAATTGAAAGCTAGCGATGATAGCACCATTATTGCCAAATTTTAATGACCTCGTGGTAATGATCACGGATGCCATCGCTTTGCTAGGGCATACTAGCTTTGAGCTTTCGCAGCTCTGTCGTGGAGACAGCAAGGCAAACCTTCACAAGGACTATGGTGACCTCTGCTCGGCCAACGTGCTCGTGACCCGAGCTGCAGACGCAGTTGACGCACATTGGAGCTACTAACAAGATTAATAACGCTACCAGTTCTTCTCATTCTCAGAGGCGTACATATTACGGCCAAATTTTAGCCAGAACGGGTCTAAGCAACGTAGCAGACATTTTTTATCGCGAATGACCGCGACACAAGTCCAAGTAATTTCACCCTCGCACGAAACGTGTGGACCAAGAACAGAGGAAATAGAGCCCTTTGTTGACGCTTTGCCCCAGCTTATGGTAAGTGAATACCGTTCAGGCTGGTTAGCTATGGTACTCCACGCTCAGACAAATCGGGCATTTATCTGTTGCCTATATATTGATGAGTCATATTTGCAAGCTGACCTTTATGACCACTGTGTTCAAAATGTTACTGATACAGTTACATTGTTTAATTATCTGGGGCTTGTCGTACACCCCGACAAATCTATTTTGGAACTTACACAGCGACTGGTTTTTCTGGGTTAAATTTGGACTCTGTTGTAATGAGAATCTGTCTCACTCCTGACTCACTCCTTAGGCTTTAAAAATACCTGTCTAGAGCTCATGGATTCAGCCCTATCTTCGATTAGAAAGATAGCAGAAGTTTTAGGGCTTCTCACATCCAGTTTTCAGGGTGTAATGTAAGGGCCTCTACGTTTTCACTGGATTGAAATGGATAAAACGCAGGCCCTGCGAGGTCTAAAGGTAATTTTGACAGTCCCATGTCCCTATCACCGGAAGCGATAAGTGATATTCGGTGGTGGATTGAGTCCATTGAGACAGCGTTTAACCCAATCAACCATGATGTGTCACAAATTACTATGACTACCGATGCGTCAAAAACAGGATAGGGGTGCACATGTCAGGGTACTGCAGACGAAGCAGAAAATCACTTCTCAAACTCATAAATACTTCATACGGTTATTAGCCAATCGGAATGCCCCATTTTGGTCAGGTGCATGTATCTTGATACCCAATGAAACTGCAAATCAAGAAACACCCGTGTTAGTTCAAAAACTGATCAACGTACTGAATGAATGAATGAATGAACCTTTATTCTAATAAACCTTTGAAAAAATAAAAAACACATACATGAATAAACTACCCGCACACAATGCATTTTAAATTTCCCGAATACTCAACATAGAACTTTCGCAGTATCTTTTATCATTAGCGTACAGAGGATTAAAACGAATTTGGACTCCCCACATTTCAGCAACAGAGCATCCATTTCAGGAATATCTCTACTCAAGGCTTGAACCTTTTGTAGTTCGTAGTCTTTGAAAAGTCCACAGCGATCTAAATCTGCCCCTTACACCTCTCTTACCCTCAGCCATTCGGCGACAAGGTTCACAGCCCAAATTACCACCATGTGCCTGATAAAACAAAACATCATCATATTACACTCATACTTAGTTTAAAAGAAGGTTGAGAAGTCAAGTCCAGAACTCCTGCTTCGTGTTTGGTCGGGAGTTCCAAACACCTCAAAACACTGAAAGCACTCCCCTATGGCGTCGTGCTTTCATCTGTTTCTCATTGTTTGGGACCCCTGATGAAACACTCGCACTCGTTTTTGACATCAACTACCTTGAAACAGTCTTTTTCTGATAATATCAGGGAAATCAGTCACAGTCCTCACTGATAATCAACCGCAGTGGCATGCCTGAACCAAATGAGAACATGCCACTCAATAACAGATTAGTTCTAAATATTTGGGAATGGTGTATATCTCACAACATCTTTATTACCGGGAATAAACAATGTTCCCGCAGATGCCGACTCGCGCAAAGCGCGAAGGGGAACTGAATGGAACCTTAATCCTGCGATGTTTCAGGAGGGCGTAGCAGCGGCTAACTTCCAACCCGATATTGACCTTTTTGCATCACAACTAAATTAGAAATGTCAAAGATATGTTTCTTATCACCCTGACCCTGGATCATATGCTGTCAATGCCTTTCATTTACCGTGGACGAATTTGGCTTTCTATGCCTTAGCCCCCTTCTGCCCATTTTAGGTCTTGCAAAAAGTGCAACAAGACGAAGCGAAGGGCCTTATTATTTTTCCTCACTGGCCAACTCATCCGTGGTGGCCATATCTTGCTAAAATGCTCATTTCACCTCCTCTCATTCTTCCCATGGAGAAAGACACTTTGTACCTACCGTCCAATCCCGACCTCCTCCATCCACTGTACAAAACAATGAAGCTTTTGCTCTGCCATTTGTCGGGGACCACCTAACAAGTCAAGGCCTTTCAGTGACAGCTTCAAATGTTATCGTTCGAACATGGAAGCCAGGAACCCAAAGGCAGTACAAATCTTACCTACAACAATGGCAACTCTCTTTTCGTGAACAAATAATTAACCCTTTTGCTGCATCTGCAATTGATGGCACAGACTACCTGGATGATCTGCACCAGAAGCAAGTCTCTTACAGTGCCATCAATGCCGCTCGATCTGCATTGTCCACTGTGATTTTACCTGATGACTCTGGTTCATTTGCAAACCACCCACTGCTGACAAGGTTTCTTAGAGGTGTCTTTCATTGTTTCCTCCTTAGCAGGGGATTTAGGATGTTTCTACAGTCTTGTCGTGTCTGAAAACTCTCCACCCACTGGAAAGCCTAAGCTTGCAACTTCTGACACTTAAGACCACCATGTTGTTTGCACTTCTTTCTGGCCAAAGATGCCAAAGTATACATGCGCTAGATGTTTCCCATATGACACTTTCTCAGAACAATTGTGTATTTTACATATATAAACTGCTCAAATGCTCCAAACCAGGCAAACGCCTGGACTGTCTGGAGTTTCGCGTTTTCGCAGAAGACAAAGAGTTGTGTATTGTTACAGTTCTTGCGGAGTATATTACACGTACCAAGTCAACCAGAGGGTCTTTTACCCAGTTGTGATTAAGTTACTGTAAACCGTCCACACCTGTATCTATCGATACATTGCTCGTTGGTTAAAAAAGGTTCAAGAAAACGCTGGTATTAATATTGATAAGTATGGTGCACACAGCTCCCGAGAAGCTTCCACATCTCCTACCAAGGCTGCTTATGTCTCAGTAAAGATCATCATGGGCGCAGCCGGATCGACCAATGCAGGAGCTTTTTCCAAGCTCTATGATAAGCCAATCAAGGCCAGTGAATCAGTCAGTTTTGGTATCGATCTATTGAAGGCCTACTCTTGATGTTAATAAAGCACCAGTGTTACCAGAAGAGTCTGCTGCATTGCATTTGTCGCACTGCACTTGTGCTCGTGGCCACCTGCTGTTAAGTCTCACGTGACATCGTACCGACTTCGACCAATCACGAAGTAGAATTTAAAAATTAAACGAGGCTTACCTGTGAGGTGAAGTTTGATTGTAATTCTGAGAGTTCTTGGTCAGGAGCGGGGAAGTCACGCGCACGCCACATGTGATATGTCGTTCTCACTCCCTACCCTCACGCTTGGACTGGCCATGAGCACTGGATACTTTAAAGACTGATTGCTTGCTTACCACGCACTATCTCACTTGACCACTCCGCTCCCGATCAACAACTCGTAAAATTACAATCAAAGTTCTCCTTAAAGGTAACCCTCGTTTAATTTTTAAATTTATGGGCGGCATTACGTTCCCCAATTGTTTGAAGAATAGATTGAATGTGTTGTGCAAAGCGCTGAAGGCAATTGCAATATAATGTCATAAATCCAAAATTTTGGGCCCCAGGAAATTTGAGAACAAAATGCAACTTGATAACTAATATTGTTTTCTCAACATCTTTAATATAATCTGGAATTTCCAAAATTAAAACTTGTTTTCTTTGTTAAGGCATGAGTTGCTTATTTAACAACGTGCAAAAACAGTGATTTTTTGAGAATACTTCAGTTGTTTACCTGTTTCCAGTAACTAATTTAGGTAATGTGTAAAACACCCAAATGGAACTCGGATCTTTTCTGAGCTGTGCGATTTGAACCCTCGAACGTTCTAACCACTGAGCTGCTGGGGCCGTTATATGGAAAGAAGGGATTATTTGAGGGGTTTCACCAGAACCGCATCATGCTTTAACGTTTTCAAATGAAGATCCACCTAGATCTTAGGGGGTTGTGGGTTGAAATCCCATCTTTTAAAACCATTTTTCAGAGCTTAGAGGCATTACCTTCGTTACTTTTGGAAAGAGAAAAACAGCAATAAAAACCAAAAATATTATTGTTTAATCAAGCGAAAGAATAGTAAAGCATCTTAACAGTCATGGGGGAGATTGAAGCCGAGAACTTTTACTTTTTTTCAGAACTATACTATGGACGAAATCAATCCCGATGGCGTTCAACCGAGTAATTCCAATCAACAGATCGAAAAACCCACTGAACCTGCATATACACCCTGTCAAACGGGCACTCAATATGACATACCACCAAGTAGATCTAAAAGCTGCCCTCAGGATGATGAATATGCACAAGTTGATATAAGAACAATTTCATGGGAAGTAGCAAGACACGACGTCAAAGTGGGGGAAACCATTGGTGAAGGTGCTTTTGGTCAGGTTGCCAAAGGAACGGCAGATAACCTTCCATTCCATTCTCGCAAATCAATTGTAGCTGTTAAAATGTTGAAAGGTAAAGATTGGTATAAGAGGAGTCAAAATCTGCAGGCTTTTATTATTAAATTCTCGCCCCTGACTATTCTCAACGCGTCGTTGCTCCTGTGGCGTTTCAGTGCCAATGCCGTCTCTTTCGGTGCCACCACTGCGTGTTCAACACATTTAGAGGCCTTAGGCCTTTTTACTCCTCTCAGGGCTCTTTTGGTGGGGAGCCAGAAAACAGCGTTAAGTAGAATCATGGCGGGCTCCATGGCGCTCGTGTGTATTTTAAATTTAAGGCCCCTTCGGCTGCTCCCATCAACCGGTTCCGTCGATGTCACATCACATGTCCTATTTTGCATTTATAAGCCATTTGCCGCTGCCTTGCATCTAATTGCTGCTCACGGAACGCAGGTCTATCGGCTGGCAAAATTTGTCGTCTTTGAGAAATCTCGCTTGGTTGATGTCATTGTTGTGCGTTTTGGCAAAGACTTTGCCGAGACATCCCAAAGTCACTGCTTTTTATGTCGTCTCCGTAAAACTCCTTTGGCACTCAGTTCACCATGACACCCACGTTCAGGATGTCAGGGTTGACAATGTTTTTTTTTTTTTGCTGTCCTTTTGTCCTTCTGTGAAATGGCAATGAGAAGCAAGGAAAGGGGTTGAACGGAGCGACACTTGGTGTTCACCATGTTTAGCTTAAAGTTGGCGCCTTTTGAAAAAAAGGACTACTTTGTCTTTCGAAACGTGGTCCTATGCAAACTATTCTGCTGGAATAGGCGAAGAAGGCAGAGTCTGCGAGGGTCTTGCCACGAATCACTTCGTATTCGATTTTGCTGTTTTCCAGTTTGTAGGCCAGTTTTCTTGTGTCTGAACCCCTCACGATGTGCTAGGTCGAGGTCAAAGCACATGTCTGACAGGATTTTATTGTCAAGCCAAATGCCGTACCAGCTGCAGAAAATGGCGTTCAGTTATGTTTGCTTTACACGCTCGAAATGAGTTATGAGGATTTTGAGCATATCGTTGCTTTGGTTGCCCTCTAGAATCATGTTGAAGGAAAATAATCCTCGATGATTTTGTAGGTGTTGTAGCCGACCTTGTCCTGTAAAAACTCTCTCAAAAACTTAAAAAAAAGCTTGGGAGACGTTCTGGATGAAATAGTTGTTGGCGTGGCCAACAGCAACATTGATGTTTAACCTCCGTGGAAGCTAGCCGGGGGCTTTGTTTGCCACAAAAGGTTTGGAGGTGACAACTGCAACTTCCTTTTGCACTTTATCGAGTTAAGAGTTTTCTCCTTGTGCGTTGGCTAATAGTTTAATTGAACAGCCTCCATTACATTTTTTCCAGAAAAAAATATAAACATGACAACAGAAAGTTAACGCGATCCATTGCTCCCTCATCAAGACAATGATGGTGATGTTGATGATGATGATGAAGATACCACGGAACCGTTCTTGTTCGGGTGTTCATCGACTCCGGCCCACACCAGCAAAGAAATCCCAATGAACTCGAGAACCGCAATACCAACTGAGGGGCCATAAGCCACGGAAACCTTCTTCATTGAGAGTGCGTGGGAAGGCGTCTTATGTGTTAACGGCAGAAAACTTAAGAAATGATGTAGCAACTGAAACTTTGGAAAAAAAATCCCCGAATCTCGCGAAAATGCCATTTCTCTAAACCTTGAGGTCTCAAAAAGTAGGCCTCCCACAAAAGTTATGGTGGTTGGAGGCCGTGGTGGTGAGACGTTCTAAAGCGGAAGGAAAAACCATTAAAAAAAAGTGGCATAAAGCGTTGTGAATGATTTAAGGACGGTGCCTACTAACTAAAGATATTTTAGCCCCGATTTATGATTGTGCAGGAACTGTAGATCTTAACAAGTGTTATTGAAATCCAAAAAGAAAATTGGGGGTAACCACGCATTTTTCAAAGATAATTCATGAATAATAAAAAGCTTTAAAATACAAAGCAATGTATGGCGTTCTTTCTCAAATTGAAGCTTTATTAAAATGCATGGTTACCCTCAATTTTCTTTTTGGATACCAAGAGTACTTACTAAGAACTACTTTCTCCGGATAGTCTTAAACCACGCAAAAATATCCCTGTATTAGTAAGCATCACCGATAGAAAATCCGAGTGTCTCGAGATGCGCAGAACGTATGCGCAAAAACAATAGTAGGCACCGTCCTTAAAGGGAGTAGATAAAAAGCGGAGAGGCTTCTCAAGGATTCCTTAAGATTTCCTTTTAAAAAGCCAGACAGGCGATCAGGCATTTTGCCGCACACTCGTGACTTCTGATTGTTGCAGCGGTGGCGTTTTTCATTGAAATGTGTCTCAAACACGTTAGCCACATAAAATCATCCACTGTAATTACAGCGTCAATGTCCACAAGAGCTTTGTTTAAATAGTGCTTGCCGGGAGTCTCGGGTTTTGGTCTCGGTTGTCCAATTTCTGTTGTCTGCACTAGCCCTGGTACTTGTTTTTTGCCGCACTCTTGGAGTTGGATGGGTGGGTATTTGGAAGATTCTTTTTGCATTTTTACTCCCCTTGTCTAATACTTCAACAATGGCTTTTATGGCGCCTTTGTTGACCCATTGTCCACTCCAAGCTAGCCGGGCGTGGCATGTTTGAGCCAGTTGTTTTATTGAAGCTCATTACAAAGTGCACTTGAGGTGGTGTCAAAGCTGTCATATGGCCTGCAAATTGTTACATTTCATCAAGTCGAAATAAAGCGATTTGATAACTAGTTTTAAAGTGAACGTCCTGCAACACCACCTTCCATTTGCTCCTCTCCCCCCCCCCCCCCTCCCTCCCTCCCGGGCGCACACAGATCTCGTATGGAGCGGCGAAGTTGTCTGCACACCACAGAAGCCCACCACCGGCATTGAATGAGACAATTGGGCGACGCCGCGGCGAGGAAAAGAGTGCTGTTAGGAATACAGGGGGCTTTTCAAAAACGCCCAAATTTGAACACTTTCTTGCCCGTTGGCCACAGGAGCCACGACGAGATGAGTATTCGCGAAAACATATCTGAAGGACTTTCTTCTACCCGTAAAATGGCGCAGATTTTAATTCTGCCTCACTAAAAGAAAGTCTGGATAATTTTTTGTTAGCTGAGAAATGAAGAAGATTTTAATTTCGCTGCCCGCACTGTGCTGCAAGTAGAATAAGAGGAGTCACAAATCTGTTGGTTAAAAGTTTTGGTTTTCTTTGATTTTTGCCAATTACTTTGACTTGACATTGGATGCACTAGCACAAGATTGAGTCTGCAACCAGTTACATTACGTATTTTTTTTTAGATTTTACCTTTGTTTTAACCGCTCACTTTATATAGATGATGCTACTGAATCAGACAAGAGAGACTTGAAATCAGAACTTGAGCTGATGAAGACCCTAAAGCCTCATCCCCATGTTATCGAACTGCTGGGATGCGTCACTGAAACGGGTATTTGTCTCTATGGATTATACAATAATAGTACTTCTGTAATAAGCTTTCTTCTCTCTATACTCATATGTTCCAATCCATAAATACTCTTCATCAGCAGTATCGTAGTATATTCCATCACCTTTCCGATCGTACGACAAGTGTTAAATTCAGTAGGTCTCGTTACTTCCATTATCTGCTTAACACTGTTATTAATTGCACTTAACGTGGCGTCTAAGAGAGAAGAAAAAAATACAACGTAGTTTCGAGACAAAGTCTTTCACAAGGAAGCAGTGGGCTGCAAAAGCGCTACGATAACCAACTGCTGCGTAGAGCGCAAAGATTCTGCAGTGTTGCCCTAACAACGGATTTTCCATCTCTTCATTTGTGATTAACGTCAACCCTTGCCATTACAAAGAATTTTCACTGATGGTAGTAATTCATTCCATTTTGCATTCAAGAACTCAGAAAAAGATTCAAAGAGATAGTTGCCAGCGCCATTTAACTCCTGGGTGCTCCGGTAAAAAATGGAAACTCTAAAATAAAAGAAAAATTTATACAACTTAATATAATATTATTTAGGATCCAGGCCTTTAATTTCTTATTGTACATGTGCGTACAAGTGCAAGTCATGTCGACCCGTTTCGTTATTCAAATGTTACATGTAACGTGACGGAATCACGTCTCTGTTCATACACAGACCAGAGTAGATGAAAGAATTGCATGTGGACAATCAATATGATCGTAGAGGAATAAGATAATATTGCCGACCGAATAAACGTCATAGCTATTTTTCATAGAGCCCCTATTGGTGTTGATCGAGTATGTCCCGTATGGTGATCTCCTTGGTTACCTGCGAAAGAGCCGCGGACTGAATGACACGTACTACAATAACCCGGATATCAAGCCCCAAACCAATCTGACGCCACAACAGCTAATAAAGTTCTCCTGGCAAATAGCTGATGGAATGAGCTACTTATCATCAAGAAAGGCGAGTGCGAGTGTAATGGCTTTCAGCATTTAAGAGATCAAACACAAATAGCAGTTTTTAGCGTATTAATTTGACTTGTAAAATTCATTAATAATTCATAAGATTTATGACCAATCAATAGGCAGTATTTGAGTCACATGTGCACATCTGTAAACCCCAATACAAATCAACTGTCTGAAAGCACGGGGAGGGATTGAATAGGTAGCAGGGGAAAGGCTGGGGTTGATGAATTACCAATCAATTGTATTAGTTTTTGATACAGACTCCTACTGGGCTAATTAACAATTATTCCATGAGCGCACGTTGGATATGAGATGGTAAATAGCCAACGAGGCGCGTAGCGCCGAGTTGGCTATAACCAGTCTCATATCCAACAAGCGCGAATGGAATAATTGTTTTATTAAATTCCTTTAAACTCCAAAAGTTTATAAAGTACGAAATGCGAGCGAAAAAAGCGAGCAAATCCGAGCGAAATAAAAAAAACTTGATGAGAAACGATGCGATGTCGTGCAACACCTTGTAGTCAGACACGCAGACTCGTCACAAAAACATTTCTTGCCTTTTCGCGTACTTCTAAACGTCGGAATTTAACCCAGCTGTCCAGAAAAACTTTTTTTTTTTTGCTTTCTTCAGAGAGAAATTTCGCTTTCCGGCGAAAAAACGTTTAGCTTGGCAACACTTAGATCAATCATTTACCATATAAGGTCAAACCAAGGTATATGAGCTGATAACCGAGATTGAGTAAACCAATCAGAGCACGAGAATTGCATTATCCCAGGTTGAGAATTTAATAATTATTGATACTTCTATTGGTATGCCATGCGCTCTCTTCTCTGGGACTTACAATATTTTTTGCATGCATATTCATTTACCAAATGAGAAAACAATCCATAGTTTCATTTCACAAGTACGATAAAATATTTGCGTGAGATCTGTATGGGCGTCCCGCTCATATTTATCTACTACTTATGGAGACATTAGAGAGATTAAGTATGGCGTTTACGTGAAATGGCAAACGCGAAACGGTTGGCTGCTTCTTGTCGTAAAAGCATGAAAATGATGTTATTCTAACTCGTCTCTCTCTTTTGAAAAGTTACTTGATACCTGCTGCTAACACGCAAGAAATGAGCTCATATCAAACGAGTTTCTTCCACTTTTGGCAAAACGCAAATTTTAGTCCGACGTTTGCCGTTTGCCGTTTGCCGTAAACGTGATGCTTAATTTCTCTATTAACATAAGCCTTAACAGTAACATAAGCATCACTAGCATTATCACCATTATTATTAACCATCTTCTTTGCCATGAGGTGTTGCTGTTGCATACTGCCAACGCCATTGTTAACTCTATCACCATTACTGTTGCCGTCACGCGCACATGTGACTGTCATTGCCATTTTCATTGAGCTTGCCACTGCCAATGTTTCTCTTCACTGCCGTGACCACTGACATTAATTCCCTTCTCTACCGACACTGATACTTGCTATTGCTACTGACATTTTCACTGTCTTTAACATTGCAACTGCAATGCCCGAAACCACTGCCATTGTCATTTCTAGTCATTCAACATCGATACCACAGTCTCGCCATTTTTCATGTTAGTGATATCGTCATTGTGAAAGTAATTGCCACTTACCTGAGACGTATGGTCACCAATGAGAAATTACGCTCCTTCAGATCATTCACCGAGATCTTGCAGCTCGCAATGTGCTGGTTGGGGAAACAGAGACTTGCAAAGTAACAGACTTTGGAATGGCTAGAAGTGTGGAAAACATTTATGAAAGAAAGACAAATGTAAGTACAAAAAACTAAGAAATAAAACCTGCTGAAAGTGCCTTTTTTTTGAGCACAAAAAGCAGAAAACATGCAACTTGTAATTCTTAATTGATTTCTTAATTGTTATTTTATAGTTTATGCATGTATGTATATATGATTTGATTTAGAATTTAATAGGTAGTATTTCTTTGTAAATAATGTCGTCTATTATTATTCATGTCTCCAAATTAGTATGGGATATCTCCCAAACTAGAAGGTTAGGACACGGTAATAAAGTTTTTTCTACTACTACTACTACCACCACCACTACCATCACTACCACCACTACCACCACCACTACTACTACCACTACCACTACCACTACCACTACCACTACCACTACCACTACCACTACCACTACCACTACTACTACTACTACTACTACTACAGTTACTGCTACTGCTACTGCTACTGCTACTGCTACTGCTACTGCTACTGCTACTGCTACTGCTACTGCTACTGCTACTGCTACTGCTACTGCTTTAGGCAGTCATTTGCAGGTCACGTGGGGGCTCTCGGCCAAAGAAAAGGAAGGAAAAATATATCGAATGATAATGGGGGTTCGCTCTCTTACTTCATACTCTTTTGCTAACTCGCACTGACGGATGACGGTTGACCTTAAAAAGCCACCGCCAAATGCCCTACACATTTGGTACATCTAAGTCATGCCAGAGTGCTCAAACTAGCGAGCTATTGAGCATGCGCAATTGCTAGCGGCAATGACTCATCCTAGTAGAGTGCTCCATTTGGACATGAAAGCCAAAGCTTTGTAATGGCAAAGAGCTATATCTTAAAGAAAAAACGCGCCGAGTGCGTTGTTGAGTTATATAAGCACGCGGGAATTTTTAAGAATACGAGAGAAGTGCGGAGAAGCACGAGCCAAAGGCGAGTGCTTCTCGCACTTCTCGAGGGTTCTTAAAAATTCCCATGTGCTTATATAACTCAACAATGCTCGAGAAACAAGTTTTTTATTTCTTTTATAAAATAAAAACGACCACGAAGGGACAAGAATTCGTCAGACAACAAAAATGAGCGCGCGCCCTAGATGGCGCAATTATGGCGCAATTTTTCCCTGATTACGTGATACGCGTGCGTTTCTTCTGCTTAACCATCTCGAATTTATTCATGTATATTATTAATAAGTAATCACATGTTTTTTTCTCGTGGAATTTGGAATAAATAAGCACTTTTAAATTTTTTCAAAGACTTTCCTGCCTCCTCGTTATTTTGGTCATTTAAAAACTCGAAACCGAGGTCAAATGAAGGAAATTCTTCAGCCATAATGGCGGTCTGGAAAACCCTCCGCGGTATTTTCAGCGACAAAAATGATTGACGTGGTTTGCGTGCATATGTTGAGTTATAAGGCACGCACCATACGTACGCTGCGTGCCTTGTGGAGTTCTAAAGAACTCGGCTTGACCAATCACAGTGCATGATTAACCTTGGTTATTTTATAAAACTGCATAAAGTACTGTTTCGGCCTTCTGGGCCTCATCAGCGCAGTGCTGATGTCTAGGATATGAAGTAAAGGTTAAAAACAACATTGAGAGACGTGATCCTCGCACTTAGCTGGGCAATTTGAGCAATTGTCTCTTCCAGATATTGCTCTTACCGAAAGTAAGAGCATCGCTCCGGCATCGGAGAGGTCACGGGTTCGAGTCCCGTTGAAGCCACATGAATTTTTCAGGTGTCTATAAGAGACCATAGGCCATTTCCGAGTTCATGCCTGCCTCCTCTTCAAAGCGAGTCTAAGTGCAAAGTGTTTGTTATGAAAATTATTTTTCATTCATATGTAAAGTAGAACTAATTACCATCACAAAAACTTCGCACTTAGACTCGCTTTGAAGAGAAGGCAGGCATGAACTCAGAAATGGCCTATTGCTTAAACTGCTCAGCTGAGTGCAAGGATCACTAATCTCAATTCGTACTAGTCGCAATGTTTGTTATCTCTTACACTACTAGGGTCGTCTGCCAGTTAAATGGACAGCATACGAATCACTGCTGTATGGAGAATATACCACAGAGAGTGACGTGTAAGTGCACGTGGATCTACTCCTTTTTACTTCAAGATTGAGAACCGATGCTTCCTCTGAATTCTAATGCACCTAGCAAGCTAAAATTTACACATGAATATAAGTGGGAAATGATGTTTTCTTTTCAACAGATGGAGTTATGGAGTTGTTCTTTACGAGATCTTTACCGTAGGTAAGAATCTGTGGACGCAAAAGTTTGGTTATTTACTGTCTTCGAGATCATCTCTTGTGGTGCTGTACGATACTCATAAGGGATTCAACATCACATTTCGCATATTACCTACTATACAAGAGGCAATCGGATTTGCTCGGTAGACTCGTGCTGCCAAATTTAAGAAAGCATTTAGCCCTCACCGGGCTGATAAGAAGCAAAAGCAATTCTTCATACACCACTAAGTTTTATATTAGGGGACCTGGTTTTTGGTTCTAGTGTAAGTCATAAATGCGTTGTGTTTTCATAACCAACAGGAGGCATCCACATGGACCTACAATTCACTTTTTCGTTTTCCTTCCAGGTGGTTCTCCATATCCACAGATGGATGGCCAAAATATCTTTAGTTTCCTTCGACGAGGTTCCAGGATGCCAAAACCGCAACACGTTGACAATGAATTGTAAGAAATAGTGCCCTTCTTTTGATTTGTACATTCTGCTTTTCTAAACTGAGTAATTTTACGTCATTTATCTTAACGGCAACGCCGCAGAGACATTAATGTGGACAAATACGCATTTTAACACACTTCTTACATCAACTTTAAGCACAAGAGAGTGCATTTAAGCCGCGGCTACACTAGCGATTTTTTGCTCGCGCCGGTAATGCGATTTTTTTGTCTCGTCGCCTGCGCGCGAGAGTGACTACACTTGTCACAAATTTTGGCGACAAACTGAAGGCTGCTCGAATCGCTTACTTCAAGAGACATGGGCACTATAAACAGACAATTCCTCCTTTACAAGGAAAGGTTACGTTTATACAAACGTTGGCCGTGTAGCACTTATATTTTAAACAGAATTAACTGAAGAGAGTGTAGTGTAACGTGAAGTGCCAGATTTCTATCCCATATGAACCATGTGAGCGCCAGCCCCACTGATGGAACTGGGCCCACACAAGGACAGAGAAAAACTCTGACCAGGGTGGGAATTGAACCCACGACCTTCGGGTTAGATCTCCGCCGCTCTACCGACTGAGCTACAAGGTCAGACGGGAGCAGGCCGTGGGAACTGAAGATGAATTCCTCCTTTAATTTCGTTTCATTGGCTAAATACTCTTTAGTCGCGTCCCTAGCGCGGGGAAAAAGTTCCAGGGTGGCTACACGGGCAACTATCTCAGCGATCATTTGTCGCCAATGTTTCAACTCTGTCGACTTTTTTCTAGCGACTTTCTTACCTGTCGCGTCGCCAGTTCAAAGGTGGCTGCACGTGTGATTTTGATCACGCGCTGGCGACGCGACCAAATTTGAAAAAATCGCATTACCAACGCGGGCAAAAAATCGCTCGTGTAGCCGCGGTCTTATTACTTCCTTATTTACTTGCAAGGCCGTTACTACCAATTCAATCCAGGGACTCTTCGCTCATATTGTACAACGAGAGCGAAAATTGGCTAATTGTGAAATGATTACAAAGGAGCATAGTTAATTTTATCTGAAGGGAAGTTTTGTTGACGTGGTCAGAGTACTTGTTAATTTGGTTAATAGTATAATGACATAGGTGGTTATTGAAAATTCTCTGCGCTGAGCGGTTGCCGTTGCGGTTTTTTCAAAATGGCCGCAAGCCGTTTTGTCGACGCGCCTCGGGGAAACATTAGGGCCGTTTATACGAGAGGAAATAAGCCGCGGCTAACTCTGGCCGCGGCTTACGTAAGCCGCAAACACCCCATATAAATGGTACAAAATCTACGTTCACGGCTTTCTCAAGCCGCGGCTTATCCTGGCCGGGGAGTTTATACTCGTATAAATAGTTCCTTTCGCGGCTTACGTAAGCCGCGGCCAGAGTTAGCCGCGGCTTATTTTATCTCGTATAAAAGGCCCTATTGAGATTCTCTGGAAACAAAATGAACTGTTTCACTGAAAGAAATGTATATTTCTCTATATGAAGTGCGGGTCATAGACGAAAGATAGAAATGACCCTCGCACTTATCTGGACGATTTAATCAATTGCCTCTTATTTTTATTTTTCCCCAAGGTATCAAATCATGATGAATTGCTGGAAAAGGGAACCTAACGCCAGACCGTCATTTGCTCATTTAACACAACAGCTGAAAAAGTTGGAAAACCAGCACAAAGTGAGGTTCTTTCTAAGACTTTGCAAACAACCTAATATCAAACGATTGTACACCTTTTAAATGTGTTCAACATAGTTGCACTTTCAGCAGCAACAAAGCCGCCATTGTTTCCCATGAAAAAAGCCGGCGTAGGCTGTGAAAAACGCATGGAAACCGTGACAAATGATAATTAGTTGGGGTTTTACGTCGTCACGAAGCGTTCAATCATTCGAGGCTTGGCCATGTTGGTTTTGGTTTTCTGACACGTTGAGGTAAACTATAAGTTTCTGTTTGATTAGTTTTAGACCCCAAAATGTATGTGGTTTCTTTCTTTACTGGAACAGCAACGTGGCATTCGTGAAGGTTTATCAAAACGCTCCAAACAAGCTTGGGCGAAGTTTGGAAAGCGCATGGTAGCTGTTGCGCAACTCGAGACACAGCTTTCTTTAAACTTCAACTTTAATCACCAATTTCTTCGCCTAAACAGACTTGCAACATGACCAAAAACAAAGGGAGGGAAATAAAACACGTCACTGAACCAAGCACTTGGAAGGAGAAGTAAAATGTCTCTCGCTCAGTTTCGGTGGTCTTTTAATTACCCTTATTTGCTTTATTGAGCTGTAACAGTGGGAAAAAATGTCAATTCTGGTTTAACTTCTTGCTTTACTACAGTGGCGCAGGATATCAAGACATTTCTATGTGTACTTTTCTTTTTTTTTTTTTTGCAGAGACTGCTGAACATGCATATTTACGAAAACACACTGTACGAAAACTTGGAAGACTTGAATGCGTAGAAAAGAGGGGAAACTAATCTCTCTCTTCTTTTAGAGGGAAATTTCAACTTTCTATCTTTATTCTTGGTCGTGGTAATGAATCTATCCTTATTCACGAATAATACATAAAACTTCAATTCTTCGCAACTCTTGAATAGTTCTCTCTTCACTTTTTTTGCCATACATTTCCTCAAAATCAGCTTTTAAAGCCCTGTTAAGTATTTTAAAGCAAAGCTCATAATCCTTTGGGCCGCGACTGAACCATTAAGCGGGATGTGCTTAGTCCGGCCTTGGATAATTGAAATAGTGATCTTATGTGGAAACAGGAATTAGGGATTATGGATGAGATCGATTGCTTCTCACTAGCGTGGGAGTGGACTAAGGGCGCGTTCGATTGACCCTATTCCGGAATAAGAATACGTGGAGTGATGATAGATCGGTATGTTTGGCGCGTTTCGAAGCAGCAAGGATAATAAAAAATTGTTAAAATGTTATTTAACAGCCATTTGACAATTTTAATGTGAATCTCCGTAAAAACGAAGGATATCTAACTTATATTCCATGTATTCCTATTCCGGAATAGAGTCAATCGAACGTGCCCTAAGTGTCTGCTATGTTTGAAAATGTCAGTTACCCAGTTTCTTAGACAAAAAAAGTGAGATATTAAAGATCAATCCATAGAAGGGAATTTTCATCAAGGAGAAGATTTATCTTAACTATAAAAATTACATTTGGGGCGGTCCACATAAGAACTAAAAATGGGAAAACTTTGGGAGGTGATGGAAGTGACATTTAGCTGTGTATACGAAGCGTTTTTATTTAATTACAGGGCGTTCGCGTTTCAAAACTAAGGCTTGACATACGTATTAAAATAGAATTATCACAAAGAAACTGTAGCATTAATCAGACTTGAATTTGCAAATATACAAGCTTCGTTTTTGGAGCAAATATCTTCTTCAATAGATTTGCCGTAGTTAAGCTTATCCGAAATGAAAACTCACCCTTTCAACAACTACAGAAAGTCTTAGGCGGCACAATTGTAGAAGAAAGAATTCACTTTTATAGGAAGAGGTGTAACCGTCAATGAACTGGGGTATTCTAAAGTTTCATTGTAGAGTTCAGTTTTAAAATTGTGTTCTTGTCCTTGTGGGATAGTTGCTACAACACAAATTAAAAAACTGGTAATTTGGAACGTTAAGCAAGTACGGACGACGGTGGCTACGAGAACGTCATATAACAATAGGTTTAATTGGCAAAAACAATAGTTCTGCACGCCCCGCACGTGCCTTTCACATTTCGATACATTTCTTTGCCGTTCTCGTCTTGACAACGAAGTGAAATGATCATGCGGAGGACGAGACCACCTGACGATGAATTTCAATTTCCTCCCTAAATATCCACACTGTTCTCACCAATTTTATTCTTGGATTGTGAAGTCACACTTTCCAAGCCGCGTGACTTGGAGTAATTACAAAATTATTACAAGAACGAACGGGAAATAATGTTTTTGGACAACGTTCACCTAGCCGTCGTCGTCGTGTTTGCTTAAGGTCCCTAATTTAGAGCTATCGACGACGTCAGGTACTGGGGTTAGAGGGCTTATTACTATGGGAATGTTTACGCGTTTACGCGAAGGAAGATCACAGAGGGCGAAACAACTTTTCAGTGTTGTTTTTTTTTTTGGGGGGGGGGGGGGGAGGAGGGAGGGCGGTGTTGATAGCTGCTTGAAAGTAGGTAGAGTGCATATTAAACATAAGTAAAATATTCTGGGACTTCACGTATCTCCATGTGCTGACGAGGGCAACTCATGTTTACAATGTTGTTTTGTTCACTAAATACTATTGTGTATTAGCATCACTCAACTAGTGGACTCATGCAAATCCTGTATTTTAATTGGCTAAGGTACTAGAGGACTATTACTCATAGTCCACGAGTAGCGAAAAGCGTGACGCTTTCTTTCGTTTTATTCCCAAATAAATATTTCTTCAACTTGCATTTGCAAACTTTATTATTGCATTTTCTTTCCGACTAGTTGGGTGATACTAACACAATTAGACCCTTCGCCCTCAAGGGCCATGGGTCACTAGCCTATTGGGTCAGTAAGCTATTGACCCGTAGCCCTTGCCGGCTACCGATCTAATTGTTAATTAGCGCTCCAATCAAAATCCTCGTTGTAAATCTATAAGTGACCTTAAGCAGGACGTCGACGACGACGACTACATGAACGCTATCTAAAAATATCATTTTCCGTTATTGTAATAATTTCGCGGTTTCCAGGTTTTTTGGCATAGAAATTGTTTCAACATTCCACCAAAAAAAATTGGTATAAACGGTGTGGATGTTTGGAAAGAAAATAGAAAATTTATCAACAGGTGCTCGGGTCCTACACGAAACTTGAAATATGGTCATTTTTTTGTCAGGGTGAGAACGGCCAAGAGGCTAACGGATAAGTGTCGTTCTCATAGCCGTCGTCGTCCGTTTGTCCTCTTTATTATATAGACAGGAACGTCTTACTGGAAAAAAAAAATCATACGAAATTATATCAGGGACCCGAGTGATGACGTCATTTCCCGCCTTTGCATGGTTGCGTGTGCAAACAGTCAATGAAAATGGCGAGTGATAGATTGGTGAAGTTTTCTGAAGATGACTTAAAATCCTTCTCGGGGAACCAGAAAATGCTATCACAAAGAATAAAACTTCACACAACTTAAATTATTCAAGGAGTTCTTTGCAAGTGAAGAAGAAATGCGAAAATTGAAGGAATTCCTGTTGCAGAGCTGCAAGAATTTGCGATAAAGTTTGTGCTCGGTGTTACAAAGAAAAATGGGAAGTAAAACGTTCCTGTCCATATAATAAATAGAAAATTACACGTTAACTCTAGGATGCGAATTTTATGTTCTCGTGAAAAGAACAATATCTTACCCGTTCGCTGCGCTCACTCATGAAATATTGTTCTTGCCACTGGATCATAAATTCTCCGTACCATAACTTCGTTACTAGTAGCTACAGAACAAACACTTCTCAAACTTACGTTTCTTTTGTTTTATGGTGGAGCATGCAAAAACTGACAGGAAAATGACTACCAATACTCCAACTAGGACTAATGCATATATCAGGCCTTGGCTAATCCTGCTTCCTCGATGCTCCGAAGTACAGCCTTCGCTGAAGCAAAGAAACAAAAATACGTGTTTTGTCATCTTCTTGTAGACTACTTTAAAAGAGTTTATTAGAGAAGGTTTTGTAGGCTTCTAAACGGGGATGGTGGATTACACGGATCCCCTCGTACAATTGTGTGGCTTTTTTATATGATTGTAGGACAACTGAAAAGGCTGCTTGACAATACTTAGGGCGCGTTCGATTGACCCTATTCCGGAATAAGAATACGTGGAGTGATGATTAAAACGGTATCTTTGGCGCGTTTCGAAGCTGCAAGGATGATAAAAATATGTTTAAAATAGCATTTTAGCAAATGGTGACAATTTTAATGTGAATCTCCGCAAAAACGAAGGATTTCCAACTTGTATTCCATGTATTCTTATTCCGGAATACGGTCAATCGAACGCACCCTTAATGATAAAGATTAACCTACAGCAGTTTGAGAAATGTATATTTCCACTTTGTATTTTTCTTTTAAATTAGTTTTAATTTGTTATTTCATACATACAAGTATAATTAAAGGGTGAGAGAAATTGTTTAAAACTAAGAATAGCCGGATGATAAATAAAAATCTCCAATTACGCATGGAGGTTCACGATGTTGAATAATATGCATGTTTGTATGTTATCTTTAGCAGGGCGCGTGCGTACACTTTGTAATCTACAACTCCAGTGCTTACCATATGAGAGATAAAATGACTTTTCCCTTGAATATATAAGCCATCGAAATCTTACGCTAAATTGTAATGACGAGGCGGGTCTGGAGCTGTGAGTTGGAGTGGGATTTGTCACATATGGTTTAGGAGCCGACATATCTCTCGCTCAATGCCGTACCTGGAGGAAGGTCGGTATCAGAAAAAAGCGAAGAGCCAACTGCGTCCAAAAGCGATCGCATGGGCCGAAATCCCGGGATGACTGGTTTGGTACGACGCTGCAGCGCCAAGTCTGGAGGTAGAGCGTTTTCTCTCATGTTTAAACATTCAGTCAACGGATGCGTAAATGTTCAGGCTCTCCGATACCTAGCCTGCCGCAAAAATTAAGATGGGTTGCAGGTTTTTTTACAAGGAATTGATATTTCAGTTGATTCTGCAGGCATAAACGTTACGTAAGGATCGTGCGTGACTGGTCTTCTCGAGACAGAGATGAGAGATGGTTTCATGCGGACTAAATGCTATGTTGTAAATATGGCGGTTCACCAGTGAAGTTGTCTCTCTGGCCTTTCTGTGGACGAATCCCAGGACCTACCGACACAATTTGGGCAACTTTTGTATGTTCAAATCTTCAATCGGTGCTGTATTTTGCTGGTACGACTGGGTGACCCGGCACTTATAAAAAATCAATGAATTTGTCCATGTTTAGGAGGCGCAGTGGCCTCATGGTTAGAGTGCTCGACTCGGGATCGACTGGTCCGGGTTCGGGGACATCGTGTCCGGGGACATCGTGTTGCGTTCTTGGGCAAGACACTTTAACCTCACAGTGCCTCTCTCCACCCAGGTGTATATATGGGTCCCTGGAAGTGGGAATGCTGGTGGTAACCCTGCGATGGAGTAGCATCCCATCCAGGGGGGAGTAGAAATACTGCTAGTCGCTTCATGCTACGGAAACCGGAGATAAGCGCCGGCCTGATGGGCCTTCTGGCTCGTAAACAGAGACCTTACCTTTAAGTGTGTATTGTATTGTAATTCCACACGATCAGAAAATTGTTCTTGACAAAATATCAGCCCAACCAACCAATATTGCCCCTCTCAAATGTGCTTTAACCTATTGACTCCTGGGGGTGAGACAAAACATATTTTACTCGGCCTAACGCCAGACGATTTTGCTCGTAAATGGGGAGCGGTTCAGGAGTCAATGCGTTAACAGTGTGACAGTCTTCCAACTATAAACTAAAATGAAATAATGGAGACTAAAGAGAGAAGCGATCCTCGTATCTATCATGTCAATTTAAGCAATTGTTTTACCAGTTAGTTTACCAGTTTCAGCACTTGGACTCCTTCAATTTAACTACTGTCTGTTTTGCTGTTATGTGGTCTCATCGACCAGTAGTCCATTCAAAAGATTACGCCAAGCCGACCACATTTCTGAAGGAAAGGCCAGACCACAACTCCGGGAAATCCATGCCCTAGTCTTTTTGAGTAGTGTGTGGGATCTTTAACGTTCCACAGAGTTTATGTACATTGAAGGGTTGTGAGACTGGGCCTGCGGTTTATAGTCCTTATCCGAGAAGATTTGACAGTCTATCCATTTGCGGATGTAATTACAAGGGCAGTACTTTCTCTTCAGTTATTTTAAGACCCTGAGTGTTGGTCCGGTCGGAGTCAACCTCACGACCTCCTGCATGGTATCCCAGTGCTCAACCAACTGAGCCACCGGTGCACAATGTCTGGCACCTGAAAAATTCAGGCGGCTTCAACAGGATTCGAACCCATGACCTCTGCAATGCCGGTTGCAATGCCGGTTGCAAGAGCTATGCAGCCACTCGGTTGGGAGTGGATGAAGTGCGAGGATCACTTTTCTTTTTCGTCTGTAACCCGCACTTTAAATATATATTCAACTTATTTCATGCAAAAGAGACTAAAAGAGACCATTTCTTATAATTCCAAGGCAGTTCTTTAATTTAATGGAAACTTCAAAGGCTTCGTTCGCTTGTATCATAAGGTAAATTGCAATGGAATTTGTTCTCAAAAGGAGAGACCAATGGAATTTGTTCTCAAAAGGAGAGACCAAATTGGGATTTCATCCAAAGAGAATAGCCCTGTTTTGCATCTAAGTAGTGAGTAAAGAATTACAAATCAAGTTTCTCTTGAGTTAGAACAGCAAATCTTCCACATTCTTCCAAGTTTCTGGTTGACTCCTTCATCTTAATAAGCCTCTGTGGAAAAAACAAAAGTGAGAACAACGGCATAATTAGACAAATGCCTAAGACAACGTACATTAATTACTCATTTCTGGTTCCATGGGAGCTTTGGGTTCCAACAACAATTACGCGTCACGAAAAATTTGTGTTACTTCCGGCTCTCTCCAAATTTGGTGTGTTAAGTATACATGCGAACAAAATCGCATTTTAAGAACTGTTTGAAATGATTTTTCACGGCAAAACCTCTGCTAAAGGATAGGAAAAATACCAAGGAAAAAAGTTCAAGCAATTTAAGAACGTCAGCTAGAAAATAACACAGAAATTGAGGTAAGTGATAACAATGAACATTCGCCTACTAGCCACCATTTCAGCACGTGTTCTTTACTGCCCCAATCTACATCTTGACCGTCTTTTTTGCCTTAGAAACTGCGCTAGATCGTCAAATGAAAATTTCATAATTTGGACTTAAAAATTCGAAAAGTTTGGTTAAGAGCACCTTTTGAACGCTCTATTCATGTTCTTTGATATGCAAAACTTGATCCCCTTTGTTTGTTGTCATGGAGAAATGACACGTGTTGACACATAATTAAGAAATCATAAAAAGAGACCACTTTCATAAATGGAGACCACCTTCACATTCTTTTGTGTTTATGTTTATTAGACTTATTGCTCTCATTTTGAAACCAAAATATTCTTTTGAAATTTGCTGGTCATAGCAAGGCAAGAAAGGCTTATTAGTATTAAAACACAAGAATTTACTTTTTTCCCGCCAAAATGAAAGAGGTCTAATCACGGATTCTTCTATTTCAGCTAAATTTGAAGGAAATCTTGGTTAACTCAAAGAAAACAAAATTTTTTTCAACTTTTTGTACAGAACATGTAATTTGGAAGAAATCTCCATTATTCCTCAATTATTTTGAAACTTTCTTTTTTTAACTTTTATTTCTCTGAAAAGTCCTTGGTTGTAATGCTGAAATTTTTTCAAACTGAAAAGTCTATTTTAAAATCTTTAAAATGAGATTTTGTAAGCCATATTGCTATAAGTCCACAAAATTAATCGGTTTTGTGGGACCATTTGGACCCAAAGCTCTGCGAGAGACTGGAAATGAGCTTTAGGACATTATGATGTAGGTTTATGGACAAGTGCTAGTTGTTAAATACGTAATAGTATATACATTTACAGTTCCCGAGGGTCACTCTGCTGGCTGCTTCTTGATCAGTACATTGTTCTTCGAAGCATGTTCACTCAAAGTTCTTTTTAGAAAACACTTTTTTTTTTCTCTTCCAAAAATATACTCTTTGAACATGCCAACATTACAATATTACAATCAAAATGGATAGAAATAAAGAGTCATATTGTATTTGATTTCCCGAGAAGATACCACATGTGATTCGAAATAAGATCAATATACTGCAAAAAGTAAACCTTGGCAGAATCATATTTAAAAGTTGTAATCCTCGAAGGAGTCACGAATTCTCGCGTTGCTGTTACTAGATTTTGTTAGTTAATTAGATTGTTGGAAAGAGAGCAATAACGCTTTCATACAAAATACACGAAGACCTGTATTTCCTGGAACTTAGGTCAACTACTTCAGTTTGGTTTCTTTCCATTCTTCTTTTCGACAACACTGAGTCCAAACATATTTCACTTAACCTGCTCATATTTGAAAGCTTCTAAGTGAAGGGGTTTAGGGAAGAGGTTTGGATGAACTCTCTGATTCCCCCTTCCATTCAGCGAGCCGGAAACCCTAATCCCCTTCTTTCGAATCAACAAGGTATCACAGGCAAGAGACCTTGGTAAGCGCCTCAGTTTTGCTGATTGAAATTTACATGTCGAAATTTGGCATGTCATTTTATTTAGTTTACATAATAGTGTGTAATTCATGGTTAATCATTATCATTGTCATTATTATTACCATTATTGTTGTGATTTTCATTGTCACTGTCATTTCCGTTACTATATTGCCCTTGTAAATTTTACTGCCATTGCCATCGCCATTGTGATTGCCATTGTCACTGTCATTGTCATTGCTATTGCAATTGTCATTGCCATTGCCATTGCCATTGCCATTGCCATTGCCATTGCCATTGTGATTGCCACTGTCACTGTCATTATCATTGCTATTGTAATTGTCATTGACATTGCCAGTGCCATTGTGATTGCCACTGTCATTGTCATTGCTATTGTCATTGTCATTGTCATTGTCATTGCCATTGCCATTGCCATTGCCATTGCCATTGCCATTGCCATTGCCATTGCCATTGCCATTGCCATTGCTATTGCCATTGCCATTGCCATTGCCATTGCCATTGCTATTGTAATTGTAATTGTCATTGTCTTTAACCTTTCCATTGCCATTGCCATTGTCATTGTCATTGTCATTGTCATTGTCATTGTCATTGTCATTATCATTATGCTTATGCTCCTTGTCCGAAAGAGCCAACTACCTTTTACGAGATTTCCCAGGATCTAGTTCCGGGATTATGCATGGCATACTTACTAAGTTCTGAGTAAGGCGTAATTTCATGATATTCTGTGACCTCACGTATCTCCATGTCCTGACGAGGACAACTAGTGTCAATACTATTTTTGCCACCATTCCTTTCCAATTCAATGCCTTCATTCTACAGTTTGAAATAAAGACATTCAGTCACAAACTGGAACTCTTTTGCTTGTGTCACTGTCTGAAGATGCTAAAGTAATGGATGTGTCCGTGGAGACCCAAAACGTAAGACTTTAAACTGAAACTAGTACATTCCCTACACTGAAACTATGTACTAATTTTTCGTAGCTAGGGAGGCTGCGATGATCAAAATTCATTAAAATTTAGAGAAAACATTTCGCGTACGCCCTAAACTTTATCCGAATATCTGGATTTGTAGCAAAAGCACTGATTTAATTACCTGCAGCCTCGACGTTTCACAATTAATATGCAGCACAAGTTACAGAAGACTAGCTAAGACTACTTTTAATTTCACCTGATGTAGCCTGTTACTTTATACGTTTCTTGGCTTTTCAGTTCTCCCCATCCATACGTTTCATCCTGGATGGTATTTTTTTGTTGGCGGCCCTTTCGCAACTGCATAAGTTACTCATTTCACTGCATTGATCTCAAAAGCATTGATCAACGCAACTCTTCATTTCAAACCTATATTTTGTGTATAATTCCTTTAGAAATTCACACTTGATGCAAGGCCAAAATACCAACATTTTTCGGTCTCATTCGGGTCAATTCAAGACGGCGAGGCTCAATTTTAAGCAATGATTGCAAAGCAACGTCGCCGAGCAACGTCTGCAAAGAAATCCTGGAAATTAAACAAAAAAACAGGCCACATTTGCATTGAATTAATCTTTTGTAACTTAAGGCGCTTACAAAATGAAACGCTGGTATGTCTTTAGCTTCTTCAAGTGATCTGAAAGGAAAACGTTGTACAATCATTTTAAAATCACTCTTTAAAAACACTCTTTGAAATGAACAAATTCAAATGAGCTTCGACCGAGTAGTTTTATAAAATAATCAAATTATATGCCTCACATTGCACAATAAAACGTAATTACCAATTTTACGCAATTACGCAATTTTCTTCTTAAAAAAGAATATTTCCGGTAAGAGAAAAAGTGGTGGGTATAGCAACACTCTAGCTCTTCCAGGGAAGGCCCTCTCTAGAATAATTGGCTTTTCCCCCACCCCTTCCCCCTGGAACGAGCTACCCTTCCCCTCCCCCCCCTCCCCAATGCACAATAATGAAAAACGTTGATAAATTGGACGATTGGGAGAATTGCTCTTTGGAAAAAAGGAGGGAGGGAGGAAAGAGGAGAGATGCCCGGGAGAAAAATATCAAAAAAAAAGTAAAAAAAAAAAAGAAAAAGATGCATAAGAAATCAACATCTGCCACGTACCGATCAAGTTCTTGAGCTCCTAACCAAGAAAAAAACAAGTTATGAAAATTTCTATAAGCAAGAATAATGGCAAACTAAAAGCAAAGCCGATTTTCTGAGCGCAACATTGGGTGACTAAACGCGCTGAAAGGGGTAAAAAGAAATTCATATAAAATTTGCTATTTTTCGCTCGCATTTTCCTGCAGTTTTGTCATTTCACGTCCAAGATGAGCAAAGAACAAGAGAGGAATGAAGGAAACTTCAAAACGCACCGTCAGAGAACTTGTTTTGTTCATTAAATGCTCAGAGATTGCGTATTGACGCTCCCGTCGACTTCGCCATCATAAATATAAACTATAAGTGACCTACAGCAAGGAGGATGACGGCGGCTACATGAGCCGTTATCTAAACATATCATTTTCCGTATATGGTAATAATTTCGCGATTACTCCAAGTTGTTTGGCAAAGAAAGTGTGTACCAACATTCCAAGAATAAAATTGCTATAATAGGTATGGATGTCATATGAAATTTTATCCTCAGCTACTCGCGCCCTACACAAAACCTGAAATATGGTCATTTTATGGCATTAGCGAGTTTAAGCTGCAACGATGTCAACGAAAGTGAGAACGGCAGAAATGAACTAAAACAAAGCCTGTGTACACTCCGCACGTAGGTTTTACATGTTGGTATGTTTCTTTGCCGTTCATGACCTGACAACGACGTGAATTCTTTGCTTTTCTCTCCACACTTCCACACCATTCATACCATACCTTGATGGTGTCGTACCAGTAGGTAATAAATAAATAAATAAATAAATAAATAAATAAATAAATAAATAAATAAACGTTCTTAAAACTTACGTTTCTTTTGCCTTATGATGTAGCATGTTACAACTGAAAGGAGCGTGACTACCAATACTCCAACTGGGACTAATGCATATGTCAGGACTTTGTTAGTGCTGCTTCCTCGAAGCTCAGAAGCAGGCTTCACTGAAGTAAAGAAAAAACGAAAACATCAACCTCGTATCCAGGGTCTCTGGCAGACCAGAGAGACCCTGGGAACGAGGTTGCGAAAACATGTATTTTTATCATCTTGTAAACTACTTTGCAAAAGTTTAATAAAAAAGGTTTTGCAGGTTTCTAAACGGGGGTGATGGATCACACGGATCTGATTATGCAATTGTGTGGCCTTTTTTCTCATTGAAGGACAACTGAAAAGGCTCCTTGACAAGATTTACTGGTGAAGATTGGCCTCTGGCATTTGTATATTTCTACTCTGTGTTTTTTAATTAGTTTTAATTAGTTATTTCTTGGAATTGAAGAGTAATCAATACGTACATGTACAATTATTAAAGGAAGGAAAGTAATGGTTTAAAACTAAGAATAGCCGGATGATGAAGAACAATCTCCAATTCACATAAAAGTTGAAGATATTGAATATTCAAGTTGAATGTTCGAAACTTTCATGTATTCTGTATCATTAAATCTGTGAATTTATAAAATTCTTCTAGTGAACCTAGAGACACTGACTAGTCAGAAATTGAAGAATGTACCTAGACGACCATACTCGTCTCCTGGACTTCTAGGATTTTAATAAGATTGTGTAATGCCGTGATATAAATAATGTTACTGTTGGTGGGATTCACATAAGATATGGTAATATTTTTTAAAATCTGCTCAGATCTTGTATCAGCTATAAAAGAAACTCAAGAGCTTGTAATATCTCGATATGAATCTGATAAGATTTACATTGTAAGATATCGGTAAGTATATTGCATGTTAATAATCTTAATAATGATGAAGATTGATACCATGCTGTAATCGAAGATCTTGATTACTTTTAAATTATTACGAAAGTCTTAATAGAAAAGAGATCTTGAACTGAGCAGTGTCTCCTAGCCCAATTTGTATCAAACATACCGCACGTCAGATGTCGCTTAATACTCGTATAATTAAAGATGAAGATTGTATGCTTAAGGGACATTTCGTGTCGTCTTCTATAACCTGGCAACACTCACATTTTACAGTTATGAAGACATCTCCAGTAGCGGGGCTTCCAACACCATTATCAGCAGTACATCGGTAGCCTCCTGCATCTTGCCTTCTGATGCTAGTCATTGGCATGGTGACAGCAACGTTATCGGAACGTCTCGTCCATGTGATGTTCGGTGTTGGATTCCCGGCAGCTTTACAATCCAGTATCACATCGTCTCCCTCAGTTACTGTTTGGTTTGCAGAGATTTCAATGATATTTGGTGACACTACAACAAAACCAAGGATTCGTGTGGAATTAAGACACTAAGCAAAGAGTTACTTAGGCATAAGGGGACACTCCGTGATGTACTCTATTTGGCGGCATTACTCACATTTCTCATGGACAATTATCAAGACATCTCCAGTAGCGGGGCTTCCAACACCATTATAAGCAGTACATCGGTAGCCTCCTGCATCTTGCCTTCTGATGCTAGTCATTGGCATGGTGACAGCAACGTTATCAGAACGTCTCGTCCATGTGATGTTCGGTGTTGGATTCCCGTCAGCTTTACAGTCCAGTATCACATCGTCTCCCTCAGTTACTGTTTGGTTTACAGAGATTTCAATGATATTTGGTGACACTACAACAAAACCAAGGATTCGTGTGGAATTAAGACACTAAGCAAAGAGTTACTTAGGCATAAGGGGACACTCCGTGATGTACTCTATTTGGCGGCATTACTCACATTTCTCATGGACAATTATCAAGACATCTCCAGTAGCGGGGCTTCCAACACCATTATAAGCAGTACATCTGTAGCCTCCTGCATCTTGCCTTCTGATGCTAGTCATTGGCATGGTGACAGCAACGTTATCAGAACGTCTCGTCCATGTGACGTTCGGTGTTGGATTCCCGTCAGCTTTACAGTCCAGTATCACATCGTCTCCCTCAGTTACTGTTTGGTTTGCAGAGATTTCAATGATATTTGGTGACACTACAACAAAACCAAGGATTCGTGTGGAATTAAGACACTAAGCAAAGAGTTACTTAGGCATAAAGGAAAACTCCGTGACGTACTCTACTTGGCGGCAGTACTCACATTTCTCATGGACAATTATGAAGACATCTCCAGTAGCGGGACTTCCTACACCATTATCAGCAGTACATCTGTAGTCTCCTGCATCTTGCGTTCTGGTGCGAGCCAATGGCATGGTGACAGCAACGTTATCAGAACGTCTCGTCCACGTAATAATCGGAGTTGGATTACCGTCAGCTTTACACTCCAAGTTCACATCCTCCTCCTCAGTTACTGTTTGGTTTGCAGAGATTTCAATGATATTCGGTGAAACTACAAGAAAACAGGTGATGGTGTGAAAACACAGACAAGGTACTTTATATTAAACAATGTGCAGTTCACAATATCTAGGATCAGGCCTTAAAGGTATTGGATGTGAAGGTTGGTTAATGGGAAACAAAATATTTTCAATAGCCAAGTCATTCCAGCCCGGCCTGAACAGACCCCGAAACACACGCTAGCACAAAACCTTCTTAGCGTTAGGGCAACGACACTCTGTGATGTTAAAAAAGAAACTATGAATCTCCTGAACAGCCTTCCAAGAGCCGAACCTTGAAGATGTAAGAGCGTACTCTATCAGAACCTTAGAGTCTAAGGCTTTGTTTAGACACCCAAGGTTTCAACTTTGTACGAGTCTAAATGGCTGTATTTTTAATGCGTAATCCATTTTAGGAAACACCATGCTTTCAAAAATCCCCCAAGGCACTCGTGAAATGTTTTTCATTCTTCATTTAAAAAACGCCATGAACAGGTACAGCACGAAATAAATGATAAGAAATTTCAAGATTTTATGTAGGAGATTGAGGTTCCAGCATTAAAATGGAAAACTTACTTGGGTTTACTACCAACTGCGTATCAACTGTGAACGGTCCAAGTTCCCCATTAGCTATATCGACATGAAGTGGTTGAAGTGGGTCCATGAGGCCACTTGAAAACTGAAGGTCCACAATGGCTTGGACGATACCAGACTTAAGACTTGAAATAGGTAAACAATGCTTAATAGACTTTTGTTTAAATATGTCGGATTGTGTGATTTCTTAAAAGAGCAATAAAATGCATTTCGGTGAGTTCAATAAATCATGTTTTGGACATTTTTTTTCTAAAAGTTATTGACGTATTTTAGTCTTCTATTTATTTCTTAAGTTTAGCGTGTCAACAGCGCAAGAATTAATCCTTGCATCCCGCGAGGACTGGACGCCAGTTAAGTTAAGGAGGCTCGAAATAGTTTCTCCCTTTTTCAAACAAATAAATATATTCTGTCCTTAGATACAGTTAGGGCAATCATATCAAGACGAAATTTGGCCAGGGTATTAAGTACCTATCGTAGATTTCTCACATTATGTTTTCCTCCAAAATTATGTTACCATGGCAACGATATTAGGCATTTCTTTGAGCCTTAAAATCAACATATGTTGTCCTTTTTGAAGAAACGGGACGGTGAAATTTTCCCATTCAGCGTTACCAGATAATGTTAGAAATACTCTCTAAAATATTTAAAATTCAACAAAATCTGTAGGTCAGTTTTTCAGAAAAATAAGTTTTTTTGAATTTTGTCTCTAATTTTTTTTTTCACCTACAGAATTTTTTTAAATTTGAAAGACAAACGGTTTAAATTAATCTAAGCTAACATGCAAAAAATGAAAAAAATTCACCGTCCAGAAGCAGAGATATAAACAAGTAAAGTTGTAAAATCAGCAAAAATTAGGGGGTTACAAGATCAGCATTTACGCATGCGTCACTCGCTCATTCGAGTCCGCGCGCGAGTAGAGCTACAGGTCAACACAAACAGATTTAAGTGACTATTAAACCGTTTAAGTAGAATTTTCGTAGTTTTCGTGAATAGGAGATGTCTATTTATATTCCATGTATATAGGAATTGGAGAAAGGTAAGCGAAATTAGCGGTATTTGTTTATTTCTGGTGACCCATTTGAATCATGAGCTGACGCAAGCAGCTTACGAATTGCGTGTGTGGCTTACGCGCGCGAGCTCAGCTGAAAACCCATTCGAGCCTCCTTAAATTAGGCAATCACGTCAGAATGAGAGGGTGGCGTGGGAAAAAAGAGATTTTTTTTCATTCTTTTGAGTCGCAGAAAATTTAGTTTAGTTGAAAACCATTTGTTCGATCCTCGGTGACTTCATCGTCTGTTTCTACTTTCCTTTGATCCGTGTAGCTATAGTTTTAAATACCCGTAAAATGGAGCACCGACAGAGTGTGGAGGGCAACGGGCGCACTGTCGGCTTACGTTGACGTCCTATTTCTAGCTTTTACGATTTTTGCGAGAATTTGCAATTTTTGCAGCTGCGTGGAAACCTGGACATAAGTGTCATCTTGTACTCAAATATTATTGTAACAAACAGTGCTTAATATTTCTGCACACAAAGGAAATGGAATTGCAATTTGTGATCCTGTCAATTTAAAATACTTAGTAAGGTAGCCTTTGATTTTCTTATTGGAAAGCCCTTAAGGTGCATGTTGATTAGAATGTTATGACCAAGATTAACAGCATTTACTTTAAAACCTTTGTTTTATTGGCTTTAATCCATATTCACAATTAAACTGTCTATTTTTTAACCTTTGTAGCAACAATAGTACATTCCAAAACCCCTAGTGTAAGCGTGAACCTTACAAAGAGTAAAAGAAAATGGAACAAAATGTTATATAAAGTCAACTTGTTGAGAATTAAAGAAGGTACATATCTTAAGACGTAGCAGATTTTCTGCAGCTGTTTGCTGAACGCCGGTACGTAAAATACTGCATCAAAGTAAAACGTTACCTAAATTCCTTAATGTTTATGTAATAAGGACGTTTTCCTTCATTTTCTGGCCGGCTGTATGGGCTTGAGATCTGTAAAAGCAAAACTCAGTAAAAGTGAAACTAGATTACATCTAGGGGGAAGCTGAGAGGAAATAAATTTATTATATACGTACCGAGATTTACACTCGAAAAAGGATCGAGATAAAAATAGTCTCTTTGCTCTAGAGAAGCCAGGTGATTGGTCATACCATTTTTTTCACTAGTGAAAAACGCCGTATCGACGCTCTGATTGGCTATATCGTTATTTTCACTAGTGAAAAATTGTCGTATCAGCCTTTTGATTGGCTAATATGATGTTGAACTTTGGCGCGGGTGGCCTGTGCACAGATTTGTAAACATGGCGGCTGACTGGTGTATGGTTTTCAAAGTTTTTGATCTTTTATTGCTTAGTTTTCTCCACAAAAATACTTCAGAAGATCTAAAAAAGTTTTAAAAGTGCTCAAGCGAGGTATGGAAGGTAAAGATTTCTTTTATTTCAAAAATATTTTGCTATTTGTTTTGGACTTTTGTTCACGACCGGTGGTTTGATAGCCTCTCGATTAACACTTACCTCGTTAACTTTATGATCTCTGTACTTATATAATAAACAAATTACTTCATGATTGGCTCGCTTGTACGATTTTTATTACTCACTCGTTGTGAAGGATCGTTAAACTCACTCGTTCGCTTCGCTCACTCGTGCGTTTACGCGATCCTTCACAACTCGTGAATAAAATCGTACGCACTCACCAACCATGAAGTAATCTATATGTATCAATAAAAGAAGCTGCACATGACTGTATTTGCTGTACTTATGGCCCCAGTTGTTCAAAGGGTGAATAACGCTATCCACTGGATAAATCAATAGACCATTCTTACAGATAAGGCGGCCACTTTGATTTCTATGGTTTCGAAAGACATTTGGGATACTCAGGGGGCAAATTAACACGTATTTTCTCCCTGGGCGTCCCATAATAGGCATTTGAAACAATAAAAATCAAAATAGCCGCCATATCTACAGAAATTAAACTTCTATTGGATTTGATGGTGTTTATCCGGTGGGTAGAGTTATCCACCTTTTGAACAACCGAGGCCAGTAGTATATGGAATGAGCGTTCTGGTGCGTGTGGATCACGCTGATCAAGCGAATTGAGGAACATAGAAATAAAGGATACAGAGCGACGCGATGAAACAAAGGTGTAGTGTATCGCTCATTCGGAAAAAAAAACAATCTGGTGTCCTGTATGTATAAGTAAAATCCCAAAGTTTGAGAAGCGGAACAAGGTCTCAGTCAACGGGTTTGGATTCGAGGACGGAATAGTTGTTCCGGTGTTCTCTTCGACGGAGAAATTTAAAATTTAAAAAACATCTGGCCTGTGATTTTTTCGTACGTGATTGCTTCTAAAAGATCACATAATTTTAAACATGACATAGTCTATCGTGGAGAAGATACAATAGACAAGTTCCTGGAAGCGTTACGGCTGGAAGACGAAATAATTCAAACTCTCATGAGAGAGATTGTGCCCATGCAATTGACTCCTCCTGAGGAACAAGAGTTTCAACAAGCCACCCATTGTCACATTTGTGGAGGGGAACTTGGGACTGATCGGATTCGAAAGGGGAGGCCCACAAAACTTGCAAATTGAACTTTTGGTTAACGGGTCGAATTGCAGTCATTCTTCATAATCTATTGACTCTCTCCTGATTATGCAAGGCACGAGGACATTAAAGAACAAGACCATCTACTGCATTCCAAACAATATGGAAAAGCATGTTTCTTTCTCCATTGGCTACCTGGGTTTTCGGGACTCGCTAGAATCATGAATGCATCCTTAGAAAAAGCTTAAGTCGAATTTGGCGAAAGAGGGACAAACACCACATCGAGGAAAGCAACGACCACCACGATCTCTACCTGCTCTCTGAAGTGTTTATGATGGCTGATGTTTTCGAAAGTTCACCGTCCAGGAGAAGACCGGAACGAATCTCTGGTTTTTGAATCTCAAACACGCTGACTGCAATCTTGTGCTCCTTCTCAAACTTTGGGATTTTTTTTACAGGTTCAGGACACTCGACTATCATCCAAGTTGACCTCGTTTACATAGGGTTGCGTTGATAGCTTCGCTCGTGGTCAGTTTTAACTGGTTGTAAACCCGCCAAGATACTACCCCTGAAACACTTTTCATCCTCGTTTTTGATGCTAATGATAGCCTTGTTATCCTTTCTTATTTCTCGGGTAAAGGCAGAACTATCAGTTTGGACTTTCCTAAAGTTGCTGGCGAGTTCCAATGAGCATGAACTCAGTATTCTCTTCTTACAGCTTCAACTTATCTTCGACCATACACGCCCTCACAGCCCTGATACACCACTCCATAGCACACTTTGCCTCCGTCTCTCTTTCAGAACTGTCTGGCTTGAACGACAGGTAAAGTTGAGTGTCGTCTGCATGTGCATGGGTGTTTGGTAGATGGGTCTTAGTTACTTCAAACAGCTTACTAGCATAGGCAGAAAAGAGTAGCGGTCCTAGACATGACCCTTGAGGAACACCGAATGATAGGAGAGATCTGTCTGACAGTTCCCCATTGACCGCAACACGCCGAGAGCGACCAGACAAGTAAGATATTTTCCACATGATCCGCCCGCACCGGAGCGCTCATTCCGTATATCATATATCTTTCTTTACCCTTGGATTTAAGAGCAGCCTGGTGTAGGTAATATCTCCGAGTATTTACTCTCCCAACCATGATATACCACAGAGCACAGACCACAACACCGGTAACTCTGTACCCTACTCTTTGCGAATGGTGTGTGGGTTCTTTTAAGTCCCACAAGGTTATGAACATTACAAGGGCTGTGAGACGGGGCCCGTGTGAGACGGGGCCCGCTATGTACGGTTTTTTGGTCCTTATCCGAGAAGACTAGACAGTCTAACCAAAGGTATCCTGTTATGCATGGTGAAATATTAAAAAATGATACAAAAACAAGAGCGTCATGCATGAGATATTTTGCAGCGTATGGACAAAATTTATTTTTGTTGAGGCAACTGAACTGGAATACAGATGGCTCATCTCAGTTCAGCACGTGGGACCCAAGGAAAGACCAGAAAGGAAATACTTGAAAAACTCTCTGTCACACATGGTGGTAGTAGCCAAAAAGGCAACACAACTTATATTATATCGTTCACAATTGGAATGTATGCTAACTTACTGCTGCTGACAGATTTGATGCCAGTTTTTCGAATTGAAGGGATCCTCTTGTTCTGAGAGCATCTGTCCATCCTATTCCTTGTAGCAATCTCAGTAAAACTGTAGTTGTCTCACAATGCGAAGAACCTGTCACAGATAGTTGATAATCATGAAACTATTAGTGCTATGATAAAATCGATTTCTAAGAGTCTTATTGCATTGCATGTATGTGTGGGAGGTTGATCAACTTTTAATAACTACTTTTGTGATATTGTCAACATCATCATCACCATTGTTGCTGTTCTTTGAAGTGCTGCCAACTCCATTCCACCATTCAAGTCTGTCAGG
>OX421454.1:6961005-6963505 GCA_949126865.1 Montipora capitata | reverse complement strand
ATGACAGGTACGTAGTAAATTTCTTAGAGAGATGAATCAATAGGCGATTCATCGGAGGTGAGTAATGATGTTACGGGCCGATTACCAGAATACACGGCAATCAACACGCTGCCGATTGTCAACTGGTGCCTTAATAACGATGGGCATGCCATAACAGTTAGCTGGTCAATTACCAATTATGCGTTCAATGAGATTGCAACTTGACGCAAAAACACCCTCTTGGTCCCATATGGTAAAACGGGACGGGATTTAATCGATCAACTAACCAAGCATGTTAACGATTGGAACAATGGCACAACAATGCATCACATCACTCTCAAAGTGGTAATTATTTACCTTGCTCTGGCGCTACAAAACCCTAGTCAAAAATCTAAAGCAAAACAACACCAACAATGTCTCGAAAAGCGGTTGGGACTGTGGAAAAATGGGGAAATTGACTATCCTTTGCGTGAGGGGAGAATGATTCAAAGGCGCTTACAATGAGCAAAGAGACATGATCCACCAAATAAAGCGAAATTTTCGCTAAGCTAGTTAATGATGGGCGAATTAATTCGGCGCTACGTTTTTTGAGAGGTGATGATGGTGGGGGCCTGCTGCCCTTGACGGATGATGTTATGCCGCAACTGCACGACAAAAACCCGGCAGCGAAGGAGGCTAAGCTTGGCTCCCTATTGTTTGGTCCGGTGGAGAATATTCCTGATATTTGATATCAGGAAATAGATGGAGAAATTATAAAGGAGGCCGCTTTAAGGACTAAAGAGACGGGGGAACCTTCTGGTATCGACGTAAATAGATTTAAGAGAATTTTAACTTCTAAATCGTTCAAGAAATCAAGTTTCAATCTTTGTGATGCTATTGCCACACCGACAAGGAGGTTGTGTACGGAATATGTTGATCCTACTTCCATCGAGGCCATACTAGAAAATCGCTTGATCGCCCCCGTTCAAAAAAGTGATTACTAAGCCTAAGAAAGAAGATGCTGCTGGGGAGAGAGAAATGTTCAGAGGCAAGGCAATTAACATCACCGAGCAAGGGCCACAAGCACTTAAACGCAGCTATTGGGTCCAGGTCATTTTGCGGCCTTCCCATTTGGACTGTGACATCGCTGGACGTATTTTCTTAGAACGCTTCTGAGACATTCATGATCTCATGGAACCGCTAGAGTGCACAATCTTTGACATACTGATACCTGCCATCACGGGGCATAACTGCTCACAGAGTGAGCGAGATCTTTTGGATCTACCAGTACGGATGGGAGGACTGAGTTTTACGAACCCTAGAAAACAAGTGGAGTCAGAGTACGCATTGTCCGTCAAGATAACTGCCCCACTCGTAACGCAGATAGTTTTACAAGCACACGAGCCTCTGGATAACACTGTAGTAAGAACTTTGCATCAAAGCGTGCATAAAGAGAAATATGTAGCTTTGCAGGAGGTGTGAAAATGTGAGAAACTCCCTATCAAGTACGACTAGGAAAGCCGGTGATCTTGCTATGAAGAAAGGCGTATCAAGCTGATTGACAGTAATCCCGCTTAAGGACATGGTCTATACTCTCAATAAGAGGAGTTTAGAGATGCCGTTGCCTTGAGGTATGATTGGCAAAATCAACGATATCCCTTCGGTCTGTTTCTGTGAGGATACGTTCAGTGCTGACCATGCTATGATATGCAGACGAGGGAGCTTTATTATCCATCGGCATAATGAGCTCCGTGATCTCTACGTTGAAATGCTGAATGCCATGTTTCATGAGATTGAAGTGCAACCAGTCTTACAGGAGATCAATGGCGAAGTCTTACCAAGAGGTTCTAATTGAGCCCCTGGCGCTCGACTTGACATTCACGCACGTAGATTTTGGGCAAGCCAAGGTTCTGCTTTCTTTGATGTCCGGGTGTGCCACCCAAACGCAGAATCCTACAAAGACCTTATGCCCCATTAGTATGAAATCTATGCACGGTCTCTACAATGATAGTCCTTTGCATGGTCAAAAAATATATATATCTTATTTCCTTTCGTAACTTACAAATTATGTTAACAGACGCAAGACTTGAAACAACTCCATATCCATTATCAGCCGTACATCTGTACGATCCAGCGTCATTCAACTGTATCCTTACAAGATTCAAAACGGAACCAGTGGCATTTACCAACTGGTTAGTGGTGGCACCGTCTCTTGTCCACATGATGTTTGGTAATGGATCACCAGACACTTCGCATGTAAGTGTTAAATTTGATCCAATACCATTTCGACTTTTCCTTGCAGGCAGTGTAATCATCCTTGGAGGAACTAGATAGCAGGATAAAAACAATCATTTTCTGATGAAACATGTTAATAATAAATACTTTTTTTATCATAACATTGCAATAAATATATGTTATTGCTAAAGATATGATGCAAAAAAGTTGAATAGGTTATTGGATCATAAAGTGTGTAGTACGTTAGGATATTTTTACGAGTCTCGCTCTATTTTGGCGAGTCAAAAATACAAGAGAGGATTGAAAA
>OX421454.1:6953505-6958505 GCA_949126865.1 Montipora capitata | reverse complement strand
ATATGGTAACCCATCGATGCGAGAAAATTTGGTTTTATAGCCATGACGTCATGAACATCCGTACGACCACCCCTCCATGAATGCCAATGTGACCAGTATCATGCTAGTTTACAGCATACGTCTTTGATATTGGACATCCATTTTTTGATTAATTGACACCTGCCAAAACAAGGTATCCGCTGACCAGTATCACGTGACCATATCGCGGGCTCAAGCTTAGAGCTCGTCGAGGTCAGCTTTTTTTTTTAAAGTTGATCGCTGACCACGTACTGGTTTTCGATTGGATTGCAGGCTCAACCCTGGTTAACTCACCTGAACATAATTCGCGCGCTTTCTGTGGCTCGACGCGGCTACACCGCCATACTATATATAAACGAAAGTTCTTACACAGTCAACGCTTTTCGTGTTCAGGTGGAAAACGGTTTGGAAGATGTTTTCTTTCTGCATTTTTCACTGGTTTCAATCCAGTTTGACATATCTTGATATCTGTGGTCCACACTGGTGGCTACGCAGTTACAGGAGCCCATCTGGAGCGTGTAACGTCCATACAGCGTCTGTGAAACGGCGTTTTCACAAGTAGGTTTATTTTTAGACTAGCCCTTCCCGTGAATTAGGTCAAAACACAAAGGCAGTTCCGGTTCGGTGACCCTATGACTTCAGCTTAATTTTTTGTAATTGGTCATCGGGTTCCTGTGGGAGTGTCATTCGCGGGAAATTCAATCTAAAAATAAATCGGTCTGTGAAAACGCCGTTACGCGAACACAGTAGAGTTGTAGGCTCCGGGTCATGGGTTCCTGGCAGTTATTCAAGTCAAGCATCGGCAGGATGTAAACTTAAAGCTGAGTGTTTATTTTTAATTTGCTTAGAGCTGCTTTTTTCTCTGTATTGCAATTTTTGGCATATCTTTAGAAGCTCTGATAAGGTTACATGCAGCCTGGAGGACCTATGTCTAGAACAGAAACGAAAGGACTGAGCGAATGACAACGACAAAACAGAATACCAGTAATAGCTCATACTTAGCACACAATCTTAGTTTATCTCCCTAGACTCTGTTTTTGATAAGTGTACAGTTCCCTCGTTAAAACACCTTAGCCTTTTTGGAAGTTGGAGCAGCTTACGCTTGCCTTTTGAAATTGTCTGACGTAATTAATTCCATTTCAAGTCACTTTTAACAGTTTAAATATTAAAGTTACGTTTTTGTAATAGCTCAAGTCTGGTAAAAACAGCATCATCATATAAAGGTTCAAGAAACATGTTATGGCATGTTTATACACAAGCTTTATTTTAAAGACGACAGGAGCCAACGACGATTGTTCTTTAGGAGCGTTTCACAGACAAATCCGGCGATTGAGTAGGGCATTTGAACACCATTTTGGCCCGAGGGAGCGGGAATTTCAACGATTCAATAAAGTAATAAATTAGTACTTCATTATTGACTGCTTTTAGCATTTTTTATCATGTATGCCTTTATGATCACTTCATTTCACTAAGAATATTATTTTGGTTCCGTTAAGTAAGAGTACGTGAAATTCTTTAGCTTGTGTATCTTGAGAGTGTTTGGACATAAGATTAATGCGATGAACTACAATTGTAGGTTGGCGTCAGACACAAATTATTCATGTATTAACCCTGAACGCAAAGATGCATCAAAATAGAGGTGGTGTGCCAGGTAATTTCTGTCGACGTATCTGTTGAGCTAAGAGTGAAAACAGGTGCTCTTTATAAGGACTCAGGAGGTCTGATAACACTAAACGATGACTGAAAGAAAATGAATGAGGTGACATACACACCTCCTTCCAGCCGTTGCATTCAAGTTGAGATGAAGGGCTCGAAGGATTTCACAACCGCGTCATAGCATTTTCTGCGGATAGCACTCCCTTCTCAACAAAAGAATCTGGTCCTCGCTCGCACATAAATTAATTTACATGGAGAAATAAAGCTCATAAGTTAACTTATATAAAGCTGACTCGGAGCAACTTTAGGAGCGTTGCTTCCCCAAGGACACAAAAAGGACTGCTTACAAAAAGCGTAAAGAAAGAAAAAAATTCTTGCCGCCTAAAAGACCACCTTTGACTGGCAGAAGCTATCAGAGAACGATCGAAGAAGCTTTGTTTACATCACAGCGCGCGGTTGGGAAACTGGAGGTTTCCTTCAAATAAGTTTAATTGATTTATTTGAGTTATTCTGCATATATTACATTTCGCATAATTATGCCAATAATAATAATTATAATGATAATGATAATGATAATGATAATAATAATAATAATAATAATAATAATGATAATAATAATAATAATAATCAGTTTAATTACTCTTTTTGTGGCTTAACAGCTAAATTACAAGAGTGGTCAAAATACTAATCATATATATACACAGGAGCTCATCAAGAGGAGCCTCTATCTCCTCTAATTCCTTGAGTCAACCCTTTCCCGAGTAAATTTATTTTTAGGAACAGGTTTTTCCGGCGAAAAGTATCATAATTCCTCCGCTGAGATAGCTCTGTTTTGATTGGCTTTTACAACAGTGAGCGTGCTGAATCTCCCAAGGGAGGTGTTCTATAAATAAATCTACTCGGGAAAGGGTTGACTCCGAGGCCAAGTATGGGAGATAGAGGCTCCTCTTGATGAGCCCCTGATATACATTATCATGAAACATTTTACTAGGAATATCTGTATGTAAATTTTGTCGAGACGGTTATTAGAGGCCATGGCGGGATCCTCTCTGATGGTGCCTGAACGTATATTGTATCCATGGGACACAGTTGTGCGCAGTGGTAGCAAGTCAGCAAGGACACCGGTGTCCCGAACTCTCTGGATAAACTTAATGCATGCTGCAGCACGCCGATCCGAGAGAATACGAAGACCAAAGTGCGAAAGTGCGTCCCTGTAGGGAAGCCCAGGAAAGATTATCTCTAAGGCTTTTTTCTGCACACCCTCAATTAGGAGGCTAAGATATTCCGGCAAATTTGCCCAAAATGGGATGGCATACTCCAACACTGAACGGATCAGGCTGGAGTACACCACAACTAACTCCCCTTCCATCCTGACTTCTTCAAACAACGCAATGCGCACAGGCGTTTGCGCTCTCTCTGAACAATGTAGTCGCAGTGCGTGCTCCAGCATAAATTATCAGTAACATACACACCAAGCAACTTATACGTGTGAACGCGCTCAATTTCGGACCTTTTACCCTCGCCGATTTATTATTCAACTTTTTTGCATTATATATCCCTGGCAAGCGAATCGTAAACAACCGAGAGCGAGCGACTGATTTATACGTGGCAAACGTTAAAACCTCAACTGGTCAAATTGATTCTCTAGTGTTCAAATGATTAACTGTACAAATATCCGGCGTGGAATACTTGTACTCGATTAGTGCGTTTTTTGTACAATAACTAATAAAGATGGCTAATAATGAATGCTACTTCAGTAGTTACAAAAGAAAGCGTAATCAGGGTTGAACGGCATTTGAATCCATTACCTCTGCTTTTCTATCCCTGTGGAGTTACTAATCCAACTAAGTAATTATAAAGAAGTGGTCATTTTCTGAGTTCGTAATAAATCCGTAGAGAATATAGCTATAAAGAGATTATGAGGGGGAAGGGGGGTAATTACCTCTCCACTGTCAAATTAAAGTGTTGGGCAGCAACTCAGCACAGCTGTGCGCTCAATTCCCATCTTTATCTATAGAACCACAGATTTAATTGACCTTATAGAGGATACCCAAGGTTGCCCTTAGGTGGACACCTGCAGGCAAAAGAAAAAGGGGAAGACCCAAAACCACCTGGAGGAAGACAGTGGAAACTGAACTTAGTGAGATGGGTTTGTCATGGGGAGAGGCACAGGCAATTGCGAAAGACAAGACCCGATGGAAAAGAGACATTGTTACGGCCCTATGCCCCATTGGGGGCAATAAGGACTAATATATATATATATATATAGAGAGAGAGAGAAATTTGCATTACCAAAGAAGTACTGGCGGAGTCAAGAGGTTTCACGATTACAACACAGCCGAGGGTTTACCACACGAGAGGAATAGTGAACCAAGAGGTGTCTTCGTAAAGCAAAATAATGGATAACCTAGAATCGAGACCGATAAGGCGAAACAAAATCAACAGGACCGACCAAGGTACGGCCAACAAAAATCACCTTAATTAGTTTCAGAAATGACTATTAGGTGGGCTGTCTCACAAATATGTATATAAATAATTAGCTAAAGAAACACGATGTGGGGATATTCTTAGGTCTCTTCGTCTTGTAAATAAGTAACATCCCATGTTGTTTTACTTTATAACGCCAAGTGTTAAGGTTTCTCGTGGATAAAAAAACGTTTCTCACCTTTCACGTCAACAAAGACAGAGTCATCCCAACTAAACGGTATGCCTTGCGCACCACGATAACTCACTGTGATAGTGTATACATATTCCTCACCATTCTTAACGTTCAGCAACCGCGGGGTTGCGGGTAGGAGAGCGTTGTATTTGCTACGAAGATTTGCAGGTACGCTATAGTCGGTAGCGGTTCCGGAAGCCTCGCCGAATCTCGATGCTATCGTAATTTCATCGTTTGTCCCTTCGTCTTGCCTCTTTCTGCTTATGATGACAGAAACGATTCGGGCCTCTGGTTCATTGTATTCCCACACAAGATCCACTTTGGTATTGTTAACCCCATCGACCACGATAAAAGGATCACGAGGCGTTTTTGTCCAAAATTGAGCCTCTGAAATGATGAAGCGGAAAAAACATGATCAAAGATCCAAAGACAATGACAAAACAAAACACAGGATTTCACTTTTTTGACTATTCACTGAGTGAATTTTAGTTGACGTCTTACCTGATATCTTTAATAATGTTAAAGTCAAAACGATTGTCAAAATCCAACCTGTAACACTTGGGAATGATATCACCATACTGAGGGAAATTTCTTAACAAACGATTGTGCAATGATCTGTCGATCGACTGGGGGAGCTTACTTTAGACCGGCTGTCAGCTGTTCCGGC
>OX421454.1:6941005-6948505 GCA_949126865.1 Montipora capitata | reverse complement strand
AATCTCTTGATACTCCATACAATCGCTAGACATTCCTTCTCAATTGTGGAGTAGTTCCTTTCTGCACTTGTCAATTTCTTGCTTGCGTAGCAAACGAGAAACAACTTCTCATCGTGTTTCTGCATTAATACTGTACCGATTTCCACTGCTGGAGGCGTCCGTCCTTAAAAAGTAGTTTTTAGCTGGATCGGGGAGTCGTAAAATATGCTCACTTGTTAGATAAGAATTGATTGTTTGGTAGGCTTTCTCTTGTGCTTGACCCCACTCAACTTTATTAGGTTGGCCTTTCCAGGTGAGATCAGATAAGGGCACTGCGATAGCTGCAAAGTTGGGGATGAAATCTCTGTAGTATCCTGCTAGACCCAAAAAATGATCGCTCCTGTTTCTTTGTGCTTTGCCTTGGGGCATCTTTAATTTTCTCCACGTTATCCTGATGAAGACCAATCATTCCTTGCTCCAGTCAGAGGAAATCCACACTGCTTACTCCAAATAGGCACTTAGTAGGTCTAATAGTCAACCCCTCTTGTACACGTAGCGAAAATAGCTCCCTTAGGGCTCTAATATGTTCTTCCCACCAACGGGTGTAAACCAATATATCATCCCATTAGAAATTAACATTGGTTAGATCTTCTAGCAACTTCTTCATTGCACGCTTCAGTGTTGCTGCCGAGTTGATCATTCCAAACAGCATCTTCAGGAACTCGTAGGACCCGTCAGGTGTTAGGAAGGCCGTTTTCTGTATGTCCTCCTTTGATTCTGACTTTGACGAATATGTCGCTTGTGCTGATGTCTAGGAGCAAGTCTGTGCTGTGGAAAACCCTGATCGTAAAGAAAAACTACTTGCGGCAATGCTATTAAATGGTCATCGAGTCCCATTCCAAATGGACACTGGTGCGGCCATGAACATCTTACCTGAAGAGTCTTTCAAAGAAGTGTATGGTGAAGGCAGCCTATCCCTGCTGGACTATGCAAGCGTAACCCTTGTTATGTACAACAAAACTGAGGAGAAGCCGATCGGCAAGAAACAATACAATACAATACAATACATACGTAATTGACCGCTCCCCATAGGGGCTTTTCAGGGCCAATGAACAACAACGAAACGAAGGAACAGAACAACAACAACAACTGTTAAGAATCCCAACTGGCCGAAGGCAAACCAGTTGGCTATTTACAAGTGCAGCTGGGAATTTGAACCAGGGACTACCAGGATCAAATTCAACGAGTGGTCAGAGCGGGTCTTGAACCCGGGTTCTCCGGATCTCAAGGCAAGCGCCCTAACCACTGGGCCACACTGCCTCGTAAGAAACGTGTCCAAGTTGTGAATCCCAGAAATGGAAGGAAACACAGTGTGGATTTGTAGTTGTAAAAGGAAAAGGCACGCCTCCGCTTGGCTTACGAGCCAGTGAGCGAATGCAACTCATCTCTGTGGTCCGACAAAACATCATGGCTATTCAGTCTGAAGAGCCTTTGCAGAGCACAACATCGTTTACAGCAGAATCTATTCTCAAAGAACATGCTGATGTATTCAGGAGAGACGGAAAGTTAGAAGGTGATCTCCACCTTGAAATTGACCCGAACGTACCACCAGTTCAACTCCCAACAAGAAAGGTGCCAATCGCCATTAAAGAAAAGCTAAAAGAGGAACTGGATCTTTTGGAAGGACTTAACATCATCACACCAGTAAATGTTCCAACCTCCTGGATATCAGCAACTGTCGTCACTTTGAAGAAAAATGGTCATGTCCGACTGTGTGTGCACCCCAAACCACTCAACCAAGCCCTTAAACGCAACCACTACCCGCTGCCGACAATCGAGGATGTCCTTCATGAGCTAACAAATGCAAGGTGCATTACAGTGTTAGATGCCAAAAATGGGTTTTGGCACATGTCCTTGGACGAGGAGAGCAGTTACACAACTACATTTGGCACTCCGTGGGGAAGATACAGATGGCTCCGAATGCCATTCGGCATCTCACCAGCCCCTGAAGATTTCCAGCGAAGACTGGATCAGGCATTAGCTGGACTGAACGGATGCAAAGCGATCGCTGATGACATCCTTGTATTAGGATGTGGAGTTAATGATGATGAAGCAGTAACAGACCATGATAAAAAACTCATTACTCTCCTTCAACGCTGCCGAGATAAAGGTGTAAAACTGAATAGGGAAAAGCTGCAGCTAAGGTTTAAGGAAGTCACGTACATGGGCTATGTGCTCTCCGCTGATGGGCTACAGCCTGACCCTGAAAAAGTCAAGGCAATCAGAGAGATGCCAACACCAACTGACAAACAGAGCATCCAACTCCTCTTAGGGATGACTAATCTCCTACAGACGTTTGCCCCGAGACTTTCAAAGATCACAACTCCCCTACGTGAGCTCACTAAGAACGACAACGAGTTCCTTTGGGATGACCAAGTTCATGGTGCAGCCCTGGAAGAGACAAAGAAGATCCTTTCTACAACTCCAGTCCTTAAATACTTTGATCCAGGTGCCACGCCCACACTACAGTGTGATGCCTCCATGCATGGCCTGGGAGCGTGTCTAATGCAAGACGGACATCCAGTCACGTACGCGTCTAGGTCCCTGACCCCCACAAAGGTTCAATATGCGCAAATCGAAAAGGAGCTATTGGCCATAGTATTCGCAATGGAGAAGTTTGAAACCTACCTGTCAGGTAGGAAAGTGCTGGTTGAATCTGACCACAAGCCCTTGGAAGCGATTTTCAGGAAAGCCTCCTAAACGCACCCAAAAGGCTACAACGCATGCTCCTTAGACTCCAACGCCACGAGTTTGAAGTTTCTTACAAAAGGGGAACCTCCCTGCATATGGCTGATCCCCTGAGTCGTGCGTATCTGTCGCTTAAGGAAGCCACTGAGGATCAGGAAGACGTCATGACAGTCTCAGAAACAAGGTCGCCAACAGAGATAGAAGCAGAACAAGTAAACATGCTGCAGTATGTTCCAGTGAAAGATGAAACCCTCTGCCAAATCCAAAACCTTACTCAAGAAGACGCTATTCTCAAGACCGTCACTGGCGTCATCAAACAAGGCTGGCCAGAAAGTAAGCTCCATCTCCCACCGGAAGTTCAAGACTACTTTGTCTACGTCTTCCTTCCTGGTTCGAATTAATTATTCATTCGTTCAACATAAGTAATCAAAGAACAGTGAGTTAAATCTGGAATCCGCGTTTGTGCAATCGCTTTCAAATGTAATGATCAAATCACAAGTGCCGCTTGCGGGCTCATTAAACAGGTGTATTTTGATAAAATCCTCGACTCCGAAAGTATGAGAAAATGAGGGTACTTCTGGGTACTTCGAATTCTCTGCCAAAAATATCGTTTCACCATCGATCTACATGAGTGAAGCCCATTTTCAGGAAAAAACTCTAATCCACAACTGTATAAATAACTTTATGCATGACCTCACTTCGTGTCAGTGATCAGATTGATGAGCATTGATGAATAAATATCAGAAATTAAATACAAAGTGATGAAGTATTGACAGGCACAAATCACTCACCATTATAATCGCCAAAACCTACGAAATAATCACGAGGAAGACCATGTATTTCGTCAACCGAGCGCACCATTTTGCTATTCCCGTCGAAACGAGATGTCGAAAAGACGCCTGGGATATTATTTATTCCTCCTTTGGAGATGAATATAAGTGGAGAATAAAATAGCGGAGTTAAGCGCGCGGAAGGCGCGCGCGCGAAGCACCATAGTTAACAAAATGGGGTCGTTTATACGAGAGAAAATTAGCCGCGGCTTGTACTAGTCACTGCTTACATTAGACGCGAACACCCCGTTTAAGTGGTACAAAATCAAAGTTTACAGCTTACTCCATCCGCAGCTAGCTCAAGCGGCGGCTTATCCTGGCCATGGGTTTTGGGCTGTGCTTGTCTTGGCTGAGGCTTACCTTGGACGTGAAAGTGTTCGTATAAATGTACTCAAGCGTTTTCCGCGGCTTGAACGGCTCCTGCGCATGCACTTGTTTTTGTTATTATAGCCCAGACTTCCGTTTTTTGCTTCCGTCCATTCGCCTGAGAAAAAAGGCAAGCGCGAGCAACAAATCACGTGTTGCAAAAGAAGGAGATCCAGCAAAAAAAAAGTGAATATGGAGTGCCCCGGAAGACAAACAGCCTCTTACTATTTGTAGTAGTGGTACTGAAATTGCTAAGCAACCTGATAATTGCGTCACTTCAGCCACTGTAAGTTCTGCTGCACCCCGCAAGTGTTCGTTTACGACTTCACTGGATCGATACTGGATTACAGTATGGTGTCCGTGGGCCGCAAGAAAAAAGGATAATCTTAAATATCTTACCTTGATCAAAACGCCACGAACTGGAATTTTCCCGGAAGATAGCTTTTTCGTATCTTGCGATAATATTAAATTGGTAATTCCAAACTGAAATATTTCTCTTGTAATTCGAGAAAAGGTGAACGTAATCGCGAGCCCTTCATCTGCGAATTTGGTCCTTGGTCCGTTAATCATGTAAGCAGCCCAAAAAAAAAATACCTGTGAATCCCGATAATTTCTGTACGAACATGAAAATTTATTTATTCTTTATTATCCTGGATATATCTTAGCTACAGTCGTACTGAATGTCGTTGTGAGTATAGAATATGATTTTATTTTCAGATGACCGTGTCCCAACACAAGCTCCATTTCATTATAATACCGTATAGGTATTTTATACATACAAAAGCAGGTAACCTGTTCGTAAACATGTATAAAGAAGATTTTGAAAATACTCAATTAAAGCAAAGACCTTTTCCATTTATGGAAGGTTTTCTTGATCTGCTTTGCGAGATTTAAGTTCTCTGGGGTCATAAGTAGTATAAGTCGCGGACCAAGGACTCCTAATTGTATGCGAAAATTGTTGATGTTCTTCATGAGTCGATAAAACAAAAGTTTAAAACTCTGCAGCAAATTCGTTCCCAACTGCAGAAATAAGTTTATCTGTAAATCTGTTCTGCAAAAGACACGTTGCGTTGTATCTTTACACAAGCCAATGCAAGTAAACATGGCCATGTAAGTTACGGAGCCACAAAAGTAGAGGCACTCTAGAAAGACAAATTAACACACCCGTCAACAAACTTGAATTCCGCACAATCGCCGATAACGTAAAAGCCGAAATTTCGTCATGTGAAAGAAGACTAGTCCAGAAATCATCGGACACAATTGTTTTTGGTGGTATTTTAGTTAACGAGGAAATATAATATCATGTTCGTAAAAGTCGTGGACCAAGGATCTCGCGGACAAAGGACACCACACTGTACATTTAAAACTTTAGTTTAATAATTTTTCTTCGCTTGCTTGCTTACTCGAGCCATTTATCTTGTAAAGTCGCAAATCTTGCTTCACAATAAATTACACCAAAACAAAGAATCAAAATAAATTACGTCATCATTGGACCAGCTGGTAGCGAACTTAGACGCGAACCATTTATTCGAGCATATCGCGTCTTATGTAAGCCACACTCGTATAAATGGCCTAGTAGTTCGCGTCTTATGTCAGTGTAAGCCGCGGTTAATTTTCCCTCGTATAAACGGTACTAATATGGTAACTCATTGATGCGAGAAAATTTGGTTTTGGTCACCGTACGACCGAACGTCCGTTCACCCCTCCACGTATGCCAATGTGACCAGTATCACGTGACCATACCACGGGCTCAAGTTTAGAGCCCATCGAGGAGGCAATTCTCCAGCCGAAACTTTAGCTAATAGCTACATCTTTGATATTAGACATCAATGTTCTGGTCAAGTTTACACCTGTCAAAACAAGGTATCCACCGACCAGTATCACATGACCATATCGCGGGTTCAAGTTGGACCTTATCGAGGACAGCTGTTTCCTTTTTAAGTTGACCGCTGACCAGGGACTGGTTGTTGACTGGATCGCAGACTTAAGCCAGGTCAGACCATCATATCTAAGCATAAATAAGGCTTTACGTTTTCACGCTCTTTCTGTAGCTTGACGCGGCTACACGGCCATGTAGTCAGGGAGAAAGTGTAATCCCTTGGGATTCGTATGAAGAATGCAAGCGGAAAGTGTTCAGTGGACCCTACTGAGTTAGAAAATTGTTGTCGTTAATTTTGTAATTTGCTCCAACGGTTTTTAGGGAGGGTGTAAATGAACAATATGGTTAATCAGCATGAAAACGAGGCTAGAATATAAATTCATGATTTGTCGACTTTATTTGAATGCTATGCTTCTACGTCATGCTGATGAGGCCCAGCAAAACCGAAACAGCTGTCCATGGCTGTTAATTGACCGGTTGAAATGGTTGTGCCCCTGCGTGATTTGTTTCCCTTACCGGGTTGGTGTTAGCGTGTGTCACCTTGCTTTGATTGTTGCTTTATTTGAATATCTCTCGTCCAAACTTAGTGAGAATGTGGCATACAATGTCTGTGACATATTTACAAAAAGTAAGGGGGACAATCATTGCTCACGTGACTTAATCCTGGAAACGAGGCTACATCAAGAATTCCTGATTTCTTTGGGCATAGTCTCCCCATTTCATTATGACTTGAAAATATTATCAGAATCAATACAAGATTTGTACTTGAAAATGTATTTTAAATAGGTATGTTTCATATCAGTGTCAAATTTTTCATCATCAACAGCATCATCATCGTCACTGTAATTTTCACAGCCCCTGAGGTTTTCATCCTGGACATTTTCGCAGATCTCGTCAGCGTCAGAGCAGGAGCAAAGTTCTTTGCAGGTGCGCCCAGTTTTACAGCACTGGCAGCGGTTCGTGGAGCATCTTTGTTGAGAACAACCACATTTACTTTAACTAACCGGGTGATTGCTTCAGGTGAGGGTAGAACTTTTGTCGTGACAGGCATTCACTGATTGCTTTCCTTTTTCCATCCGTAGTTCTCGGATGATTGTAATGTGGAGTTTATGTTTTGTCGTTGTAACAAACCATGGCTTGGTAGTGTGATCGCAAAATTGCCTCATGCAACGGGTCTCGTGGTGGAGCCGGGAAAATTCTCTGATTGGACTTGCTTCTTTTTAAATAAATGCTATCTCAGCTCTGCTACTTTGCTAATCTTGGTATTTGTCTTGTAAAGTCGACAGACGAACTTCTCAATTCCCTCAACAACTTCTGAATTAGGTCCAATTAGTGCTATGTGCTAGAGATACTCGACGCATTAAAAAAATTCATCATCATAAATGCCGTCAGGAGATCCTTATCAGCATCGACGAATGCAATCTTTTTTTTTTCCCAGAAAAAAGCTACTAGTATTATCAGCACCACTGAAAGCGTGGAAAGAAGAGAGGGCTGCTGCTTTAGTAGGATCCAGTGCTTGAAAGGTTGGCTTGAAATCTATTCTTCTGTGTCTTTGCCTTGTTCTGGTTATAGGGGTGTCTTAGACACCAGTCTGGTATGTTAGCTACACCATGCTGATGAGGCCCAGTAAAACCAAAACAGCTGTCCATGGTGGTGCGAATGCGTGATGTGTTTGCAATACTGGGTTGGTGTTTGTGA